>CM040242.1:144764339-144982843 GCA_022545495.1 Chrysanthemum lavandulifolium
GTAGAGAACCATTCAAATTCTTCGCTTTATCGTCATCTAGCCAAGATACGACATCGACCGAGGCGCCTTCTTCTTCTTCTTTTCAAGGCCTAGATGATGATTCGGTTTCGAACTTGTTTGGGAGAGGTGGGTTGTTGTAGGGCTCAAGGACCTCTTTATCGTCACCACCCTTATACTCAAAGTAATCACCGGTTTTACGAGTCGGGGTGGTAACTCGAATCGCCCCGAGGTTTTTCGGTTGAAGAACGAGGAGGGACCTTTGTTGAGTAGGAGTTCTTTGTTGAGCGAGAGTTCGTTGAGGAGGGGTTGCATAGAAGATGATTCACCGCACTTCTTCCGACGCTTAGCTTTATCATGCTTATCCCGATCCTTGTCTTCATCGTCTCTAGTACGCTTAGACTTTTCTTCTTCGAATCTACAAGCCTCTTTGAGTTGGAAGTCCAAAGAATGCTTGAAACAGCTTTCCTTCCTCGAAGTAAATGTCCCGATCGTGTGGACATTTGTGTGACAAGCTTGGCCACCAATTCATTATCCGAGAAAACTACAGGATCGATGGATTGATTGTGACGGTTAAAGGTGTTGATCTTATAGTTTTCTTGGCTATCTCGCATAAGATTCGGATATAGTTGTCGGTAAACATCTCCTTTGTGACTTTAGGAACGATATCCTGAAGGTACTTGTTAGTGTAACCTTCGATCATTTCGTTCAGTTCCTCTTGACGATGACTTTTCATGAATTCCTGAATAAACTTCCTTTCTTCTTTCATCTTTTCATGCTCGTCATACAGATGTTGTATGTGATCAGCATAGAAATTCAACTTCTTTTGGAGAATGTATTTCTTTTTGACTTGTTGGACAGCTTTCACAATTCTTTCATGAGTCTGAGAAATCCAAGATCGAGGTGGTTTCTTCACAGATTTGGATGTTGATTTGGTTGACTTCTTTGATGGTGGTGGTGAGGAGTGAGATGAAGAATCTGATGAGGAGGAGACATGAGGAGGCTCGGGGTCCTTGGGCGGTTCGAAGTTTCCTTCGTGATCGTAGGACTTTCCGAGCGACTTGTCATAATCAAGATCTTTATCTTTCTCATACTTCTCGCCTTTGGTTCTCAAAGTCATATTCGATAGTATCCTCCACAAGCTTCGTTGTTGTAAAGAGTGGTGGCACCAGATCCCTTATCGGTCGATTAACCACATCAGACTCAGTGAAGAGTGGGCAAGACCACTTGATCCTCCGGGCCACCCATTTGGTCTTTGCAAATTCTTGACCTTTTGAAGGTGACTAACAAATTTAAACTTCTTCCCGTAGGATTGATCCAGTAGCTCTTCTTCTTCTTCGTAGCTTTCATCATAGGGCACAGTGCGAGTCTTCCTTTTCCTATATCGCCTGAGGACTTGCGCTTTGAGTAGATAATCTCTTCATCTCGTGTCGGTTCCTTGAGCTTTCGTCCAAAAGTCGCCTTTGCGGTTCGGGCTTGGGGATTGGGATGGGAGTAGCTTCCTTAGATGGAACAATCTTCTTTGAAGGAGGGTTCCTCTTGGGAACTTCCTATGACTCTCTATGCTTAATGCACTTCCAAGACTCGCCTCTTCCGTTCTCCGGTAGGTGTCCCGAAGCCTTTTCATCAAGATGGCCAACTTTTCCTTCTTTACGGCTACCCGATACCTTTTGTACGCTTCCGACTTTTTGATTTCCTTTGTAAGAAGGTGATCGGGCAACTCAAGACCCTGCTTTCTTCAGAGACGATTCTTTGATTCTCGCGGATAGTATGTGCTCACCAAGATGTCATGATTATCGGGTCATTGAGTCTCCGGGATATCGGGATGAAGTCCAAGATCTCTCGGATCAACAGTTTGGTGTATCCGACATAGGGAATTTTGGAGCCAAGCTTCTTATGAAACAAAGATCATGTCTTCCCATAGCAAAGGCTTCAATTATAATGTCCTTCTTGTTGATCAACGACTGTAAAATTTGCGCTTCCATGAGCTTGGGATGCTCATAGCCACCGCCACGACCGAGACCGATTTGGTGATGATCATATAGAGTGTCCTCCATGGTTGAGGAATATTCTTCACTCCACGTGAGAGTGCTTAGTAATGATTCCCGTAGCTTCATCATAACCAATATCTATCAAGAATTGTAGGGCGCCTCTTCAAGAGGGTAGCAAAGAAGTCGGTTGGGCGATGTCCGGAATGATGAGAACAACTCGTAAGTCATCGGGAGTGATAGTGACTTGTTTGTGATTAAGAGTTACATTCACAAGATTTTGACCAAAGATCCTCTCGCATAGAATCCTGAATTGTTGAATGTAGACCGAACTGTGGCAGAGTGTGAGAGCATGTTCGGTAGGGATGATTCTGAGAATATCCACCGCAATGAGACAAGAAGATTCTCGAGCATGTGAGGGTGTCAAAGTCAACCCTAAGGTTGTTCTTTCCAAGCTTTCTGATAACCCTCTCGGAAAGATATCGCAATTGTAAGAACTTCGATGCATCCACATTCATTTGTTCACCATGTCGTGATCTCGAAATAGCATTAGCCAAAAGAACCAACATATCGAAAGACATAATGTTAGTCAACAGAAGGTCTTATTGTCTAGTTATTGAATGTACAGTGTCAATGATTGTTACGAGTCCTAAGTCACTTGTTTGTCCAATAGTCCAATGATGTCAAGAAATATTTCGTGAGTTAGTTAACTTTAGGTTTTAAAGTTTATGTTATCACTTATTGTTCACAACATATCAAACGATTAAGTTTATTAGTGACATTATTGGATTCGTGACGTTATGATTAGTTTATTTACAAGTTTGTACACGTAACAATTCATAATGAAGGTCAATCCAGGCTTAAGCATAGTTTCGGCAAAGTTAAGCATAACCAGTAATGAGATACGCGTAGACGAAAGCTTACGCGTAGGATCCTAACTTACGCGTAAGAAATGTTATGCGTAGGAAATAGGGGACCTTATGCGTAGAGCTTACGCGTAGGCGTATAAGAACCTTACGCGTAAGGCTTACTCGTAAGAGTAGACCTTATGCGTAGAGGTCATTGCCACGCATATCCTTCACAGGATACGCGTAGTCTCATTGTAGAACCTCACGTGTTAGGAATTAGAAATTCCGGTATTAAAGAGTCGGTCACCTCAAGTATATGTAATCGTTAGAAAGCTCGTAGTCGTAGTTCTTTTAAGTTAAGTAGTAATTTAGTTAAGTAACACCGTGGAGGACGGACGGTCTTTACCCATCGTATGCCCGATCCACGCCCCATAGTGTGGCGAGTTATGTAAGACTATAAATACTCTCTACCTTCCAAGGTAGAGAGTTGGAGCTCATAATAATATCTTTCACTTTCTCTCACTAAGTTCCCTAAACCTCTAACTTTCTCTCTAGAATTCCATCTTATTCGCCACCTTGTGTTATGGTTTGATGTGTATGTGAAAAGTTATATCTTACAATTGGTATCAAGAGCCATGGTTAGATCATATCTTGCACATCTTTGGATTTATAGTGGTTTTAGGTGGTTTTGAGTTTGAAAAGTTTAGTGGTTTTGCATCATTTGGTTGATTTCTTGTGTTAAAGTTTGAATTTTGTTGGTACTTTTATGTTTAGAATCATCAAAAGTGTTTAGGTTTTCATTTGGTAAGCTTGAATCATCTTGGTTGGGTTGTTTTGGATTGAAAAGTGAAGGTTATTTGGTTTTTCAAGTTAGCGAATTAGCTCTCGACTTGTTTTCTTGGTAGCGACTTACAGCTTATAAAAGCTAGCGAGTTAGAGCTAGCGAGTTAAAGTACAAGTAGTGGAATCCCACCACGGTTAGCGACTTGTGGTAGCGAATTAGTCCAGAGCGAGTTGCTCTTTAGCGACTTGCATATCTAGCGACTTGTGTAGCTAATTATCGCACAAATTTGGCTAGCGACTTAGTCCATAGCGAGTTACTACTTAGCGACTTGCTCTTCCGCTGGCGACTTGGGATTCTAGCGACTTAGACGTGTAGCGAGTTAAGGGTTAGCGACTTAGTGCACTTATTTCTAGCGACTTAGTGCATTATTTGGTAGCGAGTTAGCACTTTATCATCTAGCAACTCGAGTGATTGTTTACGGTTTTCTCTTGATTTAGTAAAATCCGTGAAAGAATCTATTTCCGGTTTAATCATAGAGTTATAAAATCCCGTATAACTGCTAACATGTCTACCAACATTCCCACTGCTCCCACCGCCATCTCCATCGTTGCCGAGGATGTTCAAGCAATGGCTCGGATACTCGCCCACCAATGCTTGACAGAATCGACTACGATTCTTGGGCTCAACGAATCGATTGTATTGCCTTGAAAGGAAAATGGTGTCAACATTCTCAAATCCATTGATGAAGGACCATATCGGGTTGAGACGACTAGAGACATACTTGATACTAATGAAGATGGTACTCTGCTCACGGAATGGATGGACCTAAGATGTACAATGAGCTTGATAATGAGGAGAAAAGAGATTCGATGCGATATCGTGGCTTCAAACATTGTTCTTCAAGGTCTTCCTAAAGACATCTACAAGTCGATCAATCATAACACCGATGCAAAAGCGGTTTGGGATAACGTTAAGATGCTTCTCTCGTGTTCGTAATTAACTATGGAAGACAGAGAATCCCAACTCTATGACTGAATTTGAGCACTTCAAGATGAAACCGATGAGAGTGTTTATGAGTACTATGTGAGATTTCATAAGTTAGTGAATGACATGAGGAACATCGAATGACTATGCCTAATATTCAATTGAACTCAAAGTTTGTGAACAACATGAATCCCGAATGGCACAAGTTTGTCACATCTGTGAAACTCACTAAAGGATTGAAGCATACAAACTATGAGCAACTCTATGCCTTCCTCCTTCGTAATGAGAGACATGCCATGTTTGAAAAGTTGATTCTCAATCGCTTCAAAACCAACCGTGGTGAGACAAGTTCGTCTAATGACTCAACAACTTTCTACTCAAACATTGGAATCACAACCAAAGCATCACAAGTCATTCCTTGGGTAATGGTAATCACAAACTCATCCCCGATCCTCGCTCAAACAAGTCGATGTCGATGCACGCGTGGATAACATCGTTAATCAACTAGCTCTACTCATTAGTCAAAACATGAACTCTCTCCCACAAACCAACAACAACCTCTGAACGCATCTAACCCACATAATCAAGCCACCGTTAAAGATGGAAGGATCGTGGTGCAACCATTCAGAAAGACAAGATGATCGGGGAGAGGTGGAGTAGGGAGAGGTTATGTTGGAAACCGTAATCGAGGAAGAAATGGTAACCAAGGTCAAGCTAAGCCAATCAAATGCTTTAACTGTGGTGGTGAGGACACTTTGCAAGGAACCGCACATCTCCAAAGCGCCCACAAAATGCCGAATACTTGAGATAAGATGTTGCCGGCTCAAGCTCGGGACAATGGTGCTACTTTGAATGAAGAGGAATCATTGCTTTCTTCAAGGCAATGCCAAGACCTATGATGCGTATGTAGATGAGCGGCCCATTCGTGAGATAGGTCACAATCATCAAAATGCCTTTCAAGTCGGTGATCGCGATGCTTACGACTGATGTGGATGATGGACCCATCGCACACACAATATTTATGGCTAGCATCTCTCCATGGTGTCTCCCAAGGTCACTTCTTCACCACAAGCGGCCCATCAAAGGACAAACTCATCTCCGAGGTATTAAAGCTATATGATGATGTTGATGTGCAATGATGCATGACAAAGTACAACCAACCGAAACTTTTGAATCAAATATTGAAAATACGGTAATATCAATATTGTCCCATATGATCAATACGAGAAACAAAGTGAAAGTGAAGTTGTACCTAGTGATGCATCTTCCGCAGTCAACAATGACTATGTTTTGATGAATTCACCGCATGTGCTCCCGATGATTCCATTATCTCCGAACTAAATGCCTATAAGGAACGTGTTGCCATTTATGAACAACGTGCAAAATTTGAGTTGACCACTCGTGAGCGGGAAATGGATGACCAAGCACGACAAGAATTAGAAAAAGTAATTTTAGAGAAGAAGTATTGAAACAAGAATTAAATACTTTGCAAGAAAAACTTTCTAAAACAAATAAGCAAAACAAGAACTTCAAGAAAACGTGAAAATGCTTAAGCAAGAATTTAATGCAAAAGAATCAAAGCTCTTGAGAGATTTTTCTAATCGAAAACTTTGAAAACAAACTTGAAAACAAGTTGTACATACAAGGAAACACCATTCGATCGCTCACATGGTCACCAAACATCGAGTCTTAAGCGATAAGCATAGCATTCCCTTGTTGAGGAACCAAATCCAGAGGTAATCAAAAGGGCTAGAAATGCTCATAAGGTGATTTATGATGGTAATGAAATTCTTAAGCCTAGGCGTAAACCTAGTTGCGTTGAGTGCACCGAGGAAGATAAGAAATCGATGAAGTCACTAGGAAAGGATGAACAAAAACTAGATGACCCCAAATGCAAAGAGAAGAACATAAATATCACTCCTCATGATTATAAGAAGGAAAACTGGATTGCATTAAACAAGTTTAAGCCTCGGACTTTGTTGACTCCAAACAAGTCTTCCGAAAATGGATTTAGATAAGGTAAAGTCGAAAATATTGTAGAAACAAATCCTCCCTTTGAAAATGCCTAAAGCTACTGTGTATCCTCCCAACACACCAATGCATCTTGTTCCTAGAACAATTGCCACTAAAAGCAATATCTTAATTAGCCAATACGTTATTTTTCAACTATTTGTTGATTTTGAGAAAACTTGCAAGAAAAGGATCACACCCATCGGCATTCATCAAGGAGAAAGGGTTTTGAACAAATGAAAGAATGTTATTTAATCGAGGTCATGCCCTTCTTTAAACTTTTAAAGGAACACTTTGAGAGTCTTAAAAAGGGGATAGAAACTGACATTAAGGGAATGGAAAAGGAATTTGATGCAATAATAGTTGAAATTAGTGATTATGAGCGTGCATTAAAATATAATGAGATCGAGAGGAAGAACCTGCATACATTGAATGAGAATCTTATTACTGAATGTGTTGCTCAAGATGTCTTTTTCACTGCTTCAAATTGCTCTATTAATGCTTCCAAATTTCATGAACTATCTGTGGCCCTGAAAGTCTCCCATGATCGTGTCATTGAGCTTGAAAAACTAATTCTAAACTTAATGAGAAAATTGAACTGGATGATCATGACAATTTGGTTAAACATTTTTCTAAACTAGAAGTTGAGTATTTTAATCTACAACTAAAATATCAACATCTCAAAGAAAATGTCAAAACTTCAAATTTCAAGACATCTTCGGATGTTCCGAGTTTGATGCGCTTTTCAAATAAACAAACGAGATGAATGATTCATGCTCGGTGTAACACGATCGAAAAGTTGAAAGTCCAAATCTCTCAATTAAAGGGTCAAACGAACAATATGACAGTTCCCAAATGCCTCCTTCTAGATTCTCGAATTCTCAAACGTTTCATCTTCAAAACCTAGTAAATGCTTTACAAAAGGAAAACGAAAGTTTCCTAGAAGAGAATGAAAAGGTTAAACGTCATTTCAATGAGTTGTTTGAATCAATTAAAGTCACTCGTAACAAACACAACGAACAAATAACTTCATTGCAAAAGGAAATTGAGAATCAAGAGTCGTAAAGGGAAAATGCCAATGATCAATGCGGAGAATGTTGTATCTAAGGTTCACTCGTAATAAATCTACTTTATCTCGTGACATATGTCCCCTCACCTAAGGAACAACAAACTTGCCATTCAAACATATTTCTCATCCCTTAAGGATTGCTTAGAATGCTGCGTGAGATTGTTGAAGAGGATAAGCTAGAGAAACCTCATGATAATGCAATTGGACATGCATGCTTATATGCCAAACGATCTCAAGAAATCTTAGAATGTTTGATCACTATATGCCCAAAGACATTAGGTGAGAGAGTTAACCCTTGATTCCATGCTCAATGCCTAAGGCCAAACATGACATGCACTCGATTCCCAATGGTTTGAATGTGAGGAGTAGTGCACCAAGTGAGTAGTTCAGATTTTAGATCCATCAATACTAGGAAAGTGAACTCAAATGTGCCTTCTAGGAGTACTAATCTCGCACTCTAATGTTAAGAAAGTGAACCTTAGTGTACCGCATGTAGTTTAGATCCCAAAGACATCTAAACAGTGGTGCAAAGAGTAGTAAAACAAACTAATGTTCCCATTCCTCTACAGAGTAATCGGTGACATTAAAGGGAGCAGTCAAAGTCTCAAGACAATACAAGGAATGATAGGACCTCTCAAGCTAAGAATGTGCACCGGAAGAGAGTAGAAGAACAATCTAGGAACCTTAAGTTTGAATCGAATAAAACGAATCGTGTTGATTCTAGTATTAGCCATAGGCGCATCGTAATTAATTCAATTCGATGCTATTTGCAAACCTTGTACCGATGATTGCTTGAATTCGCTGTCTAATCATGAATGTGATGTTAATGTTTTGCCTAATGATGTTAATTGTCCGCTTAATGTTGTTAATGCTAAAATTCATGCTAAAAAGGCTAAAAGGCAAAAGCGAAGAGAGTTAGAAAACAATGGAAACCCACAGGAAGAACATTCAAAGAATAGGCTTTTATTGGATACCGTTGGTCATAAGACTAATCGATAATGCCCACTAGAAAATGGATGCCTCACCGTAGAACTATTCCCTTAAGAAGTGGTCACATCAGAATAGGGCTAATACGACACTAGTATTGCATCTATTCACAATGATTCCATTACTTCACCGTCGATATGAATGCTTCTATTTCGATGTGGGTGGTCCAACTGTTGCTACTAACCAAATGGAACCCATTCTTGCATGGGGATCCCAAATATCCGATTATCCATTCTTGTCTCGTGTTCAACCGCAGATCGCTCAAATCGCTCGTGGTACCGGACTCAGTGCGTTCCAAGCATATGACTGGAGACCGTCACGCTCATGAACTTCGTGAGCAAATTCATCGGGATCGTTAGATTTGGTAATGATCATTTCGGTGCTATTATGGGTTATGGAGATTATGTTGTTGGTGATAGTGTCATCTCCGTGAGTGTATTATGTGGAAGGTTTAGGTCATAATCTGCTCTCTGTTGGTCAATTCGTGATTCTCGATCTAGAAGTAGCCTTCGAAAACATACCGCTTTGTTAGAGATCTTAATGGAAAGGAACTGCTGAAAGGAACTCGTGGCTCAAACCTTTACACTATCTCTATCGATGACATGATGAGAGCTTCACCAATCGCTTGTTATCAAAGGCTTCTAAAACAAAGTCATGGTTATGGCATCGTCGTCTCAATCACTTGAACTTCGCACCATCAACGATCTCTCCGTAAAGGACTTAGTTGTAGGTCTACCTAGACTAAAGTATGAAAAGGATCATCTTTGTTCAAGATGTCAATTGGGAAAAAGCAAGAAGTATGCCCATAAACCCAAACCTACTAACTCGTCACGTAAGTTCTTCATATGATTCATATGGATTTATGTGGACCAATGAGGGTGCGTAATATCTTTGGGAAGAAATATGTGTTAGTTGTGGTTGATGATTATTCTAGATTCACCGGGTCAAGTTCTTAAGGACAAAGGATGAAACTCCGATATCATCATCAAACTCATCAAACAAATGCAGTTAGACTAAACAAAACCGCCGTAATTATCGTAATGATAATGGAACCGAGTTTGTCAACAAACAACTTAGTGAATTCTATGAAAGCGTTGGAATCACCATCAAAGAAGTGTTCCACGAACCCCTCAATGTAACGGTGTAGTTGAAAGACGAAATCGTACTCTTGTTGAAGCCGCTAGAACAATGCCGATCTACTCAAAGGTTCCAATGTTTCTCCGGGTCAAGCAATTGCCACCGCATGCTACACACAAAATCGCTCCCGATTCACACCATTCATGGAAAAACTCCATACGAACTTGTCCACAACAGAAACCTAATCTATCTTTCCTTCGTGTGTTTGGTGCCTTGTGCTATCCAACTAATGAGGGTCAAGACTTGGGTAAACTTAGAGCTAAAGTCGACATTGGAGTATTTGTAGGATATGCACCCAACAAAAGGGATACCGAATCTACAACAAAAGAACCCAAATATCATGGAAACAATTCACGTTACGCTTGATGAGTCGACCGGTCAAATGGCTCTCGGACACTCCACCAGACCCGCACTTCATAACAATCCTATTGGTTCATCCCTTGTTCCAAACTCCTCTCAAGAAACACCATATGTACCTCCATCAAGATGATGTAAAGAAATTGTTTGATCCAATGTTTGATGAACTGTATGAGTCTACTACTAATGAGGTATCGATCCCTACAACAGAGGATGCTCGATTCCGGTGAATGAAGTCAATCCATCGCCTCAATATCCGTAAGTCAAGAAGCACTGCGCACCGATCCTTCGCCTCATCAACAAATCATCATTCTTCAAATGTACATCATGGAAATGTTTCGCATCAATGATGAAGTTAATCCCTTTGCAACTCCCGAAGATGCTCCATTTGAAAACATATTTGCTACTCCCGAATCATCGCCAGAACCATCTTCTTCAGAGACATCGACTCACCACCTCGCCTCAACAAATGCCACATGAACACCTCGTAAAATGGACTCACGATCATCCATTAGACAACATCATTGGTAATCCTCCCGTCTCAGATCGACCCGAAGCAACTCGCAACCGATGCCTTATGGTGCTTCTTCAACTCAGATTATCTAAGATCGAACCAAAAGATGTTAAATCTGCTATGAATGAAGATAGTCGGTTCAATGCTATGCAAGATGAAATTCATGAGTTTGATCGACTTGATGTATGGGAGTTAGTACCGCTCCAGATCGTGCTATGATTATAGCTCTAAAATGGATCTTCAAAGTAAAACTTGATGAGCATGGTGATGTGTTGAAGAACAAGGCTCGATTAGTTGCTAAAGGATATCGTCAAGAGGAGGGTATAGACTTTGAAGAATCTTTTGCTCCAGCTTGCTCGAATCGAGGCCATCGTAATCTTTCGGCTAATGTCGCTAGCAAGAACATGGTGGTTTATCGATGGATGTAAAGACGGCATTTCTAAACGGAGATCTTAAAGAAGTCGCTCACGCCGCCCAACCTCAAGGATTTGTGAATCAAGAGCATCCTACTCACGCCACCGCTTGAAGAAGGCTCTTTACGGTTTAAAGCAAGCTCCAAGGGCATGGTATGATACATTTGTCTAAGTTTCTTCTATCAACCGGATTCATCAAAGGAGCAGTTGATCCTACATTGTTCACCGTGAAGTCGTGCAAACATTTGATTCATGTTCAAATTTATGTTGATGATATTATTTTTGCCTCGATCGACCCAATGGAATGTGATCGTTTTCAAATGAAATGAGTTCAAAGTTTCAAATGTCAATGATGGGACAAATGTCATTTTCTTAGGATTACAAATTTCACAAAGTCCCGGAGGCATTTTCATAAATCAATCTAAATATGCAACAAAGATTTTAAAGAAATTTGGATTTGATTCAAGTGACCTCTTGACACCCCATGATTGACCGAACCAAACTAGATGAGGACCTCTCGTGGATCATGATTGACCAAACGAAATATAGGAGTATGATTGGATCCCGATGTATCTCAACGCTAGTAGACCGGACATCTTATTCTCTCAGTGCATGTGTGCTAGATACCGTGCTAAGCCTACTAAAAGCACCTTGAAGCGATTAAACGGGTCTTCGGTATTCCAAGGAACCATCAATATGGGACTATGGTACCAAGGACACCGGTATGTCACTAACGGCCTATGCGATGCCGATCATGCGAGTTGTCAAGATACACGTCAAGCACGCCGAGGTGCTCGCTTTTTGGGTGATAAGCTTGTGAGTCGGTCTTCAAAGAAGCAAATGAGTACTTCTATTTCCTCTACAGAGGTTGAATACATAGCCATGTCATCTTGTTGTGCTCAAATCCTATGGATGAGATCTCAATTATCGACTATGGCTTTGAATTCAACAAAATCCTCTCGCATCGTGATAATAAAAGTGCTATTGCTCTCTCATGCAACAACGTTCAACACTCAAGAGCAAAGCATATCGACATTCGACATCATTTCATCGAGGAACAGTGGAAAAAGGTGTGGTGGAACTATATTTTGTGAGGTCTCGAATATCGCTTAGCGGACATCTTCACCAAAGCTCTTCCAAGAGAACGTTTGAGTTTATTCTTCCACGCCTTGGTTTGAAAAGTCTTCAACCGAAACTCTCAAACGCCTTCGTGGAGGAAGACGAGGAGTAAAGGTCTATCTTCATCTATCTTACGTAAATATTTATTTGAAAACAAAATACAAAATTATAATACCTTCAAAATCAAATAGAAAATTATAAAACTTTCAAAATCCATAAAAAAAAAAAAAAAAAAATCTTCAAAAATATTGTCATTTTGTCATGTTTCTCTCGGTTCGATAATATCTACGGACTTTGTGTTGTCATTCAAAGAATGACACGGGTCTTTAGATGTTGTTCGAATTCTTAAAAAAAAAAAAAAAAAAAAAAAAAAATCAAAAAAAAATTTTTGGGAGAAAGAGAAATGGTTTATTGTCATTTTCAGGCAATAACCCGCTTTTAAAAGAAAGAACAGAGCCATGTTTTACCATGTTTTCAAATTCTATGCTCTGATTCTATAAACTCCTATCTGCTGAAAACTAAATGCTTTGAAAAATAACTCATTCTCTATTTTTGATAATCATCAGGACTTATTTGTCAATATCTCTATCTCTCAATCAACAACCTACGTCATTGATTGAGGGGGAGAATGATTTCAATTAAATTAAAAAGTTATTTGGCATTAAATTGTTTTCAAAAGATATACATGCATGTTTTATAAATGGAGTGTAAAGTCTTAAAATCCAATCCACATCAGTTAAAACACTTTCACAATCAAGTCACAATTCTCCTCAAAAGCTTTCAAAATCAATTTAAATCTATACGAGATCACAAATCTCAAATGATTTGATAATTGTGATCGGGGAGAATGTGTGATTTAAATTGGATTTAAACCGATAATCGTGTAAATGGTTATAAAAGAATGTACATGCTGTCCTTCCCACATGTGACAAACGATTTCAATTTTTTCAATGCACATGTTGAGGGGAGCATCTATCTTAAAACCTTTGATTTAAAACGTGATCATTTATCCCATATGTGTGTTCCTCTAGTATGTGCAAAACTCTTTTCAAACCTCGAGGCACATATTGAGGGGAGCAAATTTATGGAAACCTCATCCTTCCGGAATTACTATATCTACTTGATTTGTTGAGGAAGTGATGTTGATATCTTTAGAAAATGGTAATCAAAAGAAGTTAATTCTTTCTCACCCTCCGTGTGCAAAACATTTTCAATACTTGATGCACATGTTGAGGGGAGTTCTCGTTCTAAAATATCAAAACAATTCGGTACAAAATGCTTTGATTATATATCACAAGTATCCGAATTGATTTTCAAATGGTTTTCAATTGGATCCAATGGCGATGAACAATACCAAATTGACCGACCAACTTTACTTTATGTACGGTGATATAAGGATGATAAGGTTAGGTATTGGTTCCCATGATCCGCCGTAACCGGAGGGATCTACCGAGGACAATCCACTAGTTAGTGTAGAAGTCCTTAGGTATGATGATAAAAGGAGAAATGTGAGATAAGGGAAGAGTGCGGACTAAGACCGAGCTAGTATTGGAATAAACCCAACAAGGTTCTAGCTATGAAGTCTCGTAAGCAATCAAGGGGTTGAAGAATTAAAAAGAATTGAATGTGAAAGGGTGTAAACAAATAGCCTCCATTTATTCAACCTTAGGGTGAACCGGGTTCACTTCATATGCTACCGATGGTAACATCGGTATTGAAGACAAGACGTCATGGACCCAAAGGACGCACCGCACTTCAACTTTCCAAACCACTCAAGTTCCTCTTAAAAGGGCTTGTTTCATTCTCACGGGAACCGACATTATCTATCGACTTTCTCTTAGAGATGGTTGATATTGAAGAAGGAGACCTCTCCCTAGTCTCCGTTATAGGATCCAAATATGCACAAATTGAGTCTAGAGCCACGAGATCATCAATAAATCTCATTAGGACACTTTCAATGAAGACTCTCTTTCACACAATGTGGAAAGAGAGATTATATCATGAGTCCTACGATTACCCTTGTTGTATTGCTGAACATCCGAGTGATGTGTTTACACATTCACAATGAAGATGGAAAGCCTTCGAGCCAACATCAAACAAGCTCTCGGTAGGTGGCATGTGTAATCTATTATATGGATCAACCATGTGACAACCGAATAGAAACAATGGGGCGATTCAATTTCTTGAATCAATCCTCGTTCGAGTTAGGGATTGACGGATACCTTTGAAAACCGGTCTTTGTGCTTATAAACTCTTTTCTTTAGCACATCGTCCGTACTCATTTTTCAAACCAAAAGGTATTTTTATGATTGATAATTGATTTTCAATAAAACCTTCGTTGTATTGCAAAACAATTTCTATTGAGCAATACACGATTGTTTCTCAAATCTCTTTTCATCAATCGGTGGACTTAAAATTACCGGTTCACTCACTCCGTGTTGTCTTCTTTGAGACGTTCCGGTTTGAGAACAACTAGAACACCGTGAAACCCCGTCAAGGAGATTCTTAGAATCCTACCGATCACAGTGCGATTTGTAATCGATCAACGGGAACCGGGCGTGTACCTCAATTCATCGAAGTGATCAAAGACACTTTCGTGCGATTTGTTGCTAATCGTTGTATGCAGTACGCCCGACGCTTGCAAATGATCGTAATGAAGCGGTCAATCCACGACCGCATGCTCACTTAACACATTCATCATAATATGAAATCATGATTAGTGCATCAATGACTCGATATTTTCACACCAAGCTTCGCTACCGCCGCCAATATCATGATTCAACAAATGCTTCCGCTACTCGATGAGAAGATATCATGATCCGTAATGTGAGCATGTCGGTCCCAAAGTCACAACACCACAATGGATGTCTCGAGATTTTTGATAGCCGATGATCTCCAATGATGGCTCAAACTCATCATCACGTGGATCAAGAAAAGACCTCCACTTGAAGTAACCAAACATGCATTGTGAAGTATCAATGACTACGAGCTTGGAGCAAAGGACTACATCAAGAATGCAAGATCAATTGTTAAAGTATTATCTATTTGTATTCTATGTAATTTTGGTGCATTATTGAGGTGACCTCCTTGGGGGAGATTGTTAGGAATTAGAAATTCCGGTATTAAAGAGTCGGTCACCTCAAGTATATGTAATCGTTAAAAGCTCGTAGTCGTAGTTCTTTTAAGTTAAGTAGTAATTTAGTTAAGTAACACCGTGGAGGACTGGACGGGTCTTTACCCACCAGATGCCCGATCCACAACCCATAGTGTGGCGAGTTATGTAAGACTATAAATACTCTCTACCTTCTAAGGTAGAGAGTTGGAGCTCATAATAATATCTTTCACTTTCTCTCACTAAGTTCCCTAAACCTCTAACTTTCTCTCTCTAGAATTCCATCTTATTCGCCACCTTGTGTTATGGTTTGATGTGTATGTGAAAAGTTATATCTTACATTACGCGTAATAGTTATGCGTAAGATTATTCTTACGCATAACTTGACTACGCGTAGGGTAATCCTTATGCGTAGAGTTGCAAATGACCTTGATTCTGAATATTAGGCGTAGCAAAGCCTGAAATAATTTCATCAAATCATCAATATTAACACAAAACATCATTTCATCAACAAAACATGGCATGAATCATTCGTTTAAAGGTTACGCGTAGAAAGTCATACGCGTAGGTCAAAACCCTAAGGGTTAAGAATTACGCGTATGAATTTAAACCATAGGATTTGCACCATACTTTTTCTGGTAGTTTAAGAGTGTTGTGAGAGTCTTTAAACCAAGTATTAACATCTAGTTCGAGATGAATCAAAAATACCCAATTTTTAGAACTTTAAACCCTAATTCCTAATTCTGAATCAATTAGGGTTTCTGGGTGGTATAAGGCATAGATATCATCAATTCAACATCACATAAGCATAACACAACAATCTTTTTGACCAAAACACTTCACATTCGAAAATACCCAAATCGACTCATAAACCCTAATATTCAAAAAACCATTAATTCGTGTTTCTGGGTATGTTTAGGTGATGAAAACGTGTTTATTGATGTAAAAGAAACATTTTGACACAATATTTATAACCACAAACACCCATTCTTGATTGAGTGTTCATACGCTTATGCGTAGAACACTAAATCAAACATAGATCAAAATTTGACCGTTGGTTTTGTATAAGAATCAAAACCTATGTTTGTAAACACGTTAAGATCATAAAACCACTTACAAATTGATGATCCAAAACACAGATTTGTAGGAGGAATTTTAGGCGTAGGATTTTAGTTGGTTGGAGAAATAAATGTGAAGTAAATGAGTTAGGTGGGTGTTTTGTATAAAATAACTTTAAGGTTATGACAGTTTTGGTCCCTCCACCTTTTCCTTTTTCATACAAAGCCATTTAACTTCCATTTTGGTTACCAAACAAAGGTTTTTAAGAAAGAAACTTTGATGACACTCCCCCTCGACTCTAGAAAATAATGAAAGGTTATTAATTTTAGTCCGAGGAGTGTCATTGTACCATAAAATTTACCACCATTTGTTAAAAGAAACAACCGAGATATGATAACATGCAAGTACACAGATGTTTTGAAACAGTTAAAGTTTTGTTTTCTCCCCCTCAACACTTGATCGGAAAAATACTGAATTTTGAAAGATAAAAGTGTTGACGGAAGAAATGTACTTGCCATGTTGAAAGAAAAAAAGATTAGAGGATTATTTTTGATTTTATCAGGTTTTATATTTTTGTATTTTGTTTTGAAAATTTATTTACAAAGAGAGTTTTGGTGTTTGATGTTTTTTAAGACTATTTTAAGAGGTCATCCAATTCCTCTTGAGTCAAACACCTCATACCAATCCGTGGATCACTCATTAAACCTAGCGGGAGGCAAGGCTTTGGTGAGAAGATCCGCCAATTGGTATTCTGCACCCACAAAGTATAATTCAACGGCACTGCTCCACATGGTCCTTGATGAAATGATAGCGAAGATCGATGTGCTTTGATTTCGAGTCTTGAATCGAGTTGCACGAGATCGCAATGGCACTCGATTGTCGCAAAGACATCGGGATTCTCATCGAACACGTAACCATAGTCTTTGAGTTGTGTTCTCATCCGATGACTTGAGCACAACATGCGGACATGGCTACATATTCTACTTGGTTAATGACAATGATGTACAATCCTCGCTTCTTTGATTGCCAAGACACCGCTTTATCACCAAGAAATTGTAGAGCTCTCAAGTACTTTTCCTTGAGTCTAAGCATCCTGCGTGGTCGTTGTCTGGCGATTAGTTCAAAACCGTAATCCTTCGGATACCGGATCCCCAAATTAATGGTTCCCTTGATGTATCGGAGGATTCTTTTAGCCTCGAGAGGTGGGTTTCAGTTGGTCGCGATCGATAACGGGAGCATAGATAAACGGAAAAGACAATATCGGTTTGCTAGATGTTAGATACATGAGAGACCCAATAATACTTGATATTTGGTATGGTCAACTAATTTCCCATGTAAATCAAGATCTACCTTCTTGGTATGTGCCATTGGTGTGGCATAAGTGTCACAGTTATCATTCCAAATTTGTTTAACAGTTTAAGGGCATATTTGGACCGACTCAAGAAAATACCACGGGTGATTGATGAACTTGCGTCCTAAAAGAATGTAACTTCACCCATCATGGACATTTCAAAATTTTCTTCATTAGTTTTGCAAAAGCGATCGAAAACTTTTTATGTGTAGACCCAAAATGATGTCATCCACGTAAATTTGAACAATTAAGATATGTGCCCCGTGATATTGTATAAAAAGAGTTGGGTCAACCGAACCTTTGGTGAAATTATTAGCAATGAGGAAAGATGATAGCTTATCGTACCATGCCCGAGGATCAACGAATTCTTCGGGTTGGCTGACATAAACCGTTTCTTTCAGTTGTCCGTTGAGAAACGCAGTTTTGACATCCATCTTATAGACCGTCATATTCATATGATCTGCGAACGCGAGAAATATCCGAACAGCCTCAAGACGAGCAACCGGAGCAAAAGATTCTTCAAAGTCTATTCCTTCTTCCCGACGATAACCCTTAGCAACTAGACGTGACTTGTTTCGGATTACATTCCTTCAAAGATCCAATTTGTTTTTCCAAATCCATTTGAGACCAATGACGAGACCCTGTTGGTCTTTCAACCGCCCCATACTTCAAGACATTTGAATTGGTTGAGTTCTTCCCGCATGGATTCAATCCGCTTATCTTTTGTCATTGCGTCTTTAATGTTTTTAGGCTCGATTAGCGGGCGGTGAGTGCATAGATGCAATGTTCACCATCTCGTGTGAAGACGTTGTCTCGAACGACCGGTTGATTCGGGTTGCCAATAATATTAGCCAAAGGATGGTCTTTTGTCCATCGATGTGTAGAGGTTGATGTTGGTATACATTGTGCGATTCGAGGATTCAAATGGTTTGTTGAAGATTCCGCGACATCCGTGCGCAGCCTCATTAGCAAACGGGTCAAGAACGATTTGGATCAAAATCTGCAGTGGGGTACTTCATTGTAATATCATCACCGGTTCATCATTGTTGGAAGCGTGTGTTCAATCTGTTGTGTTTGAGTCAATTGGTGTAGGTGCATCTTCAACAAGAGTTGTTGTAGCAGTGTATCGTATAGGAATATTATCGGTTGTGCAATGGAAACAATGGATACACCGAGCACGCTCATCAATATCGCCACCGAACAGAGGAGCAAATAACCTTTCCATTTGTTGACGAGTTAGTGGGGGCTTTCTTCACCGATGATGGGGTTGAGGAAGTTTAAACGGTTGTGACCGGTTCTAAGTCATTATACTCGTAAGCCATCTCCGTGAGTTCATCAAAATGAGCATGAATCGCTTCCATTACCTCCTTAGTTCGACGATTCCAGTTCGGAAACCTTTAGAACTATCACAAGATCCAATAAAGACTCCAATATCGCTTTGGCTTTGAGCTTTCCAAAATCATCACGATCATTATTCGGATAGCACAGGATCCAATCACATGAAAGTGTTTGAGATTCGGTTTATGGTTGTGGATAAGCTCGAAGGTGTTTTGTTGTGGCGCTTTGTGATCATAGAACGGTTTTGAGTATAGCATGCGAGATACGACTTCGCCCATAAGTAATCTGAAGTTTAGCATTGATTAACATTGTTCTTGCGCTTCCACTAACGCTCGGTTTCGTCTTTCAACAACTCCGCTTTGTTCGTGTGTACGCAATAGATGTTTGATGTCAATTCCCACTTTCTCATAGAATTCACGAAGGGTTTTGTTAACAAATTCAGTTCCTTTGTCTGCTCGATGAGCCCGACGTGTTGCGGAGCCGAACTCAGATTTTGTGAGAAAGGTGATGATCATTTGTGGAGCTTGGTCTTTGCTTCAAGAAAGTAGACCCAAGTCCATCATGAGTAGTCATCAACAATTACTAAGATGTAGCGTTTGCCATTGATTGTTTGCACGCGATCGGGCCACACAAATCCATGTGAAGAAGATGAAGCACATCGAGAGTCAGTTCCACCTTTGAAGAAAAGTGAGCACGAGTGCTTTTCCCTTGTTCACAAGTCGAACACAGGTGATCTTTAGAATACCGGAATCGTGGGAGTCCTTCAACTAGTTTGTGTCGAGCAAGGTTGGTGATGGTTTGAAAGTTTAGATGTGAGAGACGACGGTGCCATAGCCAGATTTTGTAGATGTTGCCTTTGAAAGTAAGCGGATGGGAGAGGAAGCAACCATGTCTTGCATAGAGATAGTGTAGAGACTAGAATTACGCGAGCTGGACATAAGGTCATTTCCTTGTAGATCACGAATGAAACAAGTTTTCTCCCGAAAGCAACCTCCAAATCTCCATCACAAAATTGACCCATCGAAAACAGATTGTGACCGAGGCCTTCCACATATTAAACCCTCACGATTTCGATGTTCCCATTGACATAGTCTCCGTAGCCCATGATAGTCTGCAGTGATCATTCCCGAACTCGACAAAGCCAATGAACTTTGCAATAAAGTTTGATAACAGCTTTAAGGTTGCTCGTCATGTGTCGGGAACATCCGCTATCAACAATCCAGAGAATGATATGTATCACCGCATTACACACGCATTTACACGGATGGAATAGAAGTAGATGTGGAACCCGAAATGTTAGAGGGTTCAAGGTGTATATTAGACATACACACATTAATAATTTTAGGCATCCATTTAAATCCAAGTGTGTTATATATCCATTTCTGCCATCTATAACTACTCTTTGCTTTAGTCTTAGTGAATGCACTAGGTGGTACTACATTCTTAGGAGGTGAAACTGGAGCTACAGGGATAACAACACATGTCTTAGAATCTAAAGAAGGCGGTCTACCAAGCACAGACTTAGAATGATTAGTGGGCCTAGAGGTATTCCAGATCTTAGGATTCCGTAAGCGAGAGATTATAGCGTTAGCAACACATTTGTCATGACAATCAGAATTCATACTTTTACGACAAATATCACAAGGTGCATCAGACTGAATATCAAAAGTACTTAACGGTTTAGCATTCGTTACATCACTATTTCTATTACATTTTCCAGACGCAACATCTATAGTGGAAGCAACGTGAGTCTTATTCATAGTCCTAGGGTGTTCTTCTACTTTAGCATTCCTTATTGATCTTTTCAACCTTCTTTAAGAACTTTCCATGTGGCTTCTTCAGATCACAAAACCTAAAGAACCTTATCACCCATTGATCGTAGTTTCCTAGAGTTAGCATTGGAGGTCTATCAAGTGATCCAGCCTCATGAATTGATTGTTGGCTGCTTAAAACTTCACACATCTTTGCAAACCAAGTGGGTTCCTTCATAGTGTTCCTTGATGGATGTTGATTGAAATCGTTTGTGTAGGGTTGAACTTGAAGGCTTGGCGGTGTTTGAACCATTTGTGGTGGTGGAATTGCACCAATTAGTGGATTATGTTGTTGATTAAATTGTTGTTGATAAATTGCTTGTTGTTGATTCCATTGTTGATGTTGTGGAGTTAATTGTTGTTGTTGATGATGATTATAAGTGTGAGGGAAATAGTTAGAGTATGGTGGTTCAGACATGTTGAGAAACTTGTGTAGTAAAAATGGATCTTTGTAGTCGAATGAACCTTTCTTGATGAAGTGTCCTTAGGCGTAGAAAAGACAAGAAACCAAGTAGCACTTATGCGTAAAAACACCAAAGTTACACGTAACAAGGAGAAGTTACGCGTAGGATTTAGCTTACGCGTAAGTAGGGAAAAGCACTAAAGTTAGGCGTAGACAAAAGTTAGGCGTAGAAAGTTAGGCGTAGGATTTTCTTATGCGTAAGACTAGGCTTAGGCGTAGGAAAAATCTTAGGCGTGGATTTCTGGCGTGAAGCTTATGCTTATGCGTAATTTTAGGTTTTTGCCCAAATGATCTTTACACTATCACAAAGGCAAGAGATATCCAAAGTCGACGTATTTTCGGACTTATCCAAGTAAGAAAACACGGAATAAACCACGAAAATGAAGATCAAACCAAGGAAGCACTTACGCGTAGTTTTAGGGTTTTACTACGCGTAGAAAGGCACGAAATTTTGATTCGTCCAAAAGTGTTTCTAAACCGCTTTTGTGTGATAAAATAGCTTCAATAACACCAAAATACACAAAAGTGTGAAACTTGATGAACCAAAGCCTCTAAAATGGTTACTTAGTAGGATAAAACCCTCGTTCAAAAACTCGATCAAAAACAACTATCCACGCATAAAGTTTGAAACTTTTTGCCAAAAACAAGTATTTTAACACCCTAAAACGTTGAAAGTACAAGAATCTTGGATTAAAAAGTGTAAAAAACAAGTTTTAAGCGAACCAAAGTATCAAACGTGCGTTTTAGGCGTAGGACCGAAACCCACTTCAAAAACAAACACGATTCACCCAACTAGTAGGCGATTGATACCACTGTTAGGTCACTAGTTTTACAAACACAAGTAATATAGAAAGAGATGAGGCGATTGAACAAGATCTAACACACACACACGCAATAATAAGAACGGTTTAGGCGTAGGAATATGTGAAAAGAAAACTTGAACAACCAACCCTCAAGTGAGGGTTTACATAAGGTATTTATAAGAGGGAAGCTAGGGCAACACTCCTAGTTCCCTTCCTTTCTTTAATGGGCTTGGGCCTAAGCTCATGGGCCTTCTACATAAGCTTAAGGCTAATAACAAACATAAAGGCCATAATAAAGCTAACTATTACATATTAATTACTAACACTTGATTATGGTTTAGGAGTGATTCCAACAAAGAGTAAAGCCTCTTTGTGATAAGCGTTGCCTCTTGTCCTCGGCTTTGGGCATGCATTAGCCAGATGACCCTTCTCATTACAGTTATAACAACGAAGACCTTTAACCCCATTTTGAGCATTATCCTGTTCAACCACTTGAGCCCTTTGTTGTTGTGGAGCACCCATGTTATTCCTTCCCATTGTATTCAACATGTCCATTGTTAACAACAGCCTGATTCCTTGTGTTAGATGAGGTACGAATGCGATTGTTGGATTTGTTAGAGTATCAACCGAAGGCTCTAGCAATCATGACAAACCCTTGTTGCAATGCTCGAAAGCTTCTGCATCTTCATTGGATTCACTGTAAAGTGCTTGATCATTGTTGTTGTTGTATGGAACCAATTGAGTTTCTTGAGATTGTTGCTTTGATGGATCATATGGTGTGATTGTTGCAGTTGGTTGAGTAGTGGATTGTGGAGGATTCGTGAATACAGTTTGTAAGGTCGGGAATTGAGGATAACAAGCTTGAGCCTACAATGCTAATTGTTGATTGTCCGTAGTGAAGGTGAAACAGTTGTCCACGGATAACCCTTTCTTTGTCAACTTCTTTTGGTGGGGCTTCAAATAGTCGTACAACAATCCGTATGAAGCATGATGAAGATTTTTAGCTTGCGGGAGTAAAATGACATACTTTTCCCAATCGGGACCAAGACTACTCAGAACTTAGTGTTGACCGCAATTCTTGGCATGATGATGTTGTGTTTATCCAAGTCATTGATGATGTCCGAGAAGCGATGATGATATGACTCTAATGTCTCTCCGGTTCAATCATGAAGTGTTCATAAGCCAAGTAGATTTTGGATTCCATGTCTTCTTGATTGAGTGTAGTGCCTTCCATGAGAAGATGAATATGTTCCCACATTGCTTTAGCGCCTTTTGAGCATCAACACTTGAAGGATTGGATTGGGTAATCCCAAAAGGATGTATTGCATTGCTAGCTCATCGACTTGAAATGTAGAATTTCATCGCAGTGAGGTCGAAAGAGTTGCAATGTTGGTGACATCACTTCTTGGTGGAGTAGCATTTGGATCTCCGGGTGTAATGACAGTAGGCATCTGAAATGGACCTTTCATGATTACCTTCTTTAAGAACTTTCCATGTGGCTTCTTTAGATCACAGAATCTAAAGAACCTTATCACCCATTGATCATAGTTTCCGGAGTGAGCATTGGAGGTCTATCAGTGATCCGACTTCATGTATGGATTGTTGGCTACTTAGAGCTTCACACATCTTTCCAAACCAAGACGGTTCCTTCATAGTATTCCTGGATGGATGTTGATTGTGAATGTTTGTGTAAGGTTGTACTTGAAGACTTGGTGGTGGTTGAACCATTTATGGTGGAATTGCTCCTTGTTGTGGAAAATGTTATTGTTGAAATTGTTGTTGATAAACTTGTTGTTGTAGATTGAATTGTTGTTGTTGTTGACTTAGTTGTTGTTGTTGTTGTTGAGGATACACATGAGGAAAGTAGTTAGAGTATGGTGGTTGAGACATTTTGAAACTTGTGTTGATGATGGATCTTTGTAGTCGAATCAAACTTTGTTGATGAAGAGTCCTTAGGCGAAGAAACCAAGCTTAGGCAAAGAAAACCTTAGGCGTAAAAATACCAAACTTACACGTAAAAATAATATTTACGCGTAGGAGTAGCTTACGCGTAAGAATTGAGAAACACTAAGGTTAGGCGTAAATTAGACGTAGAAAACTTATGCGTAAGATTAGCTTATGCGTAAGACAAGGCTTAGGCGTAATAAAATGCTTAGGCGTAAAGAGTTCTACGCGTAAGTCTTAGCTTATGCATAAAATTAGGGTTTTGCCCAAAAATCCTTTACACTTATTCCAGTGTAAAAAATATCCAAAGTCGAAGTGTTTTCAGGCTTATCCAAGCAAGAAAACACTGAGTAAACCACGAAAACTGAAGATCAAACCACGGATATCTTACGCGTAACTTTAGGGTTTTGTTTACGCGTAGGATTTTCCAAAACTGAGTTTTATGCCCAAAGATGTTTCTAAACCAGATTTTTGTGATGAAACAGCTTCAATATCACCAAAATAACACAAAAGCGTGAAACTTGATGATCCAAAACTTTTAAACACGTTACGCGTAGAAATATCCACACGTTTAAAACCAAGCTTAAAAACAATGATCTACACGTAAAGTTTGAAACTTTTTGCCAAACACTTAAACTTTAACACCTAATAACCTTGAAAGTACAAGAATCTTGGATTTGAAAGTGTAAAAAATGAGTTTTTAAGCGTGTGAAAGTTTGAGACCAAGAGTGACGCGTAGAACCAAAACAAACTTCAAAAATAAAATCGTTTCACCCAACTATTTGGCTCTGATACCACTGTTAGGTCACCATGTTTGTAACACAAGCATCAATATAAGAAATAGAAAGGAAGAGATCGGATGAACAAACACACACACACACGTATGAAATATGTGAAGAGTTATGTGTAAAGTGAAATGTGTGAATTGAACAACCAGCTCCCAAATGGGAGTTTACAAGATTATTTATAGGAGGGAACTAGGGCAACACACCAAGTTCCCATCCTTTTCTTATTGGGCTTTGGATAGGCTCATGGGCTTTCTACATGAGCCTAACCTTGATTACTAATATAAAAGCCATACTTAAGCTAACTATTACATATTAATTACTAACACTTGAATTCTAGTTTAGGAGTGATTCCAACAGAAACAAGCTCCCAGGGCATGGTATGAAACTCTCTCTGCCTTCCTGATTCAAAACAAATTTGTCAGAGGAAAGATAGACAACACATTGTTTATCTACAGGACAAAACAAGATATGATACTAGTCCAAGTATATGTTGATGACATCATCTTTGGCTCAACAAACTACACTCTTTACAAACAGTTTGAAAAACTGATAACAAAGAAGTTTGAAATGAGTATGATGGGTGAACTCATATACTTCCTTGGACTACAAATCAGGAAAACGGATAAAGGAATCTCCATCAGTCAAGAGAAGTACACCAGAAATCTCTTGAAGAGGTATGAGATATCTGACTGTGCCTCAGTGAAGACACCAATGGTCCCACCTAACAACCTTGGACCTGATCTCACTGGCAAATCACTCAACCAAACTCACTTGTTGGCTCACTGATGTATCTAACTACTTGAAGGCCGGACATACAATTCTCGATCTGTCTTATTGCAAGATATCGGTCCAATCCCAAAGAATCCCACCTCACTGCAGCCCAAAAGAATACTCGGATACCAAGGGAACTCCAAGCCTTGGACTCTACTATCCAAAGTGCTCGGGGTTTGACCTCAAAAGGGTATTCGATTCGACTATGTTGGTGCAACATGGACGAGAAAAGTACCTCAAGGTCCCTCAATTTCTTGGAGGAAAACTGGGTGTGTTGGAGTGCTAAAAGCAACAATCGGTGGCTATGTCTTCAGCAGAAGAGTATGTGGTCACTGTAGGTGATGTGCAAATGTTTTATGGATGAAAAGTCAACTCAGTGACTATGATATCCATTACAAAATGGTACCCATATTCTGTGATAACACCAGTGCTATTGCAATCTCCAACAACCATGTCCTTCACCAAAGAACCAAACACATTGATATCAGATATCATTTCATCAGGGACCACAAAATGAAAGGAGACATAGAGCTTCATTTCTTCACCAAACCCTTAGATGAACCTACCTTCAGAGATCGAAGTCGAATTGGGAATGCTTGACATTGAAAGTCGCACACGAAAACCAATCCCAATCTCGATAAGTTTTCTCAAATAATTCATCCTCCCTGAACAAAACCCCAAAATAACCATGTCACTGAATGAGTAAGACTCACTCAGGGAACCTGACAATTGATATTGAGCATTGAATGAGTAACTAAATGCTCCAAGTATCGCTACTTAAATGTCCTAGGTTGGTAACTATGCCAATTTAATATAGGAATATATGTCTCTTTGTCTTACTGTCATCCATACCAAGGGTCCCTCAATTACTTACCTCATGCCACTTGGCTTTAAATGCCCTCTCACATAAAATATCCTGTGGATATTTTACTCTTCGCAAAGTGCACTTTTCTCAGACATCGCAATCGCTTTCCTTGAAAAGTGATTTTACTACGGGTAGCGGAGGGTGGCATTAAATGTGGAAATTCAAAACGTTTTCAAAAACCGACTTTACAAATCCACAAGTATGCACAAACAACCCCTCTCATCACTCTATAAATACCCCTCACAAAATCCTTATAACACACACAAAAGATTTCTGCTAACAAAACTCTGTCAAATTCTCTTTCAAACCTAGAAATCTTTGTGTTCTTCAAATATTTTTTGAAAAATCTTCTCTCTAAACCTTTACAAAAGTTTTTTCATCACAACTTGAGAGATTCAAAACCCTTTGATTGTTCTTGTCAAGAAATTTTCTTCAAAACCCTAAAAACCTTTTAATGGAAATGGCAAGAACACAATCTCTTCAGTTTGCTTCACATTGGGTAGAGGAACTCAGTAACGTTGAATTTAAAAGCAATAATGTCATAGGCAATTTTGAATACCCACAAAATGTCCCAGCCTATAAGGACATAATGAAATTTTTGTTCAACTGCCCACTGAAACGGCCTTTGTTCGGTGTCCTCTATACTATACCAAAACCTCCTCGTGGATTTTGGGCAACATCTAAGGCCTTTGACCGACACCTCTACTTATGAGAATAACCTTAGACCACTTAGGGAATATCTCATCGTTTAGTCTTTTAATGGGGTCGACAATTCACCCCGGATTATAAAACATTTTGCACTTCAACGTGGTTAGACTACAACAAGTGGAGTTTATGTCGCCCATCCCGAACCCTCCACAGTGAAGGATGGGTTAAATCAAATCGTTTTGGATCCATCATTTTGGACAAGACCCTAGTCACCAAGAGTTCATTCCCGTGGCTTGAGGATCCTATTCACTTTTGTGATTCGGGTCCTCGGGGAACCACTCATCCATCGAACAAGTTAACCCTATTCGCTTGATGATGGCATACCGCTTGATGAATGGGGTCACTGTCGACATAGGGAGATCATTTACAAGTGATCTCAGAATTAAGCTACTGAGCAAAACTAGGACTAAATATGTTTCGTATCCTAGGTTTGTCTCTTTTGCTTTACAAGTGTTAGCGGGTGGTAATTATCCTCGTGAAGAAAAATATTATGCTTTACCCGGCATCCCGAGTAAATCAAATTTTCAAAGGACCCATCCCTTGTCACAAATATTGAATTGACGCCCATATGGTTGCTATAAACAACCGTAGGAATCGAGGTCTCCTAACCCCGCTCCTATAAAGAGAAAGGGAAGTTTCAGATCGACTAAGACTAAAGCCAAGTCTCGTGGCCCCGAGGCTTCGTGAACACCGCCAAAAGGCATAGAAAACCCAAGACTAACTTGCCACCCACTCAGAGACCAAGCAACATCCACTCTGGTGACAACGAAGAAACCGATAAATCACAATCGGTGCCCTTGGTCCCAACTACTACTCCCCAAGATCCGTAGGAAACAAACAACCCACCGGTAGGGGAGCGCCCCACCACGCCCAATGATGACATTAGCAAATCAAAGCCTTTGTCGAGGGCACACCGATTGATCCCAAAGACTCGGAGGGACCTAAACAACCCCGATAGGGATATAACCATCATCGACTCGCTAAAGGCACCGAAAAACCCATCGTGTCTCGGGGTCTCGAGGGGACAAAGACTCATAGGAAAGGAACAACCCACGATATGGAACCCATCACCAATCTCGACTCGGAGAAGACACTGGGAAAACCCTTATCGATGTCTCGAGGGGTCAAGGGGACAAAGACTCGTAAAGATTAAAAACACCACGACACGGAACCCATCACCCCACTTTGTTAACTATGGTGAAGTTACAAGGATACTCTTTTCGATGATGAACTGCTGAAAGTGATGATGGAATTTTATCGCTAGGGAAGAAGTGACGCCGAGGTTCAATCGAACAAGAACCTCGGCCGATCCATGAGAGCATACCGAGTCACCATTTCAACTCAAGACAATGACTCGGACTCCTCATCCAGCTTACGTGAATTTAGCCGCTATGACAACATTCTTCCAATCATCGAATCGGCTAGTCATGTGGATCACCAAAGCCTCAAGGAAGATATACTATGGGATCACTGACCAAATGTGGGATCAACACACTGAGGCTGCTGCCAGTTATGCTGATCTTAAATCCGATGTGCTCATCTTCAATACTAACACTGATGAACACATAGATCTTATGTATGAGCAACTTCACAGATTGGATGATAACTTGGATAAATTTCTCAAACATCTTCAGGGTTGTGGGACCAAGATTGATGAAATAATGGAATCGGTCAAAGAAGACCCAGCACTCAACTCAAAAGTGCTTTGGAGGCTACCGAGGCTTACTTGAAGAATTCCTCGACCTCACCGAATCGATCACTATGCTAAAGTCCGCCAATGTTCGTGGTCTTCAATCTTCTGCTCGCCTCTTGAGCAACACTGGGCTCTTTGGATGCTCAGTGACCAATTTAGCTAAGGCTTCCTCATCAATGGCTTGAATTTTGGGCCACGATGACCGCTTTGGAACTTTCTCAAGCTAACTGAAACAAAGGTCATTGGTCTTCAAAAGGATACATCTGACATCAAGGCTATGGTCACTGAAATCTACCAAGCCTTCAAAGGTCAAGCCACCCAAACACCCCCAGTGTCAGAGCCAACTCTTGCTCTCACTAACGTTGGCGCAACAGTTGAGGGGGAGAAGACCGCTGAAGAGACTTCCTCTCACACTTAGGGGGAGCCAACACCACCAGTCTCAACCATACCAATTTCATCAATCCCACCCTTATCAACAACAACAATAATGGCTATGACAGTTACACACATCACAACAACAACACCACCACTGGTAGCATCATCATCCTCCTCAGGCCAAGACAGTTCACCAACCTGAAATCAAAGTGCCTGGACTCGAATGCAACAGGGAGCTGCCTGAAGGTGTAAAGTTCGTGAACTGTCTTGTAATTGAAAAGCCTGAAAGAGGATTGTTCCACATTGATGTCTATGGAAACCCAGCATTCCAAAGATGGAGTGACATTGATCGTGCAGTGTGGTCGCAATGTTGAGCTACATACATGTGGCCTCTCAGATCCAAACACCAGCAAACATCAGGTTCTGCCATGACCTGAATGCCAAGATAAGAGAGCACCCTGACAAAGAAACACTCCTCAAAAAGAAACCTAAGCTTGAAGCACTAGGGATCCATTTTGACTGACATCATTATCATTTATCTTTTGTACTAGTGATAGGAACCTTGTAATTGATCAATAAACGATGTATGCTTTTGTTAAAAGATTCAGTGTTCTTTATTATGTTCATTAGTACATTCAGTGCAAGAAGAAGCCATTTGCTTACTTACACTGATCAAACACTTAGGCTATTTGTATATCCAAATAGGGGGAGACTGTTGGGTTCAGTAAATACCCAAACCCCTTAAGTCAAGGATTTGAATAGAAAATACCCTAAGTATTTTTATCGTTAAACACTAATGTGTCATTGAGTGCATAGTCTCGGTGAGCCATCTTCGTGATACTCGAGAAGAGACGAAGAATAAGTCTCTCCACTCATTGCCGGAACTTAAAGGGTGTAGATCGAGTCAATAAGAAGATGGTGGATTCGATGAGTGATGACAATAACTCACCGACTCACTAAACTCCTCACCAACTACTTACATCGAAGACAAACCAAATCAAGATCAAGACTATGAAGATCAAGAATGGGCGGATAAACGTTACATTGGAAACGAATAAGACGGAGTGCTTATCCCGAAAGTTTCCTTTTAGCATCAAAGATCATTCTTGACATGAAGAAAGTAACTTGGTCCCTTTACCTAATATAGTCTTTAGAATGCAGACAAAATACATCGATATTTTGTCTTACGCAAATTGTCGGTTGTCACTTAGGAAAGAGTTAAAACTCATACTTGTATAAATAGATAAGAGATGGAGTGAAAGTTCAAGCTTGTGAATTGTAAAACACACACACAAGCCATCTTTCACTCCTCCAACACAACTTTGTCCCGAGATAGCTCGGTGGTTCAGTGTAGTTGTGCTTTCGGACTTAGCACCGAGCTTAGTGAGGAGTTACAACACTTTGTCATTTCAATCCCTAGTCTTGTCCGCAAGTACTAGGGTAACGTATTCTTTTGATTCATTTCTAATAAGAATATGATGTTGAAATTTAATCTTTGTGTTTTAGTTACATATTTCCAGTCATTGATTCACTATTAGTTTGTTTAAAATACTTTAACTGTTTTTATACTATAGTGAATAGGGAACAACAGTATTAAATGAATATTGGTGGGATCAAGTGACTTACACTCTTAATTTTACCGCACCTATATATGATATGGTACGAGTTTGTGATACTGATAGACCGTGCCTTCATTTGGTTTATAAAATGTGGGATTCCTTGGTTGAGATAGTGAAGGTTGCAATTTACAAGCACGAAGACAAAATTCTTGAGATGTTCAGTTCTTTCTATGATGTGGTGTATGATATTCTTATGGCTCGATGGGCAAAGAGTTCGACACCACTTCATTGTTTAGCTCATTCTTTGAACCTGAGGTATTTCTTGTTTGATTTGACATTCATTCATAAAATATAATTTATTTTTTTGTTCATAATGCTTTTTTGTTTATATATTTCTTATAGGTTTTATAGTGATGAGTGGCTTAATGAGTATCGCGCTATAGTCACTCCTCATACAGATGGGGAAATCTCCCATGGAAGAATGTTATGTTTTTTAAGACTCTGCCCAAATGATGACGATTATGATAAAGTTTTATAAGATTATGTTGGTTTCTCGCTTAAGTCGGGGCCTTTTTCCGATGTTAGCTCTCTTTCTAAGAGGGCAGATGCTAAACGATGGTGGGCCAATTTTGGAGCAAAAACACCTTTGCTTCAGTCATTGGCTTTTAGAGTTCTTGGTCAGCCAACATAGTCATCTTGTTGTGAACGCATTGGAGCACTTACTATTTTATTCACTCATTGAGAAGAAACAAGTTGACACCAAAGAGTGCTGAGGATTTGGTATTTATCCACAATAATTTCCGTCTTTTGTCACTGAGCACTGATGAATATAATGAAGAGAAAACCATGATGTTAGCGAAGATACAGGGTTTTTAGAGTTAGCGAGCCTCTCACTTGATGAGCGAGAATTGGAGAGAGTTTTTTTCATCGAGGATACCACAACCAATTGATCTTTTTTCTTAAATGTTTTTAGGAAAACAATTATATGGTCAAGAGTTTTTAATTAATGATTATGAGTAATATTTGTTCGGATTTTAGAATGTTATGTAATTTTATTTATTTTATTTTTTTTGAAAGACAATTTTCTATATATAAAATATTATAAAACACATAGACGTTTCCTCGCCGTATCCATTTCTTAAATTTTAGGATGTTGTCGTTTTTTGATACCCGCGTAACCGTACCAATCCCCGTTCCCGTTTCCGTCCCCGTGCTACTTAGGTTTTGATAGCAGTCGTTCTAAATTAAAGGTTGTGTTAAGAAATTGATTTTTGTCAGCAACTGATCCGTAGAAAATTAAATCATCAAAATCAAATCAAACATTAGTTGTGTATCTAATCTTTTTCAGGTTATATCCTTATTTTAAGAACTATCATCTAATGCTAATCATTCTGGTTATACATTGAGTATATATTTTTCTCTATAATCGTTAGAGGCGTTATTATCATAACATTTATCTTACAATATATATTCAATCGCGTGTCCAGTGTCCTAACATTGCTAAATATTTACATAACTTAGAATCTTGATACCTAATTTTTATAGCTAAATAATTACATAAAGTCACAATCTCCAGAGTCACTACCAACACTGATCAGTCTCCCATCTCCGTCCAGTATAACCCGAATACCCTACAGTTGACGAACTCCGTACAGTCATTTTTGGTCTAACAAACAAAGTGCGATCATAATCAGCTCGTTTTCCAGGATCAGATAACGTAGCATAAGCAGAATGAACTTTCATGAACTCATCAGCCGAAGAATCATTATTACCAACATCCGGATGATATACTCTTGCTAGCTTCCTATACGCGGCCTTGATCTCGACGTTATCCGCTCCCATTTGAATACCAAGCACTTCGTATAGAGACGAAGGTGTGGATGATCTTGTTGTGTTTAACGTGGCTGTTGCGAAATGAGCTGAAACTGTTTGACGTGCGTGTGGTTTGGTTGTAAAGTTTGGATATGTGAATAAGCAAGATGATGATGAAAACGCCATTGGCTAAATTTTTTACTCAGATGTGCACACTGTCTTTTATATTATGATCGAAAAGAATATAAGATCGATGTGTGGATTTTAAAAAAAAATTGTGATGATTTTGGTGATGGATTGGATAAGAGGGTATACTTACTTTATATAGAGATGGATGAATGGTGAGTTGGAATTATGAATTGGAGAACTGGTTAAAAGATTATCCATACATTTATGAGGGAATAGTGTGAGATGGCAAATTGTGTGTGGCAGATAGTGATGTCGGAATATGAAAAAAATCGACTATTTACTTATCCTATTGTAAGGTTAAGAAAAAAGCATCTAGAAGTAATAATTGAATGGTTTCAGATGCTCCTACCTGATTGTGTAGACAATTGAACCGAGCTTGAGTTTAGCATATCTCAAATTTGACTTAATTTGAGCTCGAGTTCGGTTAGTTTCAAGAATCATGTGTAACAGTGTAAATCGTGAGCTATGGATCATGAATAACTTTAGAAACTTAAGTTTGGTCTTTAAAATCGTGCATATTTATTAAACGAGCTCTACATTATGTTTGAGCTCGAATAGAGTTGTAAAACTAATTACACCTTTAGAAAATACTACTACTATATTTCTAAAAGCACTGCAAATAACTACTACTTATCATCATTCTTAAAACCCGAATTTTGATTGTATTATCAAGTTGTTTCATTTTACATCGATCACACTCTATCGCTAGATTACATGTACTTATGTCAAATACTCAAATATAATCCATTGAGAAGACAAATTATGTTTGTGTATGTATATTTCAAAGATAGTTTACTCCTGTTTTACTTTACTGCATCAAAAATAGATGATAAATAGCTAATTCATTTGTTCAAAATATATTCTTTCTTGATGTTCATTAAATATACGAGTCCTTAAAAGTATAAACTGAATCTATAATAGTGTAATGTCATAGACTCAAAGTTTAAGCATAGTGAGCAAAACTGATCATACGATTGAGAAATTATATATGTGAAGGAAATAAAAGGATCCCAATAAAAATCGCCATTGTTTTTACTAGATTTTTTGTTGAAAATTAGAAGATATAACTCGTAAGAAATTGTGGAGAGGACCGGTGCCTATAAGGCTATAATTGGGGACTGAAAGTAGGAAAACCGTTTGGTAACCGTTAAATGCGTGTGCTGAGCTGGATCTTGATATTATCCATTCAAAAGTTATTTTTATATTATTTTATTGTGGATATTATGGTGCCTCAGCAAAGTGTCTTTATCGACGTTCATGGGACCCGCGGAATCACCACCGCCAATACAACTTGTCTCATCCAAATATCCAATTATTTGTTCTTTCTCACACAATAGCTTATAGAGTAATGATACATGGACCTAATAGAAAGCTTAATGGAAGACCTAAAAACATTTGTTAGCATCTTGATGGGTTGTAAAATAAGTAGGTCTCTGTCTGCAGCCATCAAAATGCTGCCAAGTGTTTTTAGGTCTTCCAATTACGTCCATTTATCATGTCTAGAGAAGGCAACGGCTCATGTTTTGGACGGGTTTTAGTGTACTTGCATTCGCACCTACTTATAATATCTACATATCTGTACCTGTCTCATTATTCGCTGGATACCCGGTTAATACTGTCCATCAATTTTTTGAATTTCTTTACAAATATCGGTTATTCTAAATTGAATATTCGATGAACAAAATGACGGGTGTCAAGATTAAATCACACTTATGGACAAAAGAAAGCAAAGCACGCTAATATATTACATTTTTTTAAAAGTTAAAAGAAAACGAATATTCAAACGATAAATGTTTTTGAATAATTCATGTACGAACTCCTAATGTGTTAGATAATAGAGATAATTATATAAAAACTATAATGTTTGAAACTATATATATTGTATGTATACTCTATATAATAATAATAGCAACAAGTGGGTGTGATTTGGGTAAACGGATATGGGTACGGGTAATCGGCGGGTATTACTAGAACTTGTCACCGAACTCGTATCCGACGAAAAAAACTTATTAATACCCAAACCCGCATCCAAACCTATTAACCCGCCTCCGAACCGGGACCAACCGATTTGGGTTTCGACGTTTCCTCGTCGGTTTCGAGTGATTTTGCTATCCCCACTTATTTCACTACAAAAAAAACTACAAACACAAGTGGTCGACTTGTATAATTATGCCGCATAGTGAGACATGTAATAAAATCAGAACCGAAAAGATAAAAATGTTAATATGGTGTAGATGTTACTAGTTATATAATACTCGTGGATGCACGGGGTTTTGACATAAATTATACTTAGTTTAGATATCACACACGAATGCTTGACTTGTTTTGAATTTTTATTTTTTAAGTTTATAAATAATGATCTTTTTCTCTATTTTTTTTTTTTCTTATATCATTCCTTAAACTTTAAAGAAGAGAATAACGAATAGTTAACACGATTCATTGCATTATAACCAAATCCTAGATAGTAAATTACTAAATAATATTTTATAAGAGTTGTTATTTATAAAATGGCATTTAGATGCGTTATACTCATCTAAAAAGATTTGAGATTAACAATCTATTTCTTTCATAATTTCAAATGCACATCTATTTAAAGCATTTTTCTCATACTTCTAAGATACACGTATATAAAAAGATAAAAGATCATTTATGACAAAAATTTATCTACATACCAAAGGATCAATCCTCACCTTTCATTCATTTTGATCTAATGGCTTAGATTAAATCTGATTTTTACACTGTAGGGGTATTTTAGTTAATATAAAAAGCATTTTTTACATTTGTTTCAATTAAACGCTCTTTTAATTTCACACACACAAAGTGTGTGTTTCCCTCTTTTCTCTCGTTTTTTCATCTTCTTCATCACGTAACCCTAATTCTTTTTCAATTAAACGATTCTTTTATTGTTAATACAAATAAGCCGTAAAAATGTTTATTTATATTTTACGATCTTCTAATGTTTTGTCGATAACAAACGTAAAATCATTTTAACGAAACAAATAAAATATGTAAATAGTTTGAGCCAATAGTTTTCTAACACACTTACGTTTTCACATAAAACACTAAAACAAGCATAAGTGATTTTATGATTTAGTAATACATATGTACAACAACTAGTGTTTACATATTGGGCAAATATATATACATAACTAGTATGTATTATAAAATGGGTAAAAACTACAACCCATGGAGCATATCCATAACCCATGGTATTGACCCATACCCATTTGACTAGATACATTGCACTCATTAGATACATTGTATCTAAAAAAAGACCCATGGATCAACCCATAACCCATGACCCATAACCAAAATACCCATGGGCAAAGAGGAGCGTCCCACGGATCCCTAGCTTTACGCTAGACGGATCCCTTAAGGGAGGGATCCGTGGGATCCAGGGAACAGTAGGCATTTTCTCTCTATAAATAGTGAGCCATTTCTTCATTGTTTCTCACCCTTTCTCACATACTTTCTCCTTGAGTTAAAAACTCTCTAACCCCAGATCCAAGTGATCTATGTTTGTAGTTTTGTTTTTGTGTGATTCTCTAGGTTCCTCTTAAAGGCGAGATCACCACCTTTGAAGTCAAGCAAGCTCAAGTCCATGAGTTGCCATGCTTCCTCATCATCAAGACTACTGAAGTCCTCTTGTTGATGGTTCTTTTCTTTCTACTAAGAAGTGTAGTGTTGAAGACATTAGTGAAAGATGTCTCAAGTGTCAAGACGAAGACATTAGTGAAGGGTGTCGATCGTCCGTATTGTAGGCATTAGTGAAGGGTGCCTAGAAGTCAAGTCACAAGACATTAGTGAAGGGTGTCTTGAAGATCTAGTCAAAGGCATTAGTGAAAGGTGCCTAAGATGTACATTCGATATGGTGTGTTTCGATGTACAAGATAGATTAGTATTGGATCCAAGGATATTGATATCCTTGATAATGTTGTAATAAGGAGTTGATCTCCTTTGGGGTTAGTCGATTGGTGTAGTGTTGGGTAGTAGTTCCTCCATTGTAATGGAACTCGGTACTTAGCCTAGTACCGGATAAAGGGTAGGCGACGTTGTGGTAGGTGTGGTTCACCTTGGTGTGAAAGAACCCGTGGTTAGCCTAGTACCGAAAAAGAGTAGGCAACGTTGTGAAGGTTTCTCCACCATAAGGAGTCGGTGTTGTGTAGTGATTACGAACTCTCGAGTAGGTGACTCGGGAGTGGAGTAGGGCAAGGAAGGTGTCCTTGTAGCCGAACCACTATACATACTCGCGTTGTGGTTTTGTGCTTCTTACTCTTTATCTTTTCATTACATATTTATATTTCTATATGTTTGTTTATCAACATCCAACACACATCCAAATAGATTGACATAAGTCGATCTAAATAGTTTAAAACGAGTTTTAATTGGCAAAACTATTCAACCCCCTTCTAGTTTTCCACAATTGGTATCAGAGCTTCGTTACCAAGTTTCTTAAAGTATATTGTACTTTAAAAACTTGATACGATCCATGGTTAATTGAAAACTACAAAGAAGGTTTTTCATAAAAACAAACACCATGTCTTTTAAAACTCTTTGTTTGGATGTTGATTAGATGACAACATTTTTCTTATTATTTATTCTTCATTTAATTGCACTAATCCTCTTTGTCATATTGCTTAGTCAAAGCTCATACCTACCAAGCCATAGGAATCGCTTGGTAACAAGAATACCTTCCCTAAGAAGGTATCTTAAACACAAAGGAGCCGGAATTGTCTACTGACATTTGTTGTGTCATTTGTAAAGACATTCCTAAGTGCATTAGAGGTATGACTTTCTACTTATCTCTAAATGACATTAGCTTGATAATTAAGTATGCCTACATAGGTATTTATATGATTATCTTTTGTGCATATACATGTATTACATGTAGCTTCATTAGGAAGCCTTTTCTCACATACGTGTTACTTTTTCGTCTAAAGTCGTGGTATATAAAACTTGTGTTTTATTTCACTTAATCCAAAAATCATATCTTTCTAATAATAAAACAAAACACAAATCTCAAAAATTCCTCCTTCCCCATAAATAAACCATCCGTCGTCCACTATATCAAATCCCCACTTTTTCAAATCTTCCATTTTCAAAAAATTACCTCTCATTCAAAACTTCATCTTCCTCTCATCTCATCTCATCTCAAACCAAAACCAAGAAGGTTCGTCATCAACATGGTTTACATCGCCCTCGTGCTCATCGCCTTAACACTCATCGCTCTTGTGTTCCCTATGATGAAGTTCACATACGGAGACATATACTTTGTGTTGTTAATCTACATTGGGGTTATATACCCAATCCTTTGTATCATTCTTAGCATTGAAATGAAATATTATTAATAGTCTAGTTTATCTAGGTTATTATTATCATAATGTGTTTGTCATTTCTTTTGATTTATATCTTCGTATTCTTTCGTGATACATTAGAAACCATGAATGCATGCTAAAAGAAAATGTAGGCTAAAACACATATCTTGGTATAAAACTATTAAACTTATGTTTTTATCAAAAATCGCTTACATTACTACTGATCCACGGATCCCGGCAAGTATACTAGCGGATCCCTTATAGAAGGGAACCGTGGGAACCGTCCTTCGGATAATGATTTTCCATGCAAAATAAAACCACTTTCTTCCTAAAAGAAATGTTCTACTAGAATGTCAAACATTAAGTTAGTTAAATGTCATTGTTAATAAACATCTTGTAAAAACGTTAGGTAATCATTGTTTTACCCGTAATACGTCACATCCTATTAACTTGTCTTTCCTATAGGTTTCGCTATGTCGCATGAATATGAGTTTGATTTTTCACCACTAGCGTCTACACTCCTAACATCTCCTTGAGCCCAACACACCGGCAATCATGTCCGGGTTCAATAATCTCGAAACCCGTCACTTCCACGAAGGACGTATTGTCGACACTCCTCTACAATACGAAGAAGGTATCAATACCTCCTTCCGAACCATAGGATTGGAATGTCTTCTCGAAATTAACGAGAAAATATGTCCAAGGTTTGTATTGGAATTCTTCCGTCAAGTCGAACTCGTTCGTAACGAGGATCGTTCTCTATCTCTTTGGTTTTGGATCAAAAACCAAAAGTTTGTTTTAACCCTTGGGCAATTTGCTCAAATTCTCCGAATTCCAAATCATGGACAATGTGCCTTCACCGAAGATTGGTCTCTTGATTCTCTCTTCAACTTTCGTGAAGAAAATAGTCCATATTGTTCACACATACCTTCCCCGCAAGACTTGACTCGCACAATATGCAAACCTCGACCCTATTACTCCGATCCAAACATTATCTATACAAAGGATATCCGAGAAGAGTACAAAGCTCTCGCACTCATCCTACGGGAAAATGTTTGGAGTCTTAGGGGAAATCGAGAAATCCTTCCCGCTTGTTGTGCTCACATAATGTATTGTTTGCTAACACAACAACCATACAATCTCGCCTACTTCTTCGCAAGGCGAATTGTAAATCTTCAAGGCTCCAAGAACAAACTCATCCCTTATGGAATGTTCTTGACGCGCCTTTATCATAACATCATGTACTTCCACCTCAATTTCAAAGTCCGTTATACGTATTTGTGAACAAGATGATGGAACCTCTAAACACATCTCTCATGAAGACTTTCTTCATTCCCGAATCAACAAACACTCATCAACCATTTGATGATCCTTCTAGCAAAAACGCCAAGGAACTTAGTAATCTTTCAAATAGGATCAATCCTTAGTATTCATGCTTTATCAATGTAATCCAATTTCTTTCATGAAATAAAACATTTTACATTTGATATCTTAGTGTTAGAACCTCTTTAACTAACCTTGAAATATAATGCATTGTCAAAATCATTGCATACCTTTAGTAAAGGTTCTGATTAGCAGATAGACGGATCCCAAAGGTTGTGCTACACGGATCCCTACTCTTAGGGAACCGTAGGATCCGGAAAACAGAAATGCAATTGTAATCATTGTATTTCAAACATGTCCTTAGAACACTTCACACTAAGTTAGACATAGTGCCTTAAGGCAAATTAAGTCCTTATCAAGTTAAGTAGATCTTTCGTACTCACACATAACTCATCTAGATCACACTCAAGACGCTTGTAGATCTATCATTTCACTTAAACCCATTACTCTTCCGCCTCAAGCTCACTCATCATTTCTCACATGATCCTCACATCTAGCTTTGGAAATCTTTCAATTATGGCAAAATTGATCATAATCATCCTTATCTCAAAATTGGTCAAAATTGATCAAATTCTAGTTTTTCCATCTTAAGCCTTTAGGATATTCTCCAAAACATTATCCTAAGTCACTATCTGATCTCTAGGATCATTTAGCTCCATTTGACACTCTCAAAATCTTTAGTGTCATCTTTGTTCATTCATTGGTACTCATGAAAGTTCCAATTTCTTCCATAAAAGGCAATCATTAGCTACATCACTCATTACCCTTAAGTACTTAAGCACCTCTTCATTTAAGACACTTAGATGAACTGAAACACTCAAGAAGAAATAGGCATTAGACCTTACAAAACATCATTGCATCTTTTCAAAGCTGCTGAGAGACGGATCCCTAGGATTAGCCTAGGCGGATCCCTCAAAGGAGGGAACCGTGGGATCCGTATGACAGATTTATGTCAACTCTAGCCAAAACAATCATTTCAAGCTCATCTTGCTAACTTGAACACTCCATCTCATCTTAAATGAGTTCCTAGATTAGTACAACTCTGAAGTTGACTCTTGTGCATGTTAATCATCACATTCCAATGAATTTTAGTGGCTTAAGTCTTGAATGCACTTGCCAAATCCCTTGCTTTATAAACCACATTGTTAGGACTCCTAAAGTCATCATCTTCATCCTCATTTTCAGACTTAGAAATCTTTACAAACCTCTTGAAATCATCTCATCATGAGGAAAACTCCAAGTGGTAACTCATCAACCAAAGAACCACCCAAGAAAATTGCTCGTGTTGTACACGAAATCTCTTCAACCGAATCATCTCCGGTCAAGTCCACAAATGCAAGGATTTCTCCTCCACCAATCAAACCAATCCCTAAAAGGATAGTACCCACAAAACTACCTATGCCAAACACCACCATACCTCCTAGGCCAAACAATCCCATCTCCACTAAACCATCACCATTGGTTCCTAGAGCTATCTCATTCACAACTCCACTATCAACACCACACCTCTACAATTTAGAGGATTTGCCTCCTAGGCCGCCTCATCCTCCTCCACCGCAACATTCTCCTCATTAGGAGGAATAATGATACAAAATCAAGGTGTTGAGTCAACACTAGCTCCAGCTTCCTTTTCGCCGTCACCATCATATAATCCCATTTGGATTATGAGAAATTATCAAAGTCAACCACCCGACCATATGGAAGTTGACACTTCTCTACCACCACCATCATTCTTGGTCGAGCCATCTTCAAATGTGCCTCCACCAATCCCTCCGTCGTTTGAGGCTCCCCAACCCGCTTCACTTGATCCTTCGCATCAAGCAATTTCATTTCTTCCACCACCACTACCTAGCCATGACAAAGATTGTTATCATTGTCAACATGTTGAAAGTTTGATACATGAAGTACGGAAGATCAACGTTTCATGTTCTATCACCTCCTCGAACGTTTCGACGAGATTAAACCTAAACAAACTTGAGCTAGAGGATTTTAGTGGTGTCCTAGTATCAAGCGTTACTTAGATAAGTCTAGTAATTCCAAGTCATGTATCGATCATTTTCTTAGTTTTTAGAGTCATGTATATCATACCTCTAGTTTTATTAAATAAATTACATGCTACTTGCTATATTTCGAGTATATGATTATGTTGTATAATACATATCTCACTTTGATGTTAACATTATTTGTTATATCACCATTGTTGAAATCACCATCACCAGACGGATCCCTTTAATTGCTTGACGGATCCCTACAAGGAGGGAACCGTGGGATCCGTGAGACGAAAACTATTTTTCTACTAACTTGAGTCATATTTGCGTGAAATTATGCATTATACTTGTTTTCTAACCTTTGTTTTGTAGTTATTCAATTTACACATGAAGACTTTGACACTCTAAAGCTAGGGGAGCTTTGTGTCAAAGCAATACATTGCAAAATCACTTGCAATATTAGGATTACATTTCATGACGCCCTTTGCAAAGTTGCAATCATCAAGGGGAGCATATTCGTCACATAGACGAAATCTTTTGCAAACTTAGTTGCAAATGAACTAGCTTAGTATTATTTTTCTTGACGCCTCACATAGGGATGGACTCGTCAAGGGGAGTTAAGACGAGATCCTTTCCGTTACTTGCTCTCTACTTTTCTTTCTTTTCTATTTTCACATGTTTTCTTAAAACAATGTGTTAGTTTCCTTTCAAGCTCTTTTGTTTCGACAAAAGGGGAGAAGAAAGTAAAACTACAAATTCAAACCTTTACAATTTTAGCTTTTCCTTAAAATAATTTTATGTTTTGTCATCAACAAAAGGGGAGATTGTTAATACAAATAAGCCGTAAAACGTTTATTTATATTTTACGATCTTCTAATGTTTTGTCGATAACAAACGTAAAATCATTTTAACGAAACAAATAAAATACGTAAATAGTTTGAGCCAATAGTTTTCTAACACACTTACGTTTTCACATAAAACACTAAAACAAGTATAAGTGATTTTATGATTTAGTAATACATATGTACAACAACTAGTGTTTACATATTGGGCAAATATATACATAACTAGTATGTATTATATAATGGGTAAATAACTACAACCCATGGAGCATATCCATAACCCATGGTATTGACCCATACCCACTTGACTAGATACATTGCACTCATTAGATACATTGTATCTAAAGAAATACCCATGGATCAACCCATAACCCATGACCCATGACCCATAACCAAAATACCCATGGGCAAAGAGGAGCGTCCCACGGATCCATAGCTTTACGCTAGACGGATCCCTTAGGAGGGATCCGTGGGATCCGGGAACAGAGCATTTTCTCTCTATAAATAGTGAGCCATTTCTTCATTGTTTCTCACCCTTTCTCACATACTTTCTCCTTGAGTTAAAACTCTCTAACCCCATCCAAGTGATCTATGTTTGTAGTTTTGTTTTGTGTGATTCTCTAGGTTCCTCTTAAAGGCGAGATCACCACCTTTGAAGTCAAGCAAGCTCAAGTCCATGAGTTGCCATGCTTCCTCATCATCAAGACTCATCAAGTCCTCTTGTTGATGGTTCTTTTCTTTCTACTAAGAAGTGTAGTGTTGAAGACATTAGTGAAAGATGTCTCAAGTGTCAAGACGAAGACATTAGTGAAGGGTGTCGATCGTCCGTATTGTAGGCATTAGTGAAGGGTGCCTAGAAGTCAAGTCACAAGACATTAGTGAAGGGTGTCTTGAAGATCTAGTCAAAGGCATTAGTGAAAGGTGCCTAAGATGTACATTCGATATGGTGTGTTTCGATGTACAAGATAGATTAGTATTGGATCCAAGGATATTGATATCCTTGATGATGTTGTAATAAGGAGTTGGTCTCCTTTGGGGTTAGTCGTTGGTGTAGTGTTGGGTAGTAGTTCCTCCATTGTAATGGAACTCGGTATCTAGCCTAGTACCGGATAAAGGGTAGGCGACGTTGTGGTAGGTGTGGTTCACCTTGGTGTGAAAGAACCCGGTGGTTAGCCTAGTACCGAAAAAGAGTAGGCAACGTTGTGAAGGTTTCTCCACCATAAGGAGTCGGTGTTGTGTAGTGATTACGAACTCTCGAGTAGGTGACTCGGGGGTGGAGTAGGCAAGGAAGGTGTCCTTGTAGCCGAACCACTATAAATACTCGCGTTGTGGTTTTGTGCTTCTTACTCTTTATCTTTTCATTACATATTTATATTTCTATATGTTTGTTTATCAACATCCAACACACATCCAAATAGATTGACATAAGTCGATCTAAATAGTTTAAAACGAGTTTTAATTGGCAAAACTATTCAACCCCCTTCTAGTTTTCCACATCGACCAAGCCATAGGAATCGCTTGGTAACAAGATTACCTTCCCTAAGAAGTTATCTTAAACACAAAGGAGCCGGAATTGTCTACTAACATTTGTTGTGTCATTTGTAAAGACATTCCTAAGTGCATTAGAGGTATGACTTTCTACTTATCTCTAAATAACATTATCTTGATAATTAAGTATGCCTACATAGGTATTTATATGATTATCTTTTGTGCATATACATGTATTACATGTAGCTTCATTAGGAAGCCTTTTCTCACATACGTGTTATTTTTTCGTCTAAAGTCGATGTATATAAAACTTGTGTTTTATTTCACTTAATCCAAAAATCATATCTTTCTAATAATAAAACAAAACACAAATCTCAAAAATTCCCCCTTCCCCATAAATAAACCATCTGTCGCCCACTATATCAAATCCCCACTTTTTCAAATCTTCCATTTTCAAAAAATTACCTCTCATTCAAAACTTCATCTTCCTCTCATCTCATCTCATCTCAAACCAAAACCAAGAAGGTTCGTCAACAACATGGTTTACATCGCCCTCGTACTCATCGTCTTAACAGTCATCGCTCTTGTGTTCCCTATGATGAAGTTCACTTACGGAGACATATACTTTGTGTTGTTAATCTACATTGGGGTTATATACCCAATCCTTTGTATCATTCTTAGCATTGAAATGAAATATTATTAATAGTCTAGTTTATCTAGGGTATTATTATCATAATGTATTTGTCATTTCTTTTTTATCTATATCTTTCGTATTCTTTCGTGATACATTAGAAACCATGAATGCATGCTAAAAGAAAATGTAGGCTAAAACACATATCTTGGTATAAAACTATTAAACTTATGTTTTTATCAAAAGTCTGCTTCTGTTACTACAGATCTACGGATCCCGACAAGTATACTAGCCGGATCCCTTATAGAAGGGAACCGTGAGAACATTCCTTCTGAATAACAAATTTTTCCATACAAAATAAAAACCACTTTCTTCCTAAAAGAAATATTCTACTAGAATGTCAAACATTAAGTTAGTTAAATGTCATTGTTAATAAACATCTTGTAAAAACGTTAGGTAATCATTGTTTTACCCGTAATACGTCACATCCTATTAACTTGTCTTTTCTATAGGTTTCGCTATGTCGCATAAATATGAGTTTGATTTTTCACTCACTAGCGTCTACACTCCTAACATCTCCCTTGAGCCCAACACACCTGGCAATCATGTCTGTGGGTTCAATAATCTCGAAACCCGTCACTTCCACGAAGGACGTATTGTCGACACTCCTCTACAATACCAAGAAGGAATCAATACCTCATTCCGAACCATAGGATTGGAATGTCTTCTCGAAATTAACGAGAAAATATGTCCAAGGTTTGTATTGGAATTCTTCCTTCAAGTCGAACTCATTCGTAACGAGGATCGTTCTCTATCTCTTTGGTTTTGGATCAAAAACCAAAAGTTTGTTTTAACCCTTGGGCAATTTGCTCAAATTCTCCGAATTCCAAATCATGGACAATGTGCCTTCACCGAAGATTGGTCTCTTGATTCTCTCTTCAACTTTCGTGAAGAAAATAGTCCATATTGTTCTCACATACCTTCCTCGCAAGACTTGACTCGCATAATATGCAAACCTCGACCCTATTACTCCGATCCAAACATTATTTTACAAAGGATATCCGAGAAGAGTACAAGGCTCTTGCACTCATCCTACGGAAAATGTTTGAGTCTTAGAAGAAATCGAGAAATCCTTCCCGCTTGTTGTGCTCACATAATGTATTGTTTGCTAACACAACAACCATACAATCTCGCCTACTTCTTCGCAAGACGAATTGTAAATCTTCAAGGTTCCAAAACAAACTCATCCCTTATGGAATGTTCTTGACGCGCCTTTATCATAACATCATGTACTTCCACCCTCAATTTCAAAGTCCGTTGTACGTACTTGTGAACAAGATGATGGAACCTCTAAACACATCTCTAATGAAGACTTTCTTCATTCCTGAATCAGCAAACACTTATCAACCATTTGATGATCCTTCTAGCGAAAACGCTCAAGGAACTTAGTAATCATTCAAATATGATCAATCCTTAGTATTCATGCCTTATCATTGTAATCCAATTTCTTTCATGAAATAAAACATTTTACATTTGATATCTTAGTGTTAGAACCTCTTTAACTAACCTTGAAATATAATGCATTGTCAAAATCATTGCATACCTTTAGTAAAGGTTCTGCTTAGCAGATAGACAGATCCCAAAGGTTGTACTATACGGATCCCTACTCTTAGGGAACCGTGGGATCCGGAAAACAGAAAATGCAATTGCAATCATTGTATTTCAAATATGTCCTTAGAACACTTCATACTAAGGTAGACATAATGCCTTAAGGAAAATTAAGTCCTTATCAAGTTAAGTAGATCTTTCCTACACACACATAACTCACCTAGATCACACTCAAGACGCTTGTAGATCTATCGTTTCACTTAAACTCATTACTCTTCCGCTCTCAAGCTCACTCATCATTTCTCACATGATCCCTCACATCTAGCTTTGGAAATATTTCAATTATGGTAAAATTTGATCATAATCATCCTTATCTCAAAATTGGTCGAAATTGATCAAATTATAGTTTTTCCATTTTAAGCCTTTAGGATATTCTCCAAAACATTATCCTAAGTCACTATCTGATCTCTAGGATCATTTAGCTCCATTTGACACTCTCAAAATATTTAGTGTCATCTTTGTTCATTCATTGGTACTCATGAAAGTTCAAATTTCTTCCATAAAAGGCTATCATTAGCTACATCACTCATTACCCTTAAGTACTTAAGCACCTCTTGATTTAAGACACTTATACGAACTGAAACACTCAAGAAGAAATAGGCATTAGACCTTACAAAACATCATTGCATCTTTTCCAAGCTGCTGAGAGACGGATCCCTAGGATTAGCCTAGGCGGATCCTTTAAAGGAGGGAACCGTGAGATCCGTATGACAGATTCATGTCAACTCTAGCCAAAACAATCATTTCAAGCTCATGTTGCTAACTTGAACACTCCATCTCATCTTAAATGAGTTCCTAGATTGGTACAACTCTGAAGTTGACTCTTGTGCATGTTAATCATCACATTTCAATGAATTTTAGTGGCTTAAGTCTTGAATGAACTTGCCAAATCCCATGCTTTATAAACCACATTGTTAGGACTCCTAAAGTCATCATCTTCATCCTCATTTTCAGCACTTAGAAATGTTTATAAACCTCTTGAAATCATCTCATCATGAGGAAAACTCCAAGTGGTAACTCATCAACCAAAGAACCACCCAAGAAAATTGCTCGTGTTGTACACGAAATCTCTTCAACCGAATCATCTCCGGTCAAGTCCACAAATGCAAGGATTTCCCCTCCACCAATCAAACCAATTCCTAAAAGGATAGTACCCACAAAACTACCTATGCCAAACACCACCATACCTCCTAGGCCAAACAATCCCATCGCTACTAAACAATCACCATTGGTTCCTAGAGCTATTTTATTCACAACTCCACTATCATCACCACACCTCTACAATTTAGAGGATTTTCCTCCTAGGCCGTCTCATCCTCCTCCACCGGCAACACTTTCCTCATTAGGAGGAATAATGATACAAAATCAAGGTGTTGAGTCAACACTAGCTCAGGCTTCCTTTTCGCCGTCACCATCGTATAATCCCATTTGGATTATGAGAAATTATCAAAGTCAAACACCCGACCATATGGAAGTTGACACTTCTCTACCACCACCATCACTCTTGGTCGAGCCATCTTCAAATGTGCCTCCACCAATCCCTCGGTCGTTTGAGGCTCCCCAACCCGTTCACATGATCCTTCATATCAAGGAATTTCATTTCTTCCACCACCACTACCTAGCCATGAAAAAGATTGTTATCATTGTCAACATGTTGAAAGTTTGATACATGAAGTACGAGAAGATCAACGTTTCATGTTCTATCACCTCCTCGAACGTTTCGATGAGATTAAACCTAAACAAACTTGAGCTAGAGGATTTTTAGTGGTGTCCTAGTATCAAGCGTTACTTAGATAAGTCTAGTAATTCCAAGTCATGTACCATTCATTTTCTTAGTTTTTAGAGTCATGTATATCATACCTCTAGTTTTATTAAATGAAATTACATGCTACTTGCTATATTTCTGAGTATATGATTATGTTGTATAATACATATCTCACTTTGATGTTAACATTATTTGTTATATCACCATTGCTGAAATCAGTCATCAGCCAGACGGATCCCTTTAATTTGGCTGGACGGATCCCTACAAGGAGGGAACCGTGGGATCCGTGAGACAAAAAACTAATTTTCTACTAACTTCAGTTATATTTGCAGGAAATTATGCATTATACTTGTTTTCTAACCTTTGTTTTGTAATTATTCAATTTACACATGAAGACTTTGACACTCTAAAGCTAGGGGAGCTTTGTGTCAAAGCAATATATTGCAAAAATTACTTGCAATATTAGGATTACATTTCATGACGTCCCTTTGCAAGGTTGCAATCATCAAGGGGGAGCATATTCGTCACATAGACGAAATCTTTTGCAAAACTTAGTTGCAAATGAACTAGCTCAGTATTATTTTTTCTTGACGCCCTCACATAGGGATGGACTAGTCAAGGGGGAGTTAAGACGCGATCCTTTCCCGTTACTTGCTCTCTACTTTTTCTTTCTTTTCTATTTTTCACATGTTTTTCTTAAAACAATGTGTTAGTTTCCTTTCGAAGCTCCTTTTGTTTCGACAAAAAGGGGGAGAAGAAAGTAAAAACTACAAATTCAAACTTTTACGAATTTTAGCTTTTCCTTAAAATAATTTTATGTTTTGTCATCAATAAAAAGGGGGAGATTGTTAATACAAATAATCCGTAAAAACATTTATTTATATTTTACGATCTTCTAATGTTTTATCGATAACAAACGTAAATTCATTTTAACGAAACAAATAAAATACGTAAATAGTTTGAGCCAATAGTTTTCTAACACACTCACGTTTTCACATAAAACACTAAAACATGTATAAGTGATTTTATGATTTAGTAATATGTACAACAACTAGTGTTTACATATTGGGCAAATATATATACATAACTAGTATGTATTTTATAATGGGTAAATAACTAAACCCATGGAGCTTGACCCATAACCCATTGCATGACATCATGCTTATGTCATATATAGATAATATCCATAACCCATGGTATTGACCCATACCCATTTGACTAGGTGCATTGCACTCATAAGATACATTGTATCTAATAAAAGACCCATGGATCAACCCATAACCAAAATACCCATGGGTAAAGAGGAGCGTCCCACGGATCCCTAGCTTTACGCTAGATGGATCCCTTAAGGGAGGGATCCGTGGGATCCGGGGAACAGTAGCATTTTCTCTCTATAAATAGTGAGCCATTTCTTCATTGTTTCTCACCCCCTTTCTCACATACATTCTCCTTGAGTTAAAAACTCTCTAACCCCATATCCAAGTTATCTATGTTTGTAGTTTTGTTTTTGTGTGATCCTCTAGGTTCCTCTAAAAGGCGAGATCACCACCTTTGAAGTCAAGCAAGCTCAAGTTCATAAGTTTCCATACTTCCTCATCATCAAGACTACTGAAGTCCTCTTTTTGATGGTTCTTTTCTTTCTACTAAGAAGTGTAGTGTTGAAGCCATTAGTGAAAGATGTCTCAAGTGTCAAGACGAAGAAATTAGTGAAGGGTGTTGATCGTCCGTAGTGTAGGCATTAGTGAAGGGTGCCTAGAAGTCAAGTCACAAGACATTAGTGAAGGGTGTCTTGAAGATCTAGTTAAAGGCATTAGTGAAAGATGCCTAAGATGTACATTCGATATGGTGTGATTCGATGTACAAGATAGATTAGTATTGGGTCAATGGATATTGTTATCCTTGTTGACATTATAAGGAGTAGATCTCCTTTGGGGTTAGTTAATTGGTTTAGTGTTGGGTAGTAGTTCCTCCATTGTAATGGAACTCGGTACTTAGCCTAGTACCGGATAAAGGGTAGGCGATGTTGTGGTAGGTGTGGTTCACCTTGGTGTGAAAGAACCCGGTGGTTAGCCTAGTATCGGAAAAAGAGTAGGCAACGTTGTGAAGGTTTCTCCACCATAAGGAGTCGGTGTTGTGTAGTGATTACTCACTCATGAGTAGGTGACTCGGAGAGTGGAGTAGGGTAAGAAAGGTGTCCTTATAGCCGAACCACCATAAATACTCGCGTTGTGGTTTTGTGATTCTTATTCTTATCTTTTCATTACATATTTATACTTCTATATGTTTGGTTATCAACATCCAACACACATCCAAATAGATTGACATAAGTCGATCTAAATAGTTTAAAACGAGTTTTAATTGGCAAAACTATTCAAAACTAAAGGGGGTTGAATAGTTTTGCCAATTAAAACTCGTTTTAAACTATTTAGATCGACTTATGTCAATCTATTTGGATGTGTGTTGGATGTTGATAAACAAACATATAGAAGTATGTAATGAAAAGATAAGAGTAAAAGCACAAACTACAACGCGAGTATTTATAGTGGTTCGGCTACAAGGACACTTTCCTGCTGCTACTCTCTCTCCGAGTCACCTACTCGAGTTTTAATCACTACACAACACCGACTCCTTATGGTGGAGAAACCTTCACAACGTTTCCTACTCTTTTCGAGATTAGGCTAACCACGGTTCTTTCACACCAAGGTGAACCACACCTACCACAACGTCGCTTACCCTTTATCCTAAGATTAGGCTAAGTACCGAGTTCCATTACAACGGAGGAACTACAACCCAACACTACACCAACGACTAATCCCAAAGGAGACTAACTCCTTATTACAACATCATCAAGGATATCAATATCCTTGGATCTAATGCTAATGTATCTTGTACCTCGAAACACACCATATCGAATGTACATCTTAGGCACCTGTCACTAATGCCTTTAATTAGATCTTCAAGACACCCTTCACTAATGTCTTGTGACTTGACTTCTAGGCACCCTTCACTAATGCCTACAATACGGACGATCGACACCTTCACTAATGTCTTCGTCTTGACACTTGAGACATCTTTCACTAATGTCTTCAACACTACACTTTTAGTAGAAAGAAAAGAACCATCAACAAGAGGACTTCAAGAGTCTTGATGATGAGGAAGCATGGAAACTCATGGAGTTGAGCTTGCTTGACTTCAAAGGTGGTGATCTCGCCTTTAAGAGGAACCTAGAGAATCACACAAAACAAACTACAAACATAGATCTCTTGGATCCGAGGTTAGAGAGTTTTAACTCAAAGGAAAGTATGTTGGAAAGGGTAAGAAACAATGAAGAAATGGCTCACTATTTATAGAGGAAAATGTCTCTCGCTCCGGATCCCACGGATCCCTCCCACAAGGGATCCGTCTAGCGTAAAGCTAGGGATCCGTGGGACGCTCCTCTTTACCCATGGGTATTTTGGTCATGGGTCATGGGTTGATCCATGGGACTCATACTAGATACAATGTATCTTATGAGTGCAATGCACCTAGTCAAATGGGTATGGGTCAATATCATGGGTTATGGATATTATCCATATATAATATAAGCATGATGTCATGCAAATGGGTTATGGGTCAAGCTCCATGGATATGGGTCATGGACTTTGGGTTGTACCCAACTACATTCAATGTATTTGGTCAATGGGTTATGATACTTATGTTTCTACCCATTTATATTACCCAATATACTACATACTAGTTATGTGTATATTTTACCCAAATATGTAAACACTAGTTGTTGTACATATGTAATACTAAATCATAAAATCACTTATACTTGTTTTAGTGTTTTATGTGAGAACGTAAGTGTGTTAGAAACTTATTAGTTCAAACTAATTACGTATTTTCTTTGTTTCGTTAAAATGATTTTACGTTTGTTATCGACAAAACATTAGAAGATCGTAAAATATAAATAAACGTCTTTACGGCTTATTTGTATTAACATATTCAACCCCTCCTTCTAGTTTTCCACATGAAATATGCTTCAAAAGCAGGGTTTGTGGTTAGGAAATCATGTCAGAAAAGGTTGAGGAGCGGTATTGTTAAGCAAAAGTATCTAGTGTATAATAGGGAAGGCTGTCCTAAGGGAATTCATGTAGACACACTAGATTTAGAGAATAGCGAAAAGCAGAAAAGAAGTTCGAACCTGCATATCATAGGTTGCAAAGCACTTGTTATGTTTGAGTTGATTCCTGGTTCTACAAAGTATAAGTTGACTGTTTTTGATAGTATACATAACCATGAGCTTGAACGTAAAGAATATAAGCATTTGTCAAAGAACGAAAGGCAGTTAACATATGCTAAGCAGTTGTTTATTGTTAAAGTTGCGGCGTGAATATAGGTGCAACGAGAGCTCATCACTTGTTGGTGATGCGAAGGATCGTGTTGCTTGTTCATGGTACAACTGTTGACTTTAAGAACTTTTTAGGAGTGTGAATTGTTATATAGGCGATAGTGATGCGCAGATGCTTATAGCTAAGATGGAAAATAGAAAGAAGCATGTTCCGTTTTTCGTTTGATTACTTGGTTGAGAATCTTGAGCTTTACGCAATTTTTGGTGATGAAGTTTCCAAGTACAATTACAAAGAGTTTTGTGATGTTGTCTCTTTTGATGCCACGTCTGGGACAAATAAGTAAGTGTTGGAGTGATATATATCATATTTTATTGTATTACTTGTATTTTGTCTTCGTATTTGTTTTTTTAACTATTTTGTTTTTGTTTTTCGGTACAAAATGATGTTTGTTCCTTTTACAAGAATTGATAATCATAGGAAGCGTGTTACGGTTCTTTGCAGCTTCTTGAAGAATGAAACGCAAACTCTTATATTTGGTTGCTCAAAGCATTTATAAAAGCTTTTGGTAAAGCTCGTAGTATCGTTGTCACTGATTAGGACGAGGCTATGAGAAAGGCGATTGAACAAGAATTTGCTGGATCGAACACAGATTGTGTATGTGGCATATTACACAAAAGCTTCCTAGAAAGGTATATTATGTGCTTTCTTGTATTTTCTTTTGTTATATCATATGTGATACTTTATGTGCTTTCTTGTATTTTATTTGCTTTCTTGTGGTTTCTAATGATTTATCATATGTGATATTTCATACTTTTTTCATTTGGTAAATCATTTGTTAAATCATATGTGATATTTGTTTGCGATATGCTCAAAATTTATGATCACATGACTTTAAAAGGAAATTCAATCAAATTGTGTGGAATATGTATATTGGTCCTGATGAGTTTGATTATCAATGGGGAAAGTTATTAGATGAGTTTAATTTTCATAATCATAAGTGGTTAACAAAAATGTTTCGCATACGTTCATGTTGGATTCCTGCTTTTTTTGTGGACTCCCCTTTGTGTGGTTTGATGAGAACAACTTCTAGGTCTGAGAGTGAGAATTCCTTTTTCTCTCATTTTACTAATTCCAGTTCGACTCTCATGAATTTTATGAATTGTTTTGAGACGAAAATGGAAAAACAGAAGCATATACAAGAGAGGTTAGATCATAAGTCGATTGGTTATGTTCCTACACTTAGAACCTATCTTAAGATTGACCGTCATGCTTCAAAGGTTTATACTCGTCCCCTTTTCGAATTGGTTCAAGCCGAAATATTTGAAGGGACATAGTTTTGCCAAATAGATACCAAAAGTTTGGTTGAAGGATCTGAGGTGTCTGTTATTAAAGAGAAAAAGTTTGTTGATGAATTAATGGAGAAGAAGAAAGCTAAGAAAAAAGAGAAATTTAAGAAAAAGGTGATGATAATGATAAAATGAAGAAGAAGAGGAGCCAATTAACTTGTTTCACGAGAGAAGATGGGTATATAAGGTTTGTTAGTTTCTTAACCGCTTTTTTTTATGGTCTTTTAAAGCTTTTTTAGTGTTAATTTTAATACTTTTATAATTTTGATAGATCATATGTGATATATCATATATGATATATCAAATGATGTATCACATATGATCTATCATATATGATTTTTTACTATATATTGTTTTTTTTTGCATGGAGGTTTGTTCCTGTCAGCTATTTGTTAGAGTTGGAATATTGTGTAGACACATTTTTTGTGTCTTTAAGAATGCGAATGTTGAAATGATTACAAATCAATACATCTTGAGGCGTTGGACAAAGAACTTGATACCCTTTGGTTTGAGGAACAAAAGGAATGTATGGTGAGAAGAATGAGATTGTTGAGAATTATGCAAGCGAGGCTACTTCTATTGTTGATCCTTGTGTGCATATGTTGAGTAAAGACGAGACAAGGTTAGTGCATTTATTGAGAAGTTGAAGTTGCTAAAGTTAGATGTTGAATCGATTGCCGAATCCTCCATCAAAGGACAAGCTTGATAATCTTGAAGAGCTTGTCGGTGCGAAAGCCTCCTGTAGTTGCTTATTAAGAATCCGTCTGGTCAGAAGCCCAAAGGACGTGAAAAGTCGCGTATAAAAGGAGGAAAAGAGCAAGCTATTGATGACAGTTAAATTAATAGGAATTCATGTTCAATATACTGAGCTAAAGATGGCCACAACAAGAGGACCTATCCAAATAAGTATAGAGTAGAAGATGATTTGGTTCAATCTCAAGCTACATTATAAATCTTTTTACTGTTTTTGTTTTTTAGTATGTTTCTTTTTTAAGAATTCTGATTGAAGTACTTTGAATCTTCTTTGATTGTTTACAGATTTGTTTTATGAAATGGATTTTGATTTTTTTTGGTGTTAAGTGATTCATCTTTTCTTGTGTGGTTACTTTTATGAGAATTATCACATTTGATTTATCACAAAATCACATTTGATGTTTTACTGTTATATTTTGTTTTCAATAAATCATATGTGATACTACCATTAGCACATTTGTTAATCAGATCTCACATCATATGTTTTCAAATTGTAATTTGTACATATCCAACTATCGTATTTTTATTTTTTTTATAGTTTTACTCTTTTTATCCAATGTGTTATAAAACGCAGAGTCGGTTAGCAACATCATTTTATCAAATATATCAATTTTGTGTAGCAAAACTTATACAACAGCACATATAATCCAAAATCACATCCGCTGATGTGCCGCCATATTCATTAGATAACCATTTCAGATAGAAATGTAATACTAGTTACGATATTGTAGCATACGACATAACATTATGACATTGTACCATACGACATAACATATTGTTCTAACCATTCTAAATGGCATACGATATCCCAAATCTAACTAAGCAGAAGTAAGTTTCTAACTGCATCACCAGTGTCACTCCACCTTTACCCCAAAAAGAGTGACTTTTTTCTTCCTATCTATTCGTCAACTCCTACCATCAATCAACTGTCTACTAGTAACTTTTACCTTCAAATTGCACTGGCAACACGGGTTGCATCTTGTTCTTTCTTCTTCTTGTCTATCTGCTCCATTATGTATCTTTGTTTCATTGCTTTGTCTGTATGCTCCCTTGCAAACGCATGTGCTTCCTCGATGATTCGTTCTCTGTGACTGTTAATTTCATATGTTAACATTTTGGTTGCATACTTCACTCTCAGCTTGATTATTGCCATTTCTTGGCCTTCTTCTTCAGTTGGAAAGCTCAACTCCCAGTTCTTTGCCGTTTCGCCATTTTACATCTTCATGTGCATCATAACAAAAACTCCGCAATCAATCACATTTGCTTTTGTTGCCCATTTGAGCTTCGTGACTGTTGCCTTGTTTTTGTTTATCTGCTTTGCTTTTGGATGGTTGAATGATTCCAAATACTGTGAAAACACTTTTTTCTGCACAAACAAAATATTCAATTTACTTACTATTGTTTTATCATATCTGATATTTCAAACAAAAGATTCAATTTACTTGCTAGTGTTTTATCATATATGATATTTTACTACCATATTTTAGTTTGTAATATTAAAGACAATTATATCATATATGATATTTTAATGTCATATTATAGTTTCTAATATTAAATACAATTATGTTCTTTCCATGCCTAGTTTGAGTTACTTACCAAAACATCGTGATGGATCTAGACACACACCTTGTGTCAGTGATATTTTGTATTATATTAATAAGCACACGGAATTTACTTAGTAATACTTAGAAGACGAATTATATGATGTATTGTAAGTAAACACAGATTAAACACAAAACTAAGCTCCAATATTATTAATGAATAATACGAGTGATCTTGCTTATCACTAGGGTTACACCTTGAAGCTTAGTGAATGATACGTATGTTTGTAAGTTGTTACATTCCCTAAGACAATGACCTAGAACCTCCTTTTATAATACAAGGAGTCCTTTACAAGATAAGTATAAAGCTAACAATATAGAATATACACAAGATCTTTTCTAAACTTATCTAAACACGTTTTCCTCTAATAGCAAAGTGGTAATAATATGCCAACAGGTGGTAATCGTTTCCATCGCTAGTGCAATACTTAGCGTTGTCTTCCACGACTATCAGTGGTAATAGATTATTCCCAACAATCCTCCCCTAAACTTATGATTTCTCTGCAAATCAATAAGTTTCTTCAATCTTCATTATCTTCAAGGATTTGGGAAATTCTTTCAAACACTTCACTTCTTCCTTAGATTCTGAATAGCTCTTGAACATTGATCTTGAAGCCTAAGTAACAATGCTCTGACTTTATCACTTTCTTCATGAACTCTTATAGTAGTACACAGCATCACAGTGAGAGTTCCAGCTCTGAGTGGATATTCTTTCTCAGCAAGCATGAATGTATCTACTCCATTTGCTGTAGAAACATGATGAACTTCACATGAATCATAATAGAACTTCACATGAATCACATGAGAATTTCCAGAAATCATCATTAACATCTGGATCATAGAGCCTTCTAAGATTAACCCATAACTGCATCTCCTTCATATCTTTGAGATCTTCAGCATCAAACATTTCTTGAACTAACTTCCATAGTGTATCAAGATCATATCTGTCAAAAGCTTTGATAAGATCTTCAAACTGAATAAATGATTGAGTTTCACCACCTAGCCTTGTGATCATCCATGTTGGAGAAAAATTACTAGTAGTGTATACTTCCCAATCAATGATAGGATGTCCGACTTGCGGTGGTTCCGATAAAATCTTCTTCTTCAATCACAATCATATCAATCACCGTTTCTTGAAGAAATTTCTCGATTGGAACTTCTTTTCTTCAAGAACTTTGTCTTCTTAGAAGTCCGAGAATCACTTGTCTTTGGCCTTTCTCTTCAAACCAAGATACCTTCTTGCTTCTTCTTCAGAGTCTATTGGAATGAAATATTTATCTTGTCTTTGAACTCTGTAGTAGATACTCTCTACTTTATCATCAGGCATTCCTTTGAATTGATGTCTTTTCCAACCACCAACATTACAACAATAAGTCTTCATGTATGCAATAACTTGTGCCTTAGTTAGTTGCCTTGGTTTCTTTTGACCCTTTCTGACTGAACCAATTACCTCTTGAAGTCCTTGATTATTCTTCATCTGAATAAAGTCCTTTAAGCGAGTCGTTCTTTGTTCTTGCTTAAAGACTTATCTCTTCTAAGGTCAATTGCCTTCTTCTTGATTACTGGATCATTTGCAATCAAGAACTCTATTTCTTCTTTAGTAGGTAAATAGCTGAACTATGGAGTCTCCTCTCTGAAGATTGTAGGTTGAATAGTAGAAAGTGGATCTTCCATTCTATCCAGCCTTTTAGCCTCCATAAAGCTTGCAATCTCTAATTCTTCAAGCTTTTTCTTCTCAGCAACTTGTTCTTCAGTAATCTTTTTAGCAATTTCTTCATCAAGAGCAATCTGAACTTGTTCTTTCTTTGAAATCTTCCTTTTTGTTTGCTCTTTGCTTTGCATAGCAGCTTTACCTTTGTCATTCTTCTGTTTATCAATTTCTTCACATGCAGTGGCAACATGTCCAGCAGTGAGAATATTTGGCTCTGCAGTGAAAATTAGATCAATGGTAAAATCTGTAGTTGCAGTACTAAAAACATCTTGATCTAGTTGCTCTTCATGAGTATCAGCTCCCTCTGCACCTTTACTTGTAACACTTTGATCTCCAAAATCTAGCTTCCTCCCCTTAGCTTCAACACCTGTTTTCCTCCCCTGTTTGGGAGAATGACCCAAATCTGCACTGAAAGCTTCTGAATCACCATTATGAGGTGAGGATGGAGATGATAGCACAAACTTTGCAGTTCTTCTTTGATTTAACCCCTGCAACTCTTCCTTCAAGGTCTGAATCTCCTCCTTCAATGTGTAATATCCTTGGCATGTTGCTCCTTAAGTTGTGCCAAGTCTTGTTCCGTAGATTTAACCCGCTTTGCTAATGTAGTACAAATTTCCATCAATTCCATTGGTTGCCCATCGCCTCAACACTTCCAACTGTGACTGTTGGAGAGGTGAATCATATGGCATTGGTTCGTGTTCCTCCCTAGTTGGACTAGATTAAAGCTGGAACCACCACCGCTTGTGCCTAAACCAAAAGGATCGGTACATGTTGTGTTGTAATGGGAGGAGTTGGTGCTTTTTGCCTCCTCTCATAGATGTGAGAAATCGGTGGAGTATAATCAATGTGGAAGCAGTGATTATGGGTGTAGTTTGTATTTGTGAAATCTTTGCAAGCATTTAAGGAAAAGAGGTGTAAAATCCATATTGCCATCTTTATTCATATTTTGAAAACTTTAGGCTTAAGGCAACTGATTTTATAAGTTCTTGTATGAACAACAGTGGTAAAAATAATCTTGTCGATGAAAACTGTGAACTAGCAAAGGGAATTTTTCACAAATTTTTTTCAAAGAGCGGTGGTAAAGAAAACATATAAAATAGATCGCTCTTATCATAGTTTTAGCAAACTACCAGCTATCAACGGATTTGATATGTCTTTACCATGAGCCGTTTGCTATGGACTAGCCAACTCTTAATCATAAAGAATATGGTGAGTTGATAACCATATAGTCTTTGGTAAACTATCAACCATAAACGGATTTGTCAAGTCTTTACCAGTAGCCGTTTGCTCTGGACTAGTTGATTCTTATGTGGGTTAGACATGGTGAATCAATAACCATTTGTTGTGTATCTAGTTATACACCTTTTAAGATCAACTCCCATCCAAGATTGGTTATGTATCTGCATGTGTTAGCATAATACAAAAAGTAGAAATAACCAACTTGTTCTTAACCAAAGTTACTTTTAACCAAGCCATTATCCAAAAAAAAAAAAAAAAACATATCTTCCAAAGTCAACCCGATAATATCTAAATTTACCCTTTAACCTACCAAAATAGGAAAAAGTAAATATATTCATTAATGAGCCCTTGTGACCGACTTTGCCTATAAAAGAAGGCTTGGTGTATTGTAATCTTCATCAACACACATTCAAACACACAAAATCCCTAAAGCTAATCATGAGCAATCCTTCCAACACCATTAACATCTCCTTTGATTCAGAGGAAGAGTTTGTGATCGAGTCAGAGTCTTCTTCAGAGGCATCAGGGTGGACTGGATACTTTCCACCATGGGCTGGAAGCACTTCATCCAAGAAGTACACTAAGGAGACTGCCAAGCGTACATCTGCTGCCAAACCTGCACCATCTCTTGAGTTTTACTCTAGCTCATCAGATGATGATCACAATAATGATGAGACCTATTCCTTGGCCAAAGAGTTGCCAAAAGCTCTTACAAAAGCATTGGGAGCAGCTCTCTCCAACATGAAGAAAATATCCATTCCAAAGAAACCTGCAATGCTACCAAGGCCTCCTCCACAAGTTCTTGGTCTTCCTTGTCCAAGAGTGCAGTCCACCTTTGAGAACAAAAGGAAGAGAGCACAGAAGAACAAGCATGACTATGTGGGCAAAGGCAAGAAGCCAATGGAGTAGCTGATGTAGGGTGTAGGAATGTAGGAAGTTATCTTTTGTGTTTTGTTTGTGATTAGGAGCACTTTTTCTTTGGTTGTAATGAATCTTCATGATGACTTGAATAAAATTTCTTTGTTTTACTGATTTCTCTGTGAGAGTAACTGTTACCACTGATTACATTGTATTTTCCACTGTTAGACATAACTTCTTCATAAGATGTAGTGGACAATCAAAGATACTAGCACTAAACAACAATAACTTCAAGGTAAACAAAGAACCCTTCAAATATTCATGTCACAAGCATAAACCATACACTGAAGATATTGTTAAGATTTGCAGTGGTTAGAAAATAACTAAAAGAAGATAAAGATTTCTGATGGCAGTGGTTAGTCCAATACTAAACCACCCAGTCAATAGGTCAACTCCAAGTCATTAATCCGGCCACCAAAGTCAAAGACTTCATTTACTTCTCAACAACTTATACCTTCCCTTCATTGACTAACTGATTCCAACATAATCTTGTATTTAAGAACCAAGCACCCACAAACTTCTAACACACCAACACTTCTCTCTCCTAAAATCTGTCAAAAGCAACTTTACCAAAAATTACCATGAGCAATTCAAACCCAGTTGCTAATGGTCCTTCTTCAACTCATCCAATGCCACAAGAAGCTGTCATCATTGAAGATAGCTCAGACTCCAATGCAAGCTAAATTTCCCCATGTACAAGCACAAATGATGATACTACTTCAAGGGTCTTGGATGTTCCTCCTCTGGCTAGAATCCTTTCATCAGGAGAACTGCAGATGCCACCTTTTCCACCACTGTTGACAGCACCACCACAAGAGGGACCTTCATCATCCTCACCACCTGTTAGAAAAGTGGTGATGGGGCTAGCAAGCCCTAAGGTATATAGCTAGATAGATATGTGTAATGCGCCTAAGGTGATGCCAACATGGGCGATTCCAAAGAAGCCATAGGTGGTAGATGGTGGTTAGATGGAGTAGGGTTGGGGTAGTATGTGAAGCTTGTGTCTGTAGTAGGTTGTTGTGTGTTATTTTTTGTTCATGTAATGATGTTTGTTGTATGTATCTCATGGATGTATCTACTGCACTCAGTGTGCAGTTTTGTTTGATAATAATAAAAATCCATGTTATTTGCTTTAAATCTTCCAACATCATACATGTTGTTCCATTTTGCTTTTCACTTAACTCCACCTCCAAAACTGACATACTGTCCATCATATTGTTCAAAATCTAAGAGATAGGACTTGTTGCCAGTCATGTGCCTTGAACATCCACTTTCTCGTGTAACCTTGATCGATCTTTTGTCCTTGGATGTTCTGCACATTAAAGTAAAGAGTTAGTTTCTTTTGGGGACCCAAGCCATGATTGACTTGGATCCGCCTCGTATATCAATATAGTTAAATCTATCAAAGGTCATTAATACACCATTGGGATTGGTTGATGAGGTTATTCCTTTAGGTTTCCATTCCCAACGTCTTTGAGGCCTTCACATTTCCCATGTCCCCCTTTCTTGTTTACAACCCTTGCGGTGGAAACTTTTGAATGAGCGGTGAAGCTATTTGGTTTGGTTTTAGGTACCCACTTTTGGTTATAATGAACCTTTTATTTTGAAAAGTTCTTTTCCTGTTTGTGTAGATTTTGCAAAAGTTGTTTTGGATTTTGCACTTGTAACGGTGACTTAGGGTGGCGGTGTGAACAGACTTAGCGATGGCAAAAGTTTTAAGACCACTTCTAAATTGAGCGCTCTTGGGACCATTTCTTGTGTAGATTAGGGTGCACATTATTTTGAAACTTGTTAGAATCCACCCTTTTATTCCCATGGACTTCCTTCTCCCAACATGATAGTCACAATAAGCATGTAAATGATCAAAACTACCACATATATAGCATGCTTTATTGTACATCACAAAATCACTACCTAGTTGTTGAGATTTAACATGATTCCAACTCCTCTGGTTACCCCTAGGAGTCAGAGGCTTGTTTCTATACATCTCAAATACCTTCTTGTTGATCTAGGTTTATTAGCTTGTTTCCTAGGTTCCTCTATAATGGTATTAACAATTTTTGGGAAAGAAGCCTCTACATTCTTTTTAACATTCTCATCAACAACTGATGAGTCACTAGCACTTTCAAAAACATCATTATCAAGCTTAACCCCTTCCTCACTTTTCACAGATGTGTCCTTTAGAGGACCATATTCACGTTGAAGTTCCTGAAAATCTTCTAAGCTTGTATGAGCTAAATCTATACCTGGAGGTGATGGAACACCTCTTAGTGGTGGAGGCACTATATTATAACCCATACCAGACTTAACTTTACTATGGATTTGAGCATTCCAGTTTTATCGCTTGACTTAGGTGATAATAACAAGTGTCTCTGATTAAATTGACATTTTCATTTATCTTTTTAAGTTTTTCAAGCTCTTCTTGATATGCTTCATTCACAGCTGTCTTATGATCTACCTCTCTCCTAAGAAGAATCATATCATCATTATATTTTGACTCATTTTCTCTATAGTGCTCTATTTGTTTTTCTAATACTGCTATAGCTCTCCTAAGATTTGACACAGTATAATTAGCAGTATACAACTCTTGTCTTTCATTAGAATATAGATCATTAAGCCTTTCAACTTCTCTAGCAGCCCTACATGTTTTAGAACAACTTTCAAAGTTTTGTACCTCAGTCGAGAAAGCCATGAGAGCAAATTCGGTGAACACAAGAGCAACATCTGAAGGTTCTTCCTCTTGATCATCGACCATGAAACTCCAATCATAGCTCACACCATCAATTGCCACCATTGCCTTTGGTTCTTCCACGTTGATTCTTTCTTTTGCTTGTACCAAGTAGACTGGTGTCCTTCATCCTTGGTCTTCGCATTCCTTAGCAAAATGCCCCAACTTGTGACAATTGAAGCACTCTACTTTCTTTTATCGAACCTGCGGTTTCACCACCATTGATGTGAATTGGCTTGCCGCCTTGTAAATTTCCTAGCCCTCATGCTAAGAAGAGCTATTTGCCATTTAATATCCATCTCCTCCAAGTCATCTTCATCAATTTGCTCTATGTCTTCATGAGTTAATATAGAGCCATTAACTTGAGTGGAGATAAAAGCATAAAGGTAGGATCTCCAATTCCAACAATCTTTTCTCTCGAACCTACGATGGTAACGCTAACATTACCGATGGAAACTGTAGAACCAAGAAGTGGCAATTTCATTATCGCCGTCATCTTCGGAATCATCATCATCAGCAGAGGTTGACATCAAAGCCAAGTCTTGAGCTTGTACCAAGTTTCGACCTTCTTCAATGTTTGTTCAATGAGTTTGAAGTTGTTGTAAAGATCATTGAGCTTCATTGTTTCAATATCTGCTTTGTTTTCCCGCATGTAAAATTAGTTTGAAACTCAAGGCAAACTTCTTAGAAACTTCAAATTGAGGTCTTCCTTTTCTACTTCAATGCCAAAATAGTCGGTTGTGTAATAATCTTACGAAGTTTGGTGAAGATGCTATCAGTGAGTCATTGCTTGAAGCGGAAGTTTTCATAACTTTGCTTCAACAATGTCTTTTGTGTCTTCTTTGTAGCATCATTACCACCAAACACCGAGCAAATTTCTTCAAAAGTTCTTTAGCGCCTTGAACTTGTTGAAAGCTATGATCTGGTCTCTAGGAAGAGTCATTAGCAACAAACTTCTAGCCTTTAGATCATTCTTCTTGATTGCTTTTCAATATTAGTCTCGAGCGCGAAACTGTCACAATATCTGTGTCACCAACCTTCTGAGTACTAGTCATAGGCTTGAAAGAATCACCAATTAAGATGATCTCCCATAGAGCATAGTCTTGAATGAGAAAGTATTGCTCAATCATTATCCTCCACATATCAAACTCATTAAGTTTGAGCTTAGGAAGTCTTGGAGTAGAAGTGTTGGACTGGTTGTTTTCCATCTCCATTAAGTGAACATGTTAAGCGTATTCCTTGGATCTTCTAAAACAAAATATCAGAACCTTTGCTCTGATACCACTTGATGGATCTAGACACACACCTTATGTCAGTGATATTTTGTATTATATTAATAAGCACGCGGAATTTACTTAGTAATACTTAGAAGACTAATTATATGATGTATTGTAAGTAAACACAGATTAAACACAAAACTAAGCTCCAATATTATTAATGAATAATACGAGTGATCTTGCTTATCACTAGGGTTACACCTTGAAGCTTATGTGAATGATACGTATGTTTGTAAGTTGTTACATTCCCTAAGACAATGACCTAGAACCTCCTTTTATAATACAAGGAGTCCTTTATAAGATAAGTATAAAGCAAACAATATAGAATATAAACAAGATCTTTTCTATACTTATCTAAACACGTTTTCCTCTAATACCAGTGGTAATAATATGCCAGCAGTGGTAATACGTTTCCACTGCTAGTGCAATACTTAGCAGTGTCTTTCACAGCTATCAGTGGTAATAGATTATTCCCAACACATCGCATTCTTTCTTGTATTTGGTATCATATGTCTACCCAGAGTTGGAGTTGTCAATGATCACTGAAGTTCCTTTGGCTAGATTGAATACAACGACATAGAACTGTTCATGAGCGATTACTGGGAAGAATGCCTGTACAAATTGAAAGAAAACTATATTCATTTTAATTCAAATAAAAGTCGAATCTCTTTCTTCATAATAAGTGAAATAAGTTGTTACCATTTCTACATGTTGTATTGACATGTCATTTGGGTTTTCTTGACACTCGCTTGTCATGCTTTCAAGGAAAGCTTTATATTGCTTAGCCTCAGCTTTCTTTGGTAACTCTACCATTTGTCTTGTCTGTTGTCAAAAATCAACAATATCATATAATTGTTAACAAACAGATTAGTAATTAGTTTCTAAATTTTTATCTACTTACCTAAATTCCTGTGTGAAAGTAATACTTCATCTTTATTCAAGTATTGTTCACCATTTCTTCGTAGTTCAAAAGAGAAGTAAAGCTGTCAATAACACTAGCTTCCACCTTCAATTTTGGTGCCAGTGTTTGCATGTTCTCCCTTTTGGTAGGTGCTCCCTTTACGCTTGGTTCAAAGAAAATTCACTACACAAAATATAAATCATATACATATTATTATCACAATATTATTATTTTTCTATGATTTTAAATAATAAATAGCAAACTTACACTGGATTTCCTTCCATTGAAAATAGCGCGTCCATTATCATCACTTCATCTGGTTCTGCTGGTGTGTTGATTGCAGTTTTTCTGTTCATATATGGTGATATCAGAAAACGTGACGATTTTTTTACTCTTTTTGCGAGATGTTATTCTTCTTGTTTTGATCTTGTTTCGCCTCGACATCGTTGTCTCTCACTCTTTTTCCGCCTTTTCTTCCGTTTTTTTTTGTTTTTGTTTCAACAACGACTTGCTGCCATTGGGCTTATACCAAGACCGAAATATGGCGGCTTGGAATCACTCCTAAACCATAATCAAGTGTTAGTAATTAATATGTAATAGTTAGCTTTATTATGGCCTTTATGTTTGTTATTAGCCTTAAGCTTATGTAGAAGGCCCATGAGCTTAGGCCCAAGCCCATATAAGAAAGGATGGAAACTAGGAGTGTTGCCTAGCTTTCCTCCTATAAATACTCTTGTAAACCCTCATTTGAGGTTGGTTGTTCAAGTTCTTTTCTTTCACATACATCTCGCATAACCGGTCTTGTATTTCGTGTGTGTGTGCTTGAATCTTGTTCAATCGCCTTATCTCTTTCTATATTACTTGTGTTTGTAAAACTAGTGACCTAACGATGGTATCAATCGCCTACTAGTTGGGTGAATCGTGTTTGTTTTTGAAGTGGGTTTCGGTCCTACGCCTAAAAGCACCTTGATACTTTGGTTAAGCTTAAAACTTGTTTTTACACTTTTTAATCCAAGATTCTTGTACTTTCAATGTTTTAAGGTGTTAAAATACTTGTTTTGGCAAAAGTTTCAACCTTCTGGCGTGGATATCGTTTTTAAGCTTGGTTTTTAACGAGGGTTTCATTCTACGCTTAAGCTGTTTTAGAGCTTTGGTTCATCAAGTTTCACACTTTTGTGTATTTTGGTGTTATTGAAGCTATTTTATCACACAAAAGCGGTTTAGAAACACTTTTGGACGAGAATCAAAATTTTGAGCATTCCTACGCGTAGTAAAACCCTAAAACTACGCGTAAGTGCTTCCTTGGTTTGATCTTCATTTTCTGGTTTATTCCGTGTTTTCTTACTTGGATAAGTCCGAAAATCGTCGACTTTGGATATCCTTTACCTTTGTGATAGTGTAAAAGATCATTTGGGCAAAACCCTAAAATTACGCATAAGCATAAGCTTACGGCGTAGAAATCCTACGCAAGATTCACTTTACGCGTAAACCTAGTTCTACGCATAAGGAAATCCTCGCCTAAGTTTCTCGCCTAACTTGTGTCTCGCATAACTTTAGAGTCTTTTCCACCTTCGCGTAAGCTAAATCCTACGCGTAACTCCTAATTGTTACGCGTAACTTTGGTGTTTTACGCATAAGTGCTACTTGGTTCTTGTCTTTTCTCGCCTAAGGACACTTCATCAACAAAGGTTCATTCGACTACAAAGATCCATTTTACTACACAAGTTTATCAACATGTCTCAACCACCATACTCTAACTATTTCCCTCACACTTATAATCATCAACAACAACAACAATTAACTCCACAACATCAACAATGGAATCAACAACAAGCTATTTATCAACAACAATTTAATCAACAACATAATCCACAAATTGGTGCAATTCCACCACCACAAATGGTTCAAACACCACCAAGCCTTCAAGTTCAACCCTACACAAATGATTTCAATCAACATCCATCAAGGAACACTATGAAGGAACCCACTTGGTTTGCAAAGATGTGTGAAGCTTTAAGCGACCAACAATCAATTCATGAAGTGGATCACTTGATAGACCTCCAATGCTCACTCCGAAACTACGATCAATGGGTGATAAGGTTCTTTAGGTTTTGTGATCGAAGAAGCCACATGGAAAGTTCTTAAAGAAGGTTATCTTGGAAGGTCCATTTGAGATGCCTCTTGTCATTGTGCCGGAGATCAGCTCTTTGTTCCACCAAGAGATGAACAAACCAACATTGCTCTTGTTGCGGATCTAAATGCTACGAACTTCTACACTATGAAGTGATGAACTTGCAATGGAATACATCCTCTTAGGATTACCAAACCCAATTCTTCGTAGTGTTGATGCTCAAAAGCGCACAAAAATGTGGGATCATATTAGTCTTCTTATGGAAGGATCATACTCAATCGGGAGGATTTGGAATCCAAAATTTACTTGGCTTATGAACACTTCATGATTGAACACGGAGAGACACTAGAGTCCTATCATCATCGATTTTCGAGACATCATCAATGATTTGGATAAACACAACATCATCATGCCAAGAATTGCGGTGAATACTAAGTTCTGAGTAGTCTTGGTCGAAATGGGAGAAGTATGTCATTTTCTCCGTCAAGCAAAGAATATGCATCATTCTACTTATGGATTGTTGTACGATTACTTGAAGCCTCATGAAAAGGAAGTTGATCGGGAAAGGATTCTCCGTGCTCAAATTGCTAAGCGATCGCATCCGGATAATCAACAACTTGCCTTGTATGCTCAGCGAATTATCCTCTCGACCGACAACTCAACCAAGCGCTTCAAACACACCTTCACGGCAACAACCTCAACAAAATCAATTGGTTCCATACAACAACAATGCTCAAGCATATGTCGATTGAAGCGGCGAGAAATCGATCCGTTCGAAGCATTGCAACAAGGATTTGTGATGATTGCTAATGCTTTTGGCGTTACACCAACAAATCCAACAATCGTATTCGTTCCTCATCTAACACACGGACTCAAGCTGTTGTGAACAATGGACGTGTTGAAGTTCGAGAATCGTGATTATGGTCGTCGGATGGGCGGTGGTCAAGGGTTTAATCTTGTGGGTAGGAATAACAACGAGCTCAAGTGGTGGAGCAGAAATGCTCGAGAATCGGTTAAATGGTCTTAGATGCTACAAGCGCAATGAGAAGGACACACAGCTAATGCATGCCCAAAGCCGAGGACTAGGGGCGGTGCTTATTTCAAAGAGGCTTTACTTTTGGCTCTTAAGGATGAAGTGGTGGATCTCTCACGGACAAAACGAGCTTTATGGCGGATCTGAGACTCGGATGATGATATGGAGGACTTGCGAGGCCAATCATTTATTATGTTGATGGCTAATATGCAAGAGTTACACATGAGTGAAACAGGCCCGATGTATGACAACGATGGCTTGTCTCGGTACCGAACAAACCATCATCATATCGAACTAATATCTCCGTCAATATCTAAATCCGGCAAGGCTCGGAATGATCAAAATGAGTCATCTACATCTCATTCGGCGATTTTCAAATAGACCCGTAGTTACATTTGACGATCAAGATGACTTTATGGTTTCCTTGATAATCAAATTGACTCGTGGTTATACTTGAGGATCTAAATAATGATCATGTTGTGACTCACGTTGAACACTGTTGAACCTTTGCCTCATCGGATCTTGTTACATTACTTAAGACCAACAATCCCAAATTCTTGAATGTGTTGCATTAAATCGGATCTTAAAAAGTAAAATGCCTTTGCTAACCAAGGATTTTGAATGCTTACAAATGCAACTCAACTTTTCAAAACTCAAGAAAACCGTGAAAAAGGTTTTGAAGCCGCTTTGCAAAATCTCATCAAAGCGAAAAATATTTAGAAAGCAGATCGTGATCTAGCCGCCTCGAAGAATGCTTTGTTATGCGAATTAGAACAAGCTGAAACATGAACATAAAAAGCAAATTAACGCTCTCACCTTGGAAAATCAACAAGCTAAGGTGAGTTGTTAACTTGTCAAAACAGTTCTCCGCATACAAAAAGCATTCAACGAATCGGGTCGATGACCTTCTTGAAGAAATTATCGACTTGCAAAACAAACTTAAAGAGTTTAAAGCATTGTTTACAAACATGGTGAATCGATGTGACTATTGAAAAGTTTACCTTAAAACCCAATCAAAAGGATATGGAAAAAATCTAGCGATTACAAACCAAAGCTTTCACTAAAACATTCAAACCAACTCACGAAGTTTCCGGTCACGAAATACAAAATTGATAATCTTGTTATGAGTGTTGTTGAATATCATCGTCAAGAGGAATTAGATCACGAAGAAGGCGAGTCGATCAAAATTAAAAATGTTGTTTACAACAAACCTTTTAATTATAAAAGCGGTCACTTCGTCACACCAGCGGATTCTTCTAACACACCAAGGGTCATCATCAAAACACACAGTCTTCTAATGTTAATCCCAAAGCAGTTATGCACAAACTTATGGTCCTTTACCTTCAATTAGTGAAGTAAACTCAAAACACGAAAATCGAAATATTCTTAGATATTTTGACATTTTCATGGTGACCTCAAAATTTTACAACATGAGATAGAATATCGTTACGAAATCAAAATTGAACACTTTCAATCGCCTCTGGCGCGAGAACAAAGAGACATTTTTAGGAAAAATCTTTTACCTAATGTTAAAAACTTGAAAAGTTGTGCATTAGCACAGGAGCAGGATTTTCATAAGGAACTTGGAACTATGAAGGTCGTTTTAGAAAGCGAAACATCTATTTCCAATACTAAGCGTAAAAAGAAACTTTTGAGAAAAGATGTTGATCGACTCTTGGAAGACCTTATCTGTCTTGATGTCCATAATCTTGTGTTGTTTCATTCTTTGCCATATGCATCGATTATATCTCTGCGATATTGTTGAAAATGTTGTAGCTGTTGAGAACACCGATAATGTGCTTGGATCGAGTCTTTAAAAGGCGAAAATAAGCGATTACTCAACGAAATTTACAATGCAAAGCGTCGTCTTCATTGGTGTGAAAAGATATTCACAATCATCAACTTAGTTTTCAAAAGAAAATCGCTCGGTTGAGTGCAAAATCTTCGATCCTAAAATTGAGCAACTGGATGATCAAAGCGTGTCTTTGAAAAGTCAAATTTCTAAATATGAACAAGAACTTGTAAAAGTTAAGCAGAATATGGTGTCATATTTGATTTACTCAATAAGACTCGTCATGAAGCATCTAACGAACTTGATCACTATCTTGCTCACACTAGAAAGTCATGAATTTTCTTTGGTAATATTAGTTACGAAAATCAAGATTTGATTCACACTATCTCTAAGTTAAGGAAATGTTAGGAAAGTATGAACAACTTCCGCCTACCGTGATTAAGAGAATAGCACCGGTCACACTCGAGTAATCGTGAACCTAGAATCCCTCTTGCCAAATCACAAGTTGCTAATGTGTTTCCCTCTCTTGAAACAGGAATAGTTGCGTCTTTTCCAAGCGTCCGCACTTCACGACCTAGGAGCACTCAATCGAAGAATAGGAAGTTGCGACCTAAGAAAAGATCAATAAGGAATGCTAAAGTAGAAGAACACCCTAGGACTCGAATAAGACTCATGTTGCTTCCACTATAGATGTTGCGTCGGCAAATGTAATAGAAATAGTGATGTAACGAATGCTAAACCGTTAAGTACTTTTGATATTCGATCGATGCACCTTGTGTTATTTGTCGGAAGAGTATGAATTCGATTGTCATGACAAATGTGTTGCTAAAGCTATAATCTCTCGATTACGGAATCCTAAGAATCGGAATATCTCTAGGCCCACTAATCATTCTAAGTCGTGCTTGGTAGACCGCCTTCTTTAGATTCTAAGGCAAACTTTCTTTGTCACTGTAGCTCGGTTTCACCTCCTAAGAATGTAGTACCACCTAGTGCATTCACTAAGACTAAAGCAAAGAGTAGTTATAGATGGCGAAATGGATATATAACACACTAGGATTTAAATGGATGCCTAAAATTATTAATGTGTGTATGTCTAATATACACTTGGAACCCTCTAACATTTGGGTTCCACATCTACTTCTATTCCATCTGTGTAAATGCATGTGTAATGCGGTGATCTGAGATCATTCTCTAGGATTGTTGATAGCGGATGTTCCCGACACATGACGAGCAACCTTAAGCTGTTATCAAACTTTATTGCAAAGTTCATTGCCTTTGTCGGGTTCGGGAGCGATCACTTGCGACTATCATGGGCTCGGAGATTATGTCAATGGGAACATCGAAATCGGCGGGGTTTACTATGTGGAAGGCCTCGGTCACAATCTGTTTTCGATGGGTCAATTTTGTGATGGAGATTTGGAGGTTGCTTTCGGGGAGAAAACTTGTTTCATTCGTGATCTACAAGGAAATGACCTTATGTCGGCTCGCGTAATTCTAGTCTCTACACTATCTCTATGCAAGACATGGTTGCTTCCTCTCCCATCGCTTACTTTCAAAGGCAACATCTACAAAATCCTAGCTATGGCACCGTCGTCTCTCACATCTAAACTTTCAAACCATCACCAACCTTGCTCGACACAAACTAGTTGAAGGACTCCCACGATTCCGGTATTCAAAAGATCACCTTTGCTCGACTGTGAACAAGGGAAAAGCACTCGTGCTCATTTTCCTTCAAAGGTGGAACACGACTCTCGACATGTGCTTCACCTTCTTCACATGGATTTGTGTGGCCCAATGCGCGTGCAAGCGATCAATGGCAAACGCTACATCTTAGTAATTGTTGATGACTACTCACGATGGACTTGGGTCTACTTTCTTGAAGCAAAGACCAAGCTCCACAAATGATCATCACCTTTCTCACAAAAATACGAGTTCGACTCCATGCAACACCGTCGGGATAATCGAGCAGACAAAGGCTGAATTTGTTAACAAAACCCTTCGTGAATTCTATGAGAAAGTGGAATTGACATCAAACATCTATTGCACGTACACACGAACAAAGCGGAGTTGTTGAAAGAGCGAAACCGAGCGTTAGTGGGCTGCAAGAACAATGTTAATCAATGCTAAACTTCCAGATTACTTATGGGCGGTGTATCTCGCATGCTATACTCAAAACCGTTCTATGATCACAAAAGCATACAACAAAACACCTTTCGAGCTTGTCCACAACTATAAACCGAACCTCAAACACTTTCATGTATTTGGATCCCTTTGCTATCCGAATAATGATCGTGATGATTTTGGAAAGCTCAAAGCCAAAGGCGATATTGGAGTCTTTATTGGATCTTGTGACAATTCTAAAGGTTTCGAATGCGGAATCGTCGAACTAAGGAGGTAATGGAAGCGATTCATGCTCATTTTGATGAACTCACGGAAATGGCTTACGAGTATAACGACTTAGAACCGGTCATAACCGTTTAAACTTCCTCAACCCCATCATCGGTGAACAAAGCCCCACTAACTCGTCAACAAATGGAAAGGTTATTTGCTCCTACATTACGTGGCGATATTGATGAGCGTGCTCGGTGTATCCATTGTTTCCATTGCACAACGATAATATTCCTATACGATACACTGCTACAACAACTCTTGTTGAAGATGCACCTACACGATTGACTCCAACACAACATTGAACACACCGCTTCCAACAATGATGAACGGTGATGATATTACGAATGAAGTACCCCGCTGCGATTTTGATCCAAATCGTTCTTGACCCGTTTGCTAATGAGGCTGCTGCACGGATGTCGCGGAATCTTCAACAAACCATTTGAATCCTCGAATCGCACAATGTATACCAACATCAACCCTCTACACATAGATGGACAAAAGACCATCCTCGGCTAACATTATTGGCAACCCAATCAACCGATCGTTACGAGACAACGTCTTCGCACGAGATGGTGAACATTGCATTTATGCACTCACCGTCTGCCAATCGAGCCTAAAAACATTAAAGGCGCAATGACAAAAGACAAGCTGGATTGAATCCATGCGGGAAGAACTCAACCAATTCAAGCGTCTTGAAGTATGGGAGCGGTTGAAAGACCAACGGGGTCTCGTCATTGGTCTAAAATGGATTGGAAAAACAAATTGGATCTTTGAAGGGCGTCATCCGAAACAAGTCACGTCTAGTTGCTAAGGGTTATCGTCGGGAAGAGGAATAGACTTTGAAGAATCTTTTGCTCCGGTTGCTCGTCTTGAGGTCGTTCGGATATTTCTCGCGTTCGCGGCTCATATGAATATGACGGTCTATCGGATGGATGTCAAAGCGGCGTTTCTCAATGGACAACTTAAAAGCGGTCTATGTCGACCAACGGATGGATTCGTTGATCTGAGTTCCCGAACCATGTCTACAAAGCGAACAAAGCTCTTTATGGTCTCAAACAAGCCCCTCGGGCATGATGCGATAAGCTATCATCTTTCCTCATTGCTAATAATTTCACCAAAGGTTCGGTTGACCCAACTCTTTTATACAATATCACGGGCACATATCTTAATTGTTCAAATTCGTGGATGACATCATTTTGGGTCTACACATAAAAAGTTTTCAATCGCTTTTGCAAAACTAATGAAGAAAATTTTGAAATGTCCATGATGGGTGAACTTACATTCTTTCTAGGATTGCAAGTTCATCAATCACCCGTGGTATTTTCTTGAGTCGATCAAATATGCCCTTGAGCTGTTAAACAAATTTGGAATGACAACTGTGACACTTATGCCACACCAATGGCTCATACCAAGAAGCTAGATCTTTGATTTACATGGGAAATTAGTTGACCCTACCAAATACCAAGTATTATTGGGTCCTCATGTATCTAACGACTAGCGGACACGATATTGTCTTTGCCGTTTATCTATGCTCCCGTTATCGATCGCGACCAATGAAACCCACCTCTCCGAGGCTAAAAGAATCCTCCGATACATCAAGGGAACCATTAACTTGGGGATCGGTATCAGAAGGATTACGGTTTTGAACTAATCGCTTTTGAGAATGACGACCACGCGGATGCTTAGACTCGAGGAAAAGTACTTGAGAGCTCTACAATTTCTTGGTGATAAGCGGTGTCTTGGCAATCAAAGAAGCGAGGATTGTACATCATTGTCATCAACAAAGCGAGAATATGTAGCCATGTCCGCATGTTGTGCTCAAGTCATCGGATGAGAACACAACTCAAAGACTATGGTTACGTGTTCGACGAAATCGATGTCTTTGCGACAATCGGTGCCATTGCGATCTCGTGCAACTCGATTCGACACTTTCGAAATCAAAGCACATCGATCTTAGCTATCATTTCATCAAGGACCACGTGGAGCAGTGCCGTTGAATTATACTTTGTGGTCTTGAATACCAATTGGCGGATCTTCTCACCAAAGCCTTGCCTCCCGCTAGGTTTAATGAGTTGATCCACGGATTGGTATGAGGTGTTTGACTCAAGAGGAATTGGATGACCTCTTAAAGCAGTCTTAAAACACATCAAACACCAAAACATCTTTTGTAAATAATTTTTCAAAACAAAATACAAAAATATAAAATCGATAAAACAACAAAAATATTCTTCTAATCTATTTTTTTTTAACATGGCAAGTACATTTCTTCCGTCAACACTTTAATCTTTCAAAATTCAATATTTTTCCGATCAAGTGTTGAGGGGGAGAAAATTATCTTAACCGTTTCAAAACATCTGCGTACTTGCATGTTATCATATCTCGGTTGTTTCTTTTGACAATGGTGATGAATTTTCTGGTTCAATAACACTCCTCGGACTAAAATTAATAACCGTTCATTATTTTTCAAGTCAAGGGGGAGTGTCGTCATGTTTCTTTCTTAAAACCTTTGTTTGGTAACCAAAATGGAAATTAAAAGGCTTTGTTTGAAAAAGAAAAAGGTGGAGGGACCAAAACTGTCAAAACCTTAAAGTTATTTTAAATAAAACACCCTCACCTAACCTTCACATCTCATTTATTACTAAAAACCTAAAAACCATCCTACGCCTAAGATTTAATCGAGAAATCCGTGCATTTGATCACCACTTTGTAAGTTGTTTTGTGTTTATGACATGATTTTAAGCTAAGGTTTTTAATTTCATGGAAATCCAACGGCTAAAAAGTGTTTTTCGAGTGATTATGTGCTCTACGCGTATGCGTATGAACACACAATCAGTGTGAGTGTGTTTGTGGTGAAATGGTTTGTGTCAAAACGTTCCTAATACATCATTGATACCATTTTAACCATCAAAACCCACCCAGAAACACGAATTGATGAATTTTGAAAATTAGGGTTTATGAGTCGAATTGGGTATTTTTGAATGTGAAGTGTTTTGGTCAAAAAGATTGTTGGGTTATGCTCTTGTGTTGTTGAATTGATGATTTCCAAGGTTTCTAACCACCCGAAACACGAATTGGTTAACAATTTGAAATTAGGGTTTAATGTTCATGACTTTTGGGTATTTTGATTCTCAACAAACTAAGTGTTATAACTTGGCTTATAGACTCTCAACATATCTTAGAACTACGAATTAGTATGGTGCAAATTCCATGGCTAAAAGTGATACGCGTAAATCTCAACCCTTAGGGTTTTGACCTCTGCGTATGACTTTCTACGCATCTTGTTCCATAATTGTTCTTGCCATAAATTGTTGTTAAAATGAAGTATTGTGTTAATGATAATGACTTGATGAACTTATTTCGGGCTTGCTACGCTTAAAATTCGAATCAAGGTCAATTGCATTTCTCGCATAAGGACTACCCTACGGCGTGATCGGTTATGCCTACGCGTGAGGTTCTACGGTGGGACTACGCGTATCACGTGAAGGATATGCGTAAGCGGTGCCTCTACGCATAAGGTCTACTCTTACGAGTAAGCCTTACGCGTAAGGTTTTTATCGCCTCTGGCGTAAGCTCTCACGCGTAAGGTCCCTTTTCCTCGCGTAACATTTTCTCGCGTAAGATGGGATCCTACGCATAAGCTTATAACTACGCGTATAACACACTTGCTTACGCATAACTTTGTCATTGCTACGCATAAGCACGGATTGACCTTCATAATGAATTGTTACGTGTACAAACTTGTTATTAAACTTATCATAACGTCACGAATCCAATAATGTCACTAATAAACCTTAAAGCGTTTGATATGTTGTGAAATATAAGTGATAACATAAACTTTAAAACCTTAAAGTTAACTAACTCACGAAATGTTTACGAGCATCATTAGACTATTGGACAAACAAGTGACTTAGGACTCGTAACAATCATTAACTCTACTCATTCAATAACTAGACAATAAAACCTTACATTGACTAACATTATGTCTTTCGATATGTTGGTTCTTTTGGCTAATGTTATTTCGAGATAAAGATATGGTGAACAAATGACCGTGGATGCACAAGAAGTTCTTACAATTCTTGATATCTTTCCAAATGGCTATCAGAAAGCTTGGAAAGAACAACCTTAGGGTTGACTTTGACACCCTCACATGCTCGAGAATCTTCTTGTCTCATTGCGGTGGATATTCTCAAGAATCATCCTTATCGAAACATGCTCTCACACTCTGCCACAGTTCGAGTTTACATTCAACAATTAGGATTCCATGCGAGAGGATCCTTTGGTCAAAATCTTGTGAATGTGACTCTTAATCACAAACAAGTCACTATCACTCCACGATGACTTACGAGTTGTTCTCATCATTCGGACATCGCTCCAACCGACTTCTTTGCCACCCCTCTTGAGCAGATGTCCTGCAATTCTTGATAGATATTGGTTATGATGAAGCTACGGGAATCATTACTAAGCACTCTCTTGTGGGTGAAGAATATTCCTCAACCATGGAGGACACTCTATATTATCATCACCAAATCGGTCTCGGGTCGTGACGGTGGATATGAGCATCCCAAGCTCATGGAGCTGCAGATTTTCAGTCTCGATCAACAAGAAGGACATCATAATCGAAGCCTTTGCTTTGGGAAGACATGATCTTTGTTTGGAAGAAGCTTGGCAACAAAATTCCTATGTCGGATACACCAAGTTGTTGATTCGAGAGAGCTCTTGGACTTCATCCCGATATCCCGGAGAATCAATGACCGGATAATCATGACATCGGTGAGCACATTCTATCTGTCGAGAATCAAAGAAACATCTCTGAAAAGCAGGGGCTGAATTACCCGATCACCTTCTTACGGAGGAAATCAAAAAGCTGGAAGCGTACAAAAGGTATCGGGTGGCCGTTAAAGAAGGTAAAGTTGGACACCTTGATGAAAAGGCTTACGGGACACCTACTCGAAGGACCGAGAAGAGGCGATCTTGGAAGTGCCACAAGTACGAGATAGTCGGAGGAATGTTCCAAAGAAACCTATTCCAAGAGAAACCTACTCCTAAGAAGAAAGTTCCTCTCGAGAAGCTACTCTATTCCATCCTCTACACAAACCTCCAAGAAAGCTTTTGGACGAAAGTTACGAAGGAGCAGAATCGAGACGAGGAGATTCATTATTACAGCGCACAAGATGTCTCGGACATTCCAAAACCTCAAGTCCTCAAGTGACAAAAGTAAAGGGAAGACTCACATGCTTGAGACATTTGATGAAAGCTACGAAAGTGAAAATGTTGAAGAGCCACGGAAATTGAGTACAAGAAGAAAGTCAAGCGACTTAGACATCAACACAAGGTGAAGTGTTTGCAAAGATCAAATGGGTGGTCCGGAGGATCAAGTGGTGCGCCCACTCGAACCAACTCGATGCGGTTAATCGACCCGATAAGGGGCTGGTACCACCACTCTTGTGCAACAACAACCGCTGTGGAAGATACTATAGTGTATGACTTTGAGAATCGAGCCCGACAAGAAGAAGAAAGATAAAGATCTTGATTATGACATGTTTCTTACGGATAGTCCGACACGTACGAAGGAAACTTATGAACCGCCAAAGGACCCGAGTCTCCTCACATCTCATCATCATCGATTCTTCTTCTCACTCATCACAACAACCATCCAAGAAATCAACGGATCATCATCCAAATCGGTAAAAAACCACCTCGATCTTGGATTTCTCAAACACATGAAAGAATTGTGAAAATTTGTCAAACAAGTTAGAAAGAAGGACATGCTCCATGAGAAAAGCTGAATTGGTATCTTGACCAAATGCGATGCCCACATGATGAGAATGACAAGATGCGAGAAAGAAAGGGTAGTTATTCGAGAATTCATGAGAAGTCATCGTCGGGAGGAAATGAGCGAAATGATCGAAGGCTACGAAAAAGTACCTTACGATGCGTTCCTAAAGTCACAAAGGAGTTGTTCACGGACAACTTTATCCAAATCGATGCGGATCGCCAAGCAAACTATTCGATCAACACCTTTAACCGTCACAATCAATCCATCGATCCTGTAGTTTTCTCGGATAATGAATTGGTGGCTAAGCTTGTCACACAAATGTCGCCACGATCGCAATGCTCAACTACGATGAAGCAAAAGCGTATCAAGCATTCTTTGGACTACCAACTTCAAGAAGCTTGTAGATTTGAAGCGAGAAAAGTTGAAGCGTCCTAGAGCGATGCGAGATAAGGATAAGGATAAAGACTACGCACCAAAGCGTCGAAGCGATCGGTGAATCTTCTTGATGCCTCCTCCTCCCCAGCGGACTTCTACTCAACAAAGGTCCCTCCTCGTTCTTCAACTTGAAAAACCTCGGGGCGATTCGAGTTACCACCCACGACTCAAAAAGCGGTGATTACTTTGAGTATACGGGTGGTGACGATGAAGAGGTCCTTGAGCCCCTACAACAACCCACCTCACCCAAACAAGTGCGAAACCGGAATCATCATCAAGGCCTTCCAAAAGAAGAAGAAGCGACTCGGCTGAAGTCGTATCATGGCTAGATGACGATAAAACCGAAGAGTTTGAATGGTTCTCCACACTTGTCAATCAAACTCCTACCACGATGAAGGTCAAGACTTGGTAGAGCGGTTCTACATTGGAGCACATAAAACTTTTGCAAGAAAAGTTCCATGTGAAGAAAATGACGAAATCGAGTTGAAGCGAATCAAGAATGAAGCGTTTCAACTTCTAAAACGACTCGAAAGCGCCCGAGGTCGAATATCATCTTGAGAACATCGCTCGAGCTATGTCTAACAACATGGATTGGCTCAATCCGGAAGCAAACATTGACTTCACACAAAGGGACAACCCTCCATACTACACCGATTGGACCAAACCCTACCGACCATTGGCCAAGCGGATGAACCACGGATTCCCTTCCGATACTTCTTTAACAGAGACTGGATTTTCTCTTACGGTAGCGATGGTTCGCGAAAATCGCTACATCGTTGACTCTTCCATTCCAGTGACTATTTACTCAAGCGCATAGCTATCGAGGCGTGCAAATCGCTTGTTTTCGACAGCGTGCAAGCATCGACCGAGATGCATTGTATGGGATTCATCATTGGCACGAGCGCAAGAATCTACTCTGAGCTGCTGGTTGAAGTCTCAACACGCGATGTCTGCGGTTCTAAGGACATCGTGGCCATCAAACACGTTGATCTCAAGTCTAAGTGGGACTACACCTTCTTGAAGAATATCATAGTCAAGCGACAAGATGAGCAGGACTATGCATTCTCCAAAGCGACTTTGAGAATTTGTCCTCAGCGACATCGAAGACATGTACCTTGCCAAAGTGCGGTCGTATGAGACAATTCTCGTTGAAGTTCAGCGCGAATTTATCAAGTCACTTCTCATCTTCATTAGGCGCATCGTGATCAATGAGCGTGTAGAAGATATCCGGTGGTGTTGAATCTTATCGAGCGCGTGTCAACCTCACTCCTCAACGCTTGATCTTCCCGACATCAATCGGCTATCTCAATATCGCTCATCGGCAAACCTTTGGAGTTGTTTACGCGATGAACTTCAAAGCGCTTAATGGCGTGTAGTGATCTTGAAATCGGGATCATACTTTGAAGGCGGTTAGGGACGGATTGGCGTCTGGTTGAAGGATATCGCGAAAAATTGGGTCTCTAAGCTGGAATTCTCGGAAAGGAGGGATGTGAGGCGAATCATCACAATGATTGATGAAAGGTTGTTCGAAGGGATCGATTCGAGACGATTGGAGAGCTATGTTGGTGGTCGACCAGGATTAACATAACCGGCTTTCAGCATACATGCGCACTCACAGGAACATCACTTGCACTTCTGGTACCCTTGAATTGGTTCTTTCATTACAAATTTGGATGTGTGATTATATATGTCAATGGCTTGTGCACATAACGATGTACAACCGTAATTGTCAAGAAAGGACCACGTAGTGCGCTTGATGCCACAATCCTTATAAAAGGAGCGAAAGCTTCTTACTTTTGAGTAAAACCTATCAAACCTTTCATTATTCAAGGTTTTGCTCAAAAGAACAAGTACTTCCGTATGATTTTCAAAACCTCAACCGTTTATATCACTTGTTGAGGGGTATTTGAATTAAACTTTGTTCACAAATTGTTCACGATGGTCACTCTTCCATGACACTCGAAATGGTCATATTTATTCTCAAGCGTTTCAAAATAACATTTTCATATGCCATTTTGAGGGAGAAAATTGTGTGATAAGAAATATGTTGTGCAAAATGCAAATGAATCATGTACTTGGACTTAACCAGCGAATTGTGCGGTACTAAACTGTTAGTAACTCGAAAAGACTTGTCTGGACGGGTAATAATTTCAAGCTAGTTCGCTAGTAATGTAAGCGTGTCTCATGAAAGGACTTGTCCAAGTAGAAAGTACCATTCGAGACACTCTTGGTAGACATGAACTCGTGGGTATGACAACCTTTGAGGTTTGTCTACACCTTCAAGGTAGTTATTAGAGCTAGTTGTCACCTAAAAGGCGACAATGTAACTCTTTAACTATGCAACGTAACCGTGTCTCATGAGGGATTGTCTATCTCGAGTGGATCAATTCAAAATGTGCGCTCTTTCCTCACTGTGCATTTAAACCATTAAAACTCTTAAGCACATGTGGAGGGAGTATTTATGCAAAATCCTATCTCTCACGATGGTTCAAACATGTTTTCATTTACAAACCCTTTGAGAGATGTTTCACAAACAGTGGTTTTAATGGCAACATAGGTTAGTCATGGAGTTATAAGGTGACTAAGGTTAGGAATAACAGTCCTATGATCCGCTTGAGCGGAGGGATCTACCCAAGGACATCACAAATAGTTAGTACTTAGAAGTCCTTAGGTACGATTATAAAAGGAGAAAATGAGAATCGGAGAAAGAAGGAGTTGAAGAATCAAAAGAAATGCAAAGAAAGGGTGAAAAGAAATAGCCCTCAGTTATTCAACTTAGAGGCGGACACGGGTTCAATTCATATACTCTTGGTTGTCACTTAGTGACACCGGTATTGAAGATTAAAAGTCGTCATGGACCCGATGGCGCATGCACTAAACCTTCTTAGCCACTCAAGTTTCTCTCAGCGAGCTTGTTTCATTCTCACGGGGAACCCTCGTAAACTATTGGCTTTCTCTTAGAGATCGTTGGTATTGAAGAAGGAGACCCTCTCCTAGTCTCCGCTCGGAAAACCAAAATGCACTATTGAGTCTAGAGCCACGAGATTCATCAAAAGATCTCTTAGGAACACTTGACATTTCATCACTTGGTTGATCAACAAATAAGATTATCGATGGTTCATATCGAGTCCTTCACGGATCTTAGCAATCATCGAGAACATTTATGAGAGGTTCACATCATGATCCTCGGTGATTGAATGGAAACTCTGCCGGGGTCAACATCAAACGACCACGGCGGTCACTTCGGTAACTCCCGTGGATTACGCGGTGTGTCTCAAGCGGTCTGATCGTGAGGTGATGCTACGGTGTACCTCGGCGACTCATCGAGCTGTAGATGTACTTGGTACATCGTGTTATCTCACTTGTGGGACTCCGGTTCGAGAGCGGCCTTTGTAAAATTAGAGTTGTGTTTTCACACTATCTTGTTAACACTCTCGAAGTTCAAACTTGTAAGTCTGGGAACACCTTATTACTAACCGTTTGAAATGTTTTCTTCTTATGGAAGCTCGGGGCGGGATGATCGTCTTGATTCTTCTCATGCTCACGCCAACATCATCACTAATGGAAGTTCTATTCAAAAGCAACACAACCGTCGAAATGATTCTTCGTCAAACCAAAGAATCTACAAAGTTAAAGACTTAGAGAACTTCATCGATGTTGAATTCCAACGTCAAAGGCGTGTGAGCATGTTGAAGAATGACGTGGAACCTTTGGAGCGTGAAGCGCGAGACACGAAGCGGGCGATGCGAACAACAACATACTATCACTTTCACCACAAGAACAATGATCAAAGAACAAAGTTAAAGATGACGTCAAAGCATAAGCGTTCAAAGATAACTATCTCTACCTTTGGGAGATTGTTCGAATCAAGGCAATTCCTCTCACAAGAAGAAGAATGTCAAAAGGCGTCGAGCTACTATTACATCAACGCCTTCACCGTTCATCACCAACACTTGAGGGAGATTGTTGGAATCACTCCTAAACCATAATCAAGTGTTAGTAATTAATATGTAATAGTTAGCTTTATTATGGCCTTTATGTTTGTTATTAGCCTTAAGCTTATGTAGAAGGCCCATGAGCTTAGGCCCAAGCCCATATAAGAAAGGATGGAAACTAGGAGTGTTGCCTAGCTTTCCTCCTATAAATCTCTTGTAAACCCTCATTTGAGGTTGGTTGTTCAAGTTCTTTTCTTTCATACATACATCTCGCATAATCTTGTTCAATCGTCTTGTATTTCGTGTGTGTGTGCTTGAATCTTGTTCAATCGCCTTATCTCTTTCTATATTACTTGTGTTTGTAAAACTAGTGACCTAACATATATAAAATGGAAAATAACTTACACATAAGAATGTCAGAGGGCCATAATAGTAGTTGGTCTTTGACTTGACTTTGTCCCAGTTTAGGTTATTGGTCTGCAAGCAATCCATTATGTAGTTACACCAATCGATATCAGAGATATCGTCATCTTCTTTCACGTGCCTGAGGATTGCTGTGGGTACTTTTCCTGCACTCTCCAAAGTGCCCATGGTGCTTGCAAACAAAGTTAAGAAATTCATCTTGAACATGAAATCTGCTTCAGTTGTGCTCGATATCTCGAAGGCTACAACAGGTGGTGTAATTCTTCCAAGATGAGCATACTGTTCTTCCCATTCTTTAACAAAATCGTCATAATCAAATCTTTCCTCCAGATTTTCCAGCTTTGTTGTCCCCATCGGCCACCTAGCATATCATTTATTTTTTGCCTTGTTACCTTTATTGAACCTTTTTTTAATCTCAATACCATGCTAGGTGGATGGAATTTATCGATTACATGGTACGCCAATGCAGCTGGAAGTTCAACTATTGGGAAGTTTATGAACCTCTCAAATCCCATCTCTTTCAAGCACTTCTTTCTCTCATTTGATAAACCGATCATCGCTTCATAGAGAGGTTTTGGTGATGACCTTGTTAAACATGTTGGGTAATGTTTTGTTTTTGTTTTCTCCTTTTTCACCTTAACATGTTGAAGCTTCTTTTTATCTTCCTGATCTTCAACCTCCTTCTCAACAACTATTTCCTTCTTTCTCTTTTTGGTTTCTTTTACTACCAACTGTTGATCATTCTCTTCATCGAGTTCCTCTTCAGTCTCTTCCACTTCGCCTCTTCTACCGTCTCAAAGATCCTCATTATCACTTTTATCAAGATCTTTTCCTCTTCAATTCTTCTAGCATCACCTCTTGTAAATCTTTTCGAGTACTTTGTGTTTCGATGCTTTTCTTTTCAGAGACGTTTCATTTGTTTCTTTCTTTGAAGTGTCTGCTTTCTTCTTGATTTTTAGTTTGTTTCTTATCGCTTCAATCTTCCTTTGCTTTTCTTGCTCTTGCTTCTTCTTAGCGTTTCTCTGTATTTCATTCAACCTTTGAGCAACTGTTTTTGTTTTTTCTGCAAAAAAAATTTATATTATATCATTTGTGATTTAGTAATTGAAATATTCTCAGTACATAACGTGTTTCTTTAATAACACGATATGTACCTTTAGCAGGGATTTTCACTTCACCAGTTGTTTTTAGTAGCGGTAATTTAGAGATTAGATTCCCTACATCATCATCTCCATCGTCATTTTCTTTATCACCTACATCATCAACAATGAACAATTATTTGATATCTTTTTTGCAAACTTAGAGGCTATGCCTGTATATTACCAAAATTCTTTATAATATCATATTTGAAATGTAACATAATTTTTTTTAGCTACTGAATAATTGTTCATTTTTGTCAAAGTCTTAGCCACAGGCATAGCCTTCGGCAAAGCCGAAGGCTATGCCTATGGCTAAGCCTTTGCTGAAGCCTTTGCTTATCTGCACCCTAGTCAATTGACAAAGTTGAATACATCTTTATTATATCATATGTGATATTTAACATAAAATTTTTGGTAGCTACAAAATATGTTACAAACATGTATTTGTGTTCGAAAATGTTGAAGGCTATGCCTGTGGCTAAGCAAATGTTAATGATTGAAAGATTTTGCCGAAGGCTATGCCTGTATCTAAGCCAAATCCTTTGTTTCTAAGGAAATTTTTAAGTTATCACATATTTAAAAGGCTATTTTAAAAGCAAATGTTTATTATATCATATTTGATATAGAATAAAAAATAGATTTAAAAGCTTATTTTAAGTTATCATATATTCCCACAAACCATTTTGTGCATCGATCCTGACTATTCCTTTGTCAAATGCTAAAGCATCTTATGCGGCTAAGCAAAAGGCATAGTCAAGATAAGATGCCTTTAACGGCCCAAAGGCATGTTCTGACTAAGCGAAGGTTTAGCCGCATAAGATGCTTTAGCATTTGACAAAGGCATCTTCTGCGGCTAATCCTTTTACTTAGATGCAGGGAATCCTTTTACTTACCTGCAGCCAAAGCCAAAGGCACCTTCCGCGGCTGAACCAAAGGTTTAGCCTCATAAGATGCCTTTGGCGAAGCCAGAGGCATCTTCTGCGGCTAATCCTTTTACTTAGCTGCAGCGAATGCTTTTGTTGAAGCCTTTTGCATTCGTCAAAATCGAAGGCGTCTTATGAGGCGCCTTCGATAAATACTTCTAATCTCGCAAACCTAGCTTCTAAACTATTAAAACCTAACTCCTAATCATAACAAAAAATCTATAAACTGTTAAAACCTAACTTCTATTTGCACATTTCTTCACAAATATGCATTTATACAGTGTAAAATTTTACTGTCTTCATCATAATCGCTATAAATAGTTCAAAACATCATATAATCATAAATAACAGTTGTAGATATTGAAATAGTTGTTTAGAGTCTAAGATTATACCTAAAACCGGTTTTTTGGCCGGTTTTTTGACCGGTTTTTTTTTTTTTTGCTCGTAGTTTCTTTTTTTCTCAGTTCTTTTAGCATGATAGTTTCAGTGTCGGTATCTTCCATCTTCTCCGGCGATGTTGATAGGTTTTGATGATTTTCCAGTGTGTTTTTTGATCGGTGTAAAAGTATGAGTAGTGTGTATTTTTAGTGTGTGTTAGGTAGGTTTAATGAATGTGTGAAATGAGTGTTAGAGCGCATTTTTGTGTTTGTTATAATTTGACGATTATACCCCTCCGCGTTTATTTTAGTGGTTAGTGCGTTTTAATCTCAGCCATTGATTAAATTTGAATCAATGGTTGGGATGTGTCCCTTAGTATGTGAGGATTATTTGGTATGCAAAATAACCTCACTCATATAAAAATTAGGCCCCAGTTTGATATATTTGTTTAAATGCAAAACCACAAAATAAAATTATAATAATAATAATAATAATAATAATAATAATAATAATAATAATAATAATAATAATAATAATAATAATAATAATAATAATAATAATAATAATAATTACATCTCCCTTCTACTGTGGGCGATCGTGGCCCTTTTCATCAGATCATCTTGATCTCCATGGGGGATGGATCGTTCCTTCAACACCTTTCGTTGAACAGGTCTGGTTCTTGTGATCTCATCACTGTTTTGTGGTAGGGTTTTTGCGCCTCTTCTTTTTCTAGGGTTTTCAGTTTTTTTCTAGGGTTTTCGTTCTTGATAACCCCCAATTCGCTGTTTGTTTTGCCTGCATCTTCACTGGTCTCCGTTGGGCTACTCGGAGTAAGTGGTTGAATGTTTATTATTGTTGGTTTTCTTTGGTTTTCCCTTTTGCTACTTCCTTACTTGAAGCTTGGTTACAAGAGGTTGTGTATTTTCCTTGTTCATATGCCTGCCGTTAGATTTCATTGCCCCTTTGTTGGTCTTAATGGATGTCGTGATGGTGGTGGTAATGGTTTGACTAAAACCTCTTTGATCACACATCTTCGTGATCGGCATTTTTGTGTTGAGGCTCAAGATACTATTAGGCAATCTCTTTTGACAGATCTGACTATTTTATAAAGGGCTGAGGTTACTCTTAAGCGTATGGGTTTGTGGTTGTGTGGTGGTTGTTTCAAAACGCATACTTTCCGGGCTAAGTGTCGTCATGGTGCGGGTTCTGATTTTGTGTCTCCTCCTGATTGTGGTGATGGTGTTGTTCGGTTTGTGCTATATGATCTCCCTAAGCCACAGGTTCCTTCCCATGTAGCCCTTGTTGAGGATTCGGTTTTGGGCGTGCTTGGTGGTTTTGACCGCCCTTCTTAATACTTTATTTGCTAGGGTTTGCGGATGTCAAATCTATCCTCCCAAATGTCGGTTGGAGTTCTCTCGTGCTTTGAAAAGAGCTCTTGATAAGGTGATCTGCTTTGATGACATTTCTTGTTGGGTTAGTTTATTTGTCTGTCGCTTTGTCTTCTTAAAACCTTTTGCCCGAGGAGTAGTCAAGAGAGTAGGTCGGTCACTAAGCGTCAACGTCGGAAGAGTATATTGTTAATGCTATTCATGCATGGGGCTCTCCGGTGGTAGTTTGCGAGGTTGTGCATGAGGTTTTAGCCGAGCCCCTTCCATCATGGTCTACTATTGATGATGATAGTTTGGATTGGGTGATCGTAATGTCAAGCAATGTAAGAGGAAGATTTGTGATGGTCATTATCTTCTTGCGGTCGAGTTCTTTCGTCTTCGGTGTTGCACCTTATGATGTTTCTACTCTTGAAGACTTAAAAGCTAAGCACCCTTTTCACCGCTTCCTCTCTTGCCCGATATACCTATTGACCATCATCACCTTACCGCATCCCTTCTATCGTTCTTGACATGATCAAGAGTTTCCTCGTGGTACTTCTTGTGGGCGAGATGGGTTGCGTGCCCAACACCTTTTGGATTGTTTGAGTGGTGCAATGTGGCTATTTCGGCGAGTTGATCGCTTCTATTACCCAAGTGGTGAACCTCTTTCTTCTTGGTAACTGTCCGAGGGCGCTGGGGAGTATATTGCTAGTGCTCTCTCACACCCTTAGTCAAACCAGAGGGGTATCCGTCCTATTCTTTGTTGGGACTGTTTGGGCGTTTAGTTTCAAGGTTTGTGCTTCCATGTAGCCACTCTTCGACAGTTATTTCGATGATTTACAACTTGGTGTTGGGGTGTGCGGGGTGGGAAGCTATTCTTCATGATGTGAACCGTTTGGTTGAGGACCGTGGGTGTGATGTTGATCTCATCCATGTTGTTGGTTGATTTTAAAAACGCTTTCAACATGGTGGACCGGTTGTTATGTTACGTGAGGTTGGTTGCATTTCCGGCTATTTCACGATGGGTGGAGTTACATTACTCTATTCACTCTAGATTGTATTATGGTGAGCATACTATTTGGTCCCATCAAGGTGTGCAACAAGGTGATCCGCTTGGGCCTCTTCTTTTTGCTTTAGTTTTACATCCCTTAGCATGTAAGATTAGAGATTCTTTTGACCTTTCTTTTCAAGCTTGGTATTTGGATGATGGCACTATTATTGGTGATACCTTGGTTGTGGGTAAGGTTTTAGAGTTGATTATGGCAGACGGACCTTGTCGTGGCTTACACCTCAATGTTGATAAAACTGAAGTCTTTTGGCCACAAGAGGACCCCGAGCGGTGTATGATGGTGTTTTCCTCCTAATATTTCTCCCTCCCATGGTGTTAAATTATTGGGTGGACTGTTAGTGTGGATTTTGAGTTTGGTAGTAAGTTGGTCACGAAAGGGTTGCTAAAACTATTGAACTTATGGAGGCGGTTGCCAAACTTAATGACCCTCAATGCGAGTTGTTGTTACTCCGTACATGTCTTTGGTATTTCTAAGCTCTATTTTCTATGCGCACATGTTCTCCTCGGGTCTTTGAGTGTGCTCGGGTTTCTTTTGATGCGGCACTGCGTTCTTCTTTGGAGTGTATTGTCACCGCTACGGACTGGTTTTGGTGATTGGCGGTGGAGACTCGCCACCTTACCTTTTGCTTTTGGGGACTTGGTTTATATTCTCGCAGTGATGTCATGAACTATTCCTTCCTTGTTTCTAGACTTCAATCACCGGCCTCTGACTAAGCTTCTTCATGGTTCGGTATTGTAACTTCTGGTCCCTCTTTTGATGATGCTCTATGTACTTTCAATGTGAATATGGATATTGACCTTTTGAGTAACCCTAGCGAGGTCGCTGCCCCCAAACTTATGAAGAAATTGGCAGATATATATTTCGGTCGGGTTTCCCAAACTGTTGAATCTACTTTCCATCTTTCCCCTCGAAAGATGGCGTTATTGTAACGCCCCGACCCGACAAGGGTAAAGGAATCACAAGTAATGGTGTCATATCAAAGCAAAACATAAATAACCAAACAAAATCTTAACATAAATGCGGAAATAATTCAAGTCAAAATGACTTCAATACATAGGTCCCAGCGGAAGATAAACTTCAACAAAATATCTGAAATAAATAGTCTTAAATGGCATCATAAGAATCAAAGCTAAATATCTCTAAGGTAAGTCCACTCAAGCACTCATCCCAAAGCAAAACCCAGCTTCCAATGCTTAGATACCTGTCATGGAAGAAAAGAAAATGCGGTGAGCTTCAAAAGCCCAAAGAGCATATGAAAGCAAAAGAGAATACTAAACGATATCGAATATGAAATAAAGTGAATGAGCGATAGCAAAATCATAATCATTTTCAAAGTATAAATCGAATGTTCAAATAAAGTTTATAGTTAACTACCACGAGCCCGTAAACAAATATCGATCATAATCATATTCTCATAAGGCAACATTTCTCGTAAGGCAACATTTTGTAGGGAGACCTACCAGAGTTATGAAGGACGTGCATGCACGCAACATCAATCATCGATAACATATAACGGATAACAAATAACGAGATAATGATCTAGGATGCATCCATACGCCCTTCCTACATATGCAAAATATGCTTCACCATCCGTAGATGTGGCGAACATCACTCTCTCGCTCTAGAGTCATATCGAGGTGCATCAACGATACGGACATGGAACCCCATGACTAGTGAAATATTTGGCTCGGTGTCAAACTATCTTAGGTCAAATCGTAATGTCATAACCGACACAGATCATATTTTATCGTAAAGTTATTTATATTTTCCAAAATCGAGTTTTCATATCATATAGTTCAAAATCGATGTTTCATAATTGAAATCGAGTTCGGATAAGCAACTCATACAAATCGAATGGGGTTCATAGCAAAGGCTTAGGAAACCCTATTAGAAAAGCTAACGAAAGAAAACTTTAAAAGGAACCTTTACTGAAAAGGTCAGAATATCTGTACCTTATTCCAAAGCAAATGATCGAAAAGCAGAAATACGGAAGACAAAGGATTACTCCTTCTTCACAGAACCTATACACATTAACGGTCGTCCATGTTATTTATGATTCCATAATCGTCGAAATGATCTTTTAATATTTGGTGTTTATACTTAGTGTATTCAGTGATCTTCATACTTTAGGGTTTTATGATTAAATGAGACTTAAGTGTTTTATAATTAATATTGTAGATTAGGGTTCATTATGTCATTTATTAAAGTTTAGGGTTAAAAGTGAAAATAGTTTATATGTCATAACTCACACATGAAATAACGAATTACTATACTTAGCTCAAACCCTAATCGACTCTCATTTATGTTCTAGGGTTTTCTCCTTCTTTAATATCTCATTAATATGCATTTATTTTACATGTTACGTCTTTTAATGACTCGCTACTTAACCTAACGCGAATGAAAACAACCTTTCCTCTTATGTTTCATCATGCACGCTTATGATTTTATGTGACATACAAGTTACTTATTACTCAGATTAATTACACGCTTACATATCTACAAGTTCACTTGAGTTATAATAACGCACATGATACATGATTCATAACTCATTAGGGTTTCGGCATACCTTATTCGGTTCACATATTAAACTAGGGTTTATGTTTTCATGATCTCTTACTTATTTAATACATGTTCAAAACTCTTTATGTGGTTCGGTTCACCTAGGGTTTCGGCTACCATACTTTACGCAAGTCCTAGCTCGTCTAAACACTTCACATATTCAAGTTATTAAGTTCTTACACCTTGGCCGAACATATACATGGTTCGGTTCTATTATAACTCGACATATTCATGATCCGATTCAATACTACTTATTACGTTACATGTTCTTTAATATTTATCAAGTTTAATTCATTAGGGTTTGCCTTGGTTTGGTTCACACGGCTCGGCCACAAAAAGAGAAACAAGAAACTCGACTAAACGAAACATAACACAACATATTAACGCATGGTACATCAAAGGAAGACGAGAACATGTTATACCTTAACTTGGTTGAAGCAAAAACTCGACACCAATGGTGCTAGTGTTCGGCCGAATAGGAGCAAAGAAAAGAAAGAGAGGCAACCAAAAACTAGGGTTTCACTTTTGAGTTTATGTATTGTATTTATAGCTAGTGACATTTAGTTTAGGGCTTTAAGAGGGGGTTTTGGGTTCGGCTTGGTCCAACCGAGCACACAAGCTCACGCCCAAGTGGGCTTCGGCCTTTGATCCACTCGACACAAAACAAACGCCCCTTTGGGCTCTAGGACTCTCGGCTTGGCACAAAAAGAAACGAGCCCATTTAGCAAACGAACGGCCCAAACATATTTGCGAAACGTTTAACTCTTTCGTCGTACCAAAATCGATCACGTAACATATTCGCTAAGTTTTATTATTGGTATGTTAGGTATTAATTTTCGTTAAATGCTTATAAACGTGTATTACGTATTTTATAGTTTTTGATTCCAAGGGCATTTTAGTCTTTATATATGTTTTAGATTTTCAGGTTTTACAGTTATGGAGTTCTTTAAAGGAGGATCACACCTCGGATTGGCTTAGGGTGGCTCCGATATCTGGATTGGGACAAACTATGAATGCCATGGCTTATCGTTGTGTCTTGTGTTATCGTTTGGGTGTTCCTCTTTTCCTTTGTTCGGTGTGTTACACTTTGCTCTAAGGTTTTTCGGAGATATTTACGGGATCACGCTGTTTCGTGTGCGGGTATTGTTGGCATTAAGCATCGTCACAACCTTGTGCGCGATGTTCTTGTTGATATATGCTCTCGGTCGAGGATTTCCGCTCGCGAGGAGGTGGATATTGGGCTTTTGGAGATGGGGCGGATCCTTGCGACCGCGAGACATATTACTCTACTCTTGGGATAGTGGGCGCGACGTATGTGTTGATCTTACGGTTCGTCGCCTTTGGCGCAATCCGGATTGATTGATTTTATACCGATGCGGCGATGCGTGATCTTGCACAACGTAAACGGGTCAAGTACGATGCTAAATGTGCGGATATTGGATATGGGTTTCTCCCTTCTCTTTTCTTCTTTTGAGAACTTGAGAAAGATCACGATCACCTTACTTAAGCGTATTCGACGATTCTCTATGACCCGGACATTGGAGCGGCGTGCAGCTTCATATCTTTAATAGGATTGGTTTTACCATTGCTAGAGCCTAGAGGTGTGGGGCTCAGTTGGTTTGAGGCTCCCCACTAATTTTTGTAATCCTATGAGTTTTAATAAAAGTGTGATTTATAATAAAATAAATAAATAAATAATAATAATAATAATAATAATAATAATAATAATAATAATAATAATAATAATAATAATAATAATAAAATAAAATAAAAATCAATTGTCAACCATTAAAATTACTATGTTACAAATGTGCAGCTTATCAAAGTTACGGAAATGTCTCTTACGACTTTCAAATTTGTTCACAAATGAAATTTATAAATTTATAGTGATAGTTATGCATTATAGCATACAAAGATTTATGATTGCAAAAACTTCCAACTTATTGGCACCGTGAACAACAAACTTCTTGACCTATATCCAAGAGAGCTTCCTAGAGCGCTAGAAACAATCATTGTGAACACACTACTGAAGGTCTGCAAAGAATTTCTCAAGATTGCACTACTACATAAAAGTCTTTCAAGACCTGTTCACACACTATTCGAGACCGGTTTTTCATATGGTCTCTATGAGGGGGGCTCTCTATGTGAAATCAAATATAGACCGGTTTAAAAACAGGTCTCGATAAGACAAATGCAGACCGGTTTTAGCTCAACACCGGTTCTGATATAAATCTAAAACTTAAAAAAAATCAAATGGAGACCGGTTTTTAAGTTCAAAACACGTCTTGATAATATATGAGACCGGTTTCCAACTTCAAAAACCGGTCTATTTATTATTTTTAGAAATAAAAAATTTAGGCTGTTTGAGATAGCTTATTATAACCGTTAAAGTGATTGTTATGGGATGCTTACAAAAACTTAGGCTTATAAATGGAGTGTTTAAAGATTGCTTATTGAAGTGGCTAATAAGGGTTGTTTAAGATTGCTTATTGCGAATCCCAAACATCCTTATAAGCAACTTTAATAAACAATCCGAAACACTCCCTTTATAAGTCAAAGTTTCTGTAAGTGACCCATAACAATACTTTATTAGCAGTTACAATATGCTATCCCAAACAGCCCCATAACCATTTTTAATAAGCAATGCAATCTATAAACACTCGAGTATTATCACATCACATGTAAAAGTGTGTTAGTAGAAGTATTGGCTAAGTTTCTACATTTTTATCTAAATCATCCAGCATATCAAAAAGAAGTAAAGACACTTGAAGCTAAATAATACAGTAACGAAATAATATCGCATAGGAGAATAATAATCAGATAAACACTTGATGTCCTAGCTATATATCAAAGAATGATAATTGATAAATTTACATAAAAAGTTCATTAATTTGAAACTAAAGAAAAAAAGGAGAAAAAAAATATGTTGATAGTATTTCCTATAGACAATCAATTACAGACCTGTTGTCACTTTGGATGCATCTAAACTTGAGCTAGATGTTATAACAAAAGGTGTTCCCGTTGCATCCATAAATAGCTGAGTATTATTTATAATACCATGTTGCATCCATGTTGCTCCAATTTGTGGAGCCAACACCCAGAGATAGTAAGTTTTGTCTTCGATCAAAATTAATATCTTCTTCAGAAGAACCTGATGCGCTTTCGTTATATGGTTCAAGATACCAAATAGCTTGCTCTTTAGGCACAACCTCGGTATATTTCTTCCACCTAAAGAACAAAAAATACATTGATACCTAAGTATAAAACGGACTAAAAGTGAATCACACAGACCAGTGTTAGGTTCATTCAAAGAAACTAACCGTGCATGACAGCCAAATGCTTCTGCGTCATCAAATCCAAAGTCAGGAGAAACCAGACTCAATGTATCATTCCTCTTCAAAACCACTATTAAGATCTAAACCGCAGACCACTGTATGTCCATCAAAAGCTCTGTGCCTCCTCCATTTAAGCTACTAATTTCATGTACAAGGTCCATATAACATGACCAGTCCCATAACCCACAAAACACCTCAGGTTTTGAAGGAGATGATATGATACTCATGTAGCATCTAATATATATGCTCCGTCCTAGTAAGAACCAGAAGCACAATCCAACTTTCACTATTACTAAACAAACTCCCTTCGTCAAATTCAACCATAGAATCATCTGAATCACATAACAAATCCGGCACCAAACTTAACACGCCACAGCACGATCAACTATCTTTCGTACTATAAGACGAAATCTACATACTAATCGAAGCATATAACGTGGATGTAATATTAAATCAGCTACTCCATCATTCAACTCCTCTTCAGTCAAGTTCCTCCCCTGTATATAACAAGAATATTATTAGTATGCCTAGTAAATCTACCTACTAATAAAATGGGTATCCTGTAGAGATAACGGAGATAATGTTTGTTTGCAAGTGTTAGTCAATATCAAGTACTTAAATAAAACCACACCAAGCTAAACAGTCACTAGCACATAACACAAAGCTACTAAATATTAAACCTCTTTTACTAAGAAGAACCGAACAGATTAAAGACTAGCTTTAATTAAATCAATAAGTACAAAGTACAACACAACCAGATTGTTTCTTAGTCTCCATTCGATTACGATTACTTAAATCCAAATAACGTGTTAACCTTACATTTAATCTTGTGAGTCATACTTGAATCAGAATTATAAGCAGAGAAGAGTATCAAAAAGTCCAAAAAGTTCAAACTAGCCAGCATCTTAAGCAACCTTTGTATATGAGTGGAAAAAAAAGCATTTCATCAAACACCTTATGTGCAAGCTTGAACCACATGAATCTGCTACATAACTAACGCTAATTTGCTCACATAACCTCTATTTCTTATAAGAAAAGCACTCATAAAGTAAGCTTTAACCTATAAAACCCAAAAGTCAAAAAATCAATTAACAAATCTAACGCATGAATTAGGGAAAAAAAAACAAATAAGGTTAAGAAATATACATATTAATTACTAAAAATGACAGATTTAGTTCAAATTTACAAACCTTTGATATAAATACGCCAAAAAAAACAAGAGTAATGGCCAATGGGCAGTGGCTCAAGTGGCGGTGGCGGTGTGTGTTGTGTGTGTGTGTGTGTGGGCGTTAAAGAAAGGAGATAGAAAAGGGAACTATGTTTAGTTTGAATTCATTGAAAATATTTGAAAAGAATAAAAGGGGGAAAAGTCCCGCTGAAAATTTGGGGAATTAAGACCCGTTTCTTGCTTAAAACGAGTCTGCTTGTAGACAATAGATAGAGGCCGGGTTTCAAAATTAAAAGGGGTCCGAATTAGGCCTAAAAGAGACGTGTTTTTAGTTTAAAAACCGGTCTCAAGTTGTTATTTATACCAAAACCGGGTTTCCTCTTTAAAACCGGTCTTGATATTTTTGGGCCAGCTAAAATGATAATTGAGACATTTTTTTTTAAGAAAGGGTCTTAATGAAGGGGTCTCTAAACCCAATTGTGTAGTAGTGTTGGCAGCCCTTACTTTCCACGCAAGATTTGACACAACAACTTATGACATGTCTCATTTTAGTAACTTGAAGAGTGTTGAGATTTATGGTCTAATACATTTGTATAATCTGATTGTGATATCTAAGATTGCTTATTATTGTGTTTATTCTGTTATATATGCTGAAGGATGATTTAGAGTTGGATGTTGAAGGTTTATATCTGGAGGGACTGGAAGTGTAAATGATTTAAAGCTTGGATAAACTTTGGATGATATCTAGCAAGACTTAAAGATTGAAGGGCCATAGTGTAATATTGGTGGCTATATATTGAGAGAGATATGCCGTCTCTCTCATATTTGCTTACCATTCTCTTTCTACAATACGATCTCTCAATTACTCTCTCACTAGAAAAAACCTTAATCGTGTTATTGATTCTCTTGATCAAAACACTTGTTACTTGTTGTTACTGATTGTTCATTATTTGATTGAGATCAAATACTGGTTTGTTGTTTCATTATATTTGAGAATAGAAGTTCTGGTTTTGTGATATTGATTCAGAAGTAATAAAAGTGTTTAGTTATCATAAGAGTATGTTTTTCTTCACAGAGCGATGATGTATAGGTTTCTTGAAGGTCCTTGAATATTCAACCTTTAGAATCCTAGCCATAACTTCCTGCACTATAGTTTGATATACGATCATAGTAAACAAAATATAATGCACATAAGACAATAATCACAACATTTTTACTAATGTTTTAGTTGAATATTTAAGTAAAAATGAGAATTTCAGATAAGATATAAATATGTTAGGAAGAAGAATACACCTACCAATCTGCAGTGCGGGTTATCAGCAAGAACAGCCTTTGCAGTCCTCTGGAAAATGCTTCTTGTCACTATAATCTGCAATTTTGCAGTCGTGTTAATACTAACCCATATTACAAAATGAGCAAACATCTGGTAATAGGAAAAAAAATGTTACTCGTAGTCATACCAAGTAGAAGGAAAACAGAGTAGCACATGCGATAATTCTTTCTTCCGTATATATAACCTCTTATATTCCATTATCCACCAAATAAGATGATTACTGAAATCATAAAATTTTATAGTCGTATTTGTATGGGGGACAACCAACCTCAGTAACCTCACCCAATCCATTTCAACCTGTACTAATAAATAACTCAGTTTGGCCTGAACTTTTTTTGACCCATTACACAATCTACCTATCCATTGATCAAGTTCTAGAAATTTTCATGTTATTAGTGTTAGAACATTGTAAACCCGTAGGTATAACTTTATTGATGATCATTATTTATAATGGTAAAACCCTAATTCATACCCACAAACCGGGCTTGGGCCTAATTATCCACTAATACTCCTCCGCAGTTCGAGAGGCGAAATCGCGAAAGCTCGAACTGAAGTAGTAAACTAAGAAACCAAAATAAAACAACAACCAAAATAAAACGGGATAACACAAAGTATCCCCTATTCAACTTTTTATTTTTTATTATTTTTTTTAACGGATAACCAAAGTATTCCAAACAGTCGTCTCGGGAATAAGAACCCTATATTCGACACCAACAAAAGTCGTCTCGGGAATAAGAACCCTAAATTCGACACCAACAAAAGTCGTATCGGGAATAAGAACCCTAGATTCGACACCAACAAAAGTCGTCTCAGCAATAAGAACCTTAGATTCGACAACAACAAAAATCATCTCGGAATTTAATACCCTAGATTCGACATAAAACAAAAACAATTAAATAAACATAACATATAAAGTGAACAAGGAACAGCTTCATAACTTTTTTTTTTTTTTTTTTACTTTGTTGTTTAGACGTCAAAAGAAGAACAAGGAAATTGTAGTCTTCGAATGACCGCTGTATTATATCAAGAGAGCCAAAGGAATTAATCCTTTATTCCTTCCGCACCCTCGCCTGGATCAAATAGTGATATCTGTATATTCTGCCGTCTTCGAATAATAAAGAAAATGTCGGCTTTTTTTTATCAGGGTTTGACGGGGCGGCTTAGAGGAGGCGGCTCAACTTAGCCACCTAAGGATTAGACCTGCTCTGATACCATGTTAGAACATTGTAAACCCCGTAGGTATAACTTTATTGATGATCATTATTTATAATGGTAAAACCCTAATTCATACCCACAAACCGGGCTTGGGCCTAATTATCCACTAATAATTAGATGGAGTGAAACATAAAAAATAAAACTATAAGCATATAAGTTTTTAATAAGAATTCCCAAACACCCCAAATACTCATAAACATTAAACCATAACCCGCAAAATGACTAATACATGAGTCTAAATAAGCAATCCCAAACAACATATATACTCAATAAATATTAAATCACAATCTGCTAAATAACTAATGGCTACCATTTAAGTTGGCTAAAATTAGAGCATGAATTTTGAGATTAAAGAGAATATTGCATTGCGTAGAGAGTTGCCTCATTCAGCCCATCTGACGATTTTTCATTCACAATAATACTACACGTCTACACCTTCATGATATCCACGGACAAAAGCCTACACAAGAAAGAAAATAACAGATAATAAAATCTCAGTGTCAAATTTTATATCTATTTTTTTAATCATTGGCAGTTTAGCACTTGATGATATGTTGCTTGCGTACAAGTTTTAAATTTATAAGAGGTTATTTATCAAATCTATTAATAACAAATACGAGCAAGTGAACTCGTCCGTTATAGAAAGATTATAAAGGTAAGTCGGGATCGTTCGCAGGGATTTGTGAGTGAATCGAGAAATAAGTGATAAAAATCTATTATAAGCAATCCAAAGGCAGCAAAAATAAAGATGATGAAATTCAAATGATTAAAACTACACTTGCTTAAACTAGTTTACTACTTTTGATACGCATGATTGTGTCAACTTCTTCTTAATATATTGTTTACGAGAATTAGTTGGTGTTCTAATCTATTATTCTCACAAGTTAAACCTTCGTCAAGATTTTAGTTTATAAAAACAAGCATTAAGTTCAACCAATCAATTCAAGTTTCATAAGTTTGATTCATGTTAATTTCACAAACTTAAACACAAAAACGTTCATTTGTTTTATCAAATTTGCTTAGGAAATGGTCAATACAAAAGGTAACCGATCATAGACAAAATGTTACAATTGATTGTAAACAACTAATCTTTCGACCTATTGAGCCGTTTTCAATCAATCCAATTTGATAATCCAAAGTGTTCTTATTACAACCACAAATAAGTTTCTTTGTTAAGCCAAGAATAATGGGTAAAAACAATCATTCATAGACAAATGATTATAACTAGTTGAATAACAATAAATCCTTTCGACCTTTAAAATTACTAACAACTAGTCATGATTAACAAATGTCACTATGAAACTTAAGTACAATTGGATCTTAGAGTTGACTTAAAATTGAATTAAAAACATGTTATCACAATCATGAACAAATCATTATATAGTAAACATAATTTAAGCAAGTGCACAAAGGTACTAGCCACTCATAGCAAACATGAACATAAACTCAGAATTTTGAACAATTGAAAACATGATTAAAAGTCTTACAATGATTGAAATAAAATTACAAATGATAGAGTAAGGATACCCAAAGTATTGGTGTTGAATTTTTGGTGGTTTGACTTTAAAATGTTGACTTTTTGGTCCTCTAAACTTTCCTGTACTTCTAAAGACGAAATTAAGAGCCTTTGAGGATGATTTGATGAATAGAAAGTTGATTGATGATTGTGTGTCCTCAAATGATTACAAATGGCTCTATTTAAATTATTCTCAAAGCCTAGGGTGTTTAATACATCAACTTGGCCAACAAGCAGAGTATAATGGACTAGAATACACAATAGAAGCGCCTAGAATCGTTGGGAACAAGCTAGAAATCATAGTAATAAAGTTTGGGCAAAACAGGAACCTCCAGCCGAATCGGTTGCGGGTTGCGACCGATTGGCTGGTCTTTCTTAACTCCCTCCAACCGAATCGGTTGCGGGTTGCGACCGATCGGCTGGAGCTCCTCAGCAGACGAGTTTTCGACTTCAATTTTTTGGCTTGTTTCATGTTCGTATCTCTTAATTCTATATCCAAACTTGATCTTTTTGTTGATTTGAAACTTTGGAATGTTGAACCCTTGGATCATTCGTTCTTGAAATTCCTCCTAAGTGTGTATCTTGACAAGGAATTCTTTGCATGATTACGAATCTTCATTTATTCATCATTCTTTCACTTTTCCTTTCTTTTTCCTACACTTGGTTACATATACTAGACAAACGTTCTTTAACACGATTAAGTAACAAAAGCATATGAATATAACCAAATAACACACATAAAAGTACGAATAACGCTACTAAAAACATGCACAATTTGAGCGTTATCAAATTCCCCCACACTTGAACTTTGCTTGCCCTCAAGCGAATCTAGAAGTGAAAAATATAAATCCACATGGTACACAAGTATGATTGAGAAAAAATGTGATGCAAATATACCACGTACAAGTACAAGATAAGATTCATCATTTTAGCTTTAACGGCGAAAAGTCAAGATGTTTGACAATACCCTAATGATTTTCTTGCTTGATGAACATTTCTACTCACCTCACGAAAAAGAAATGAAATATAATTCACTTAAATCAGTCATTTATTTGCTGGAGTAATTAAGAGAAATCACACTCATTGCTCAGTCATGATCTTAATATTACCATAAGCTTGTACGAGAAACAAAACTACACCGACATCACGTGAGCACCAAGTATACATATCAAAGAGGCATTTTATTCGGGTTTAAGGCTAAAAGGGTTTATCAGGCTTTTGTTGAAATATTACATGCAAGAATATAATAGATCGCTGGTGCGAATTCTTGATTAAGTCAAACAACGGATGGTTACTAGAATATACCTCGGATCGCTGGCACGGTATTCGCATAATGGGTGGTCACCAAAACTATGCACTAGATCACTGGCGTGTCATTTGATTCTTCAAGAACCGGATTAAAAATATCCGTGCACTTCATATTTCACAAAGCCAACAGGGAAGGGATAAAGCATTGGAATTATTTATGAAGTGAAAAAGAAAGAATATATAACATAGTCAAAGTCTATAATCCAAGTGTTGCTAGCTACTTCGAACCACTATCTCATAACTTTGGAAAGTCTCGTACTTGATCGATTGATACATACTTCATAACGACTTTATTCTTGTCACCTTATAATTGCGATGACTTATTTTTATTTATTATTTTTTTGTTGAACATAAGTTTTCAACAGATGACCATAATTCTAATAGAACACCCATAGAGACATGGAGTTTGCAACTTTCTCCTAAATTCAATGATTTCCCACATACTTTCATCTTGCCACGTAACAAGCAACCAACCGAGATTTGACTATGGGTAAGGCTAGGCTAAAAGTGTAAAATCTTTTTGTATTTTACTGGATTTATCAGAAATGAAAAAGGGAAAAGGTTCAGATGGTGAAACTAATGGTATCTAGCGCTAAAGATGATCGCTAACAAATGGGTTTATAATGGAGAGCAACCAACCAATGCGACTAGCTGAATATATGGAAAATGGAAGGCTATTTGGGTGAATTCCTAAGGGTGCCTCTTATCACGCATATACACTTATATCACACAAAAGTGCGATCTCACAGTGGTCTCGTAATAATTTACAAGCACAAGTTCTAGAATAAATAAATTCACCGACACACTCATAAAAAGATATAAGCATAAAATATGTATGCTGAATACTAAACAGGCTCACATCCTCACATTTGGTAGAAGGGTTACAAAATGTGCTAGCAAATGTTATCGATCCCAGAATTGACAACAATATTAATCGGGACACATCTCAATTTTTCAAAAAATTACAGATTTTACTAGTGGATTGATCCAGTTATTCTAATATGTTAATCCTAAAAGCGTGAAAATTACTAAATCACAAGGGCAAACAAAAATTAAACTTAAAAAATTTACTCTTATTTTCCTATTCACCCCCCCCACACACTTAAGTTGAACATTGTCCTCAATGTGATAAACGGACTCAAAGTAGGAAAATAGGGAAATGAGAATAAAATCAGATTTTTCTAATGGTACTTTTGGCTGAAGTTTCAATGATCCAAGCGTCCATGTGAAGCAATCATTACCTGCAGTAATCTTATACAAAACAAACAAACAAAACAAAACAAAATAGTTTTATTAAAAATAGCGTCACACCCCCACACTTAAGTTCAACCATTGGTTTAAACTTCGAGGTGTGATTACTGAAAATAAAAATGAAATCTGAAAATAACACAGGTTACCTCTCGAGAAGCGCTTGTTTTATTACCGAGTCATCAGCCTGACTCAAAACTCCTTTTAATCACGTAAGTGCACTTTTTGGTTTCTTCCTCGAAGATTTGGGAATATACACTACGTTTCCTTTAACTATTCATTTACCAGTAGCATCGATATCAGATAGTTTTTCAGCATCGCAGGATCCAGGGAGAACATCCCAGATACATCCAGTTTCTGCAGCCCATGGTTTGTTCTTTTTGTAATCTACTGGAAAAGGTGCTATGAATGTAATAACTTCATATTCAGATTCAAGCAAAATCTCGTCAATTGAAATCTCGTTCATTTGCTCCTTATCATAGTATACTTTAATCGGTGTCCATTGACAAATAAACTTCCACCATGCTTGTCATAAAGTTCTACATATCCGGATGGAAATCCATGTTTCACTATATATGGTCCGAACCATTTTGGTTTGAGCTTAGTAGCTTTGAACTTGTACTTCATATTGAAAAGCAGAACTTTGTCTCCGGCTTTGAATTTTTTACGAATCTGATAACGCTCAAATTGTGCATGTTTTTAGTAGCGTTATTCGTGCTTTTATGTGTTTTATTTGGTTATAATCATATGCTTTTAATTCTTAATCGTACAAAAGTACGTTTGCTAGTTCATTTGTATCCAAGTACAGGAAAGTGGAGAAAAAGACGAAAAAGAAGTAAAATACGAAGATTTCTCCATATACGAAGAATTCCCGACAAAAGCATGACTTGTGGAGTATATTCGAGAAGATAAAGTCATCAAGTTAGTGGTCCAAAGACTCAACAATAAAGTTCAAGAAGGAAAACGAGAAAGAAATGAAGAAAAGAAGCTAAAACGAAGACATATTAGAAGACTCGTTGTTCCCGACACACCTTCACCATTTTGGCCATAACTTTTGCATACGGACTCCGTTTGACCCCCCGTTCGTGGCCACGGAAAGCTAAGAGAAAGATCTCCAACTTTGCCGTTTATGAATATTTTTGATTTTGCTCCAACCGTTCGGTCGAGCCCCGCAACCGGATCCGGTTGGAGAATGGTCAAGAAAACCAACCGATTCGGTTGGGAGGCCTGGTACAGCCATTTCTTCATCACTAAGGTTCCAAACTTGTTCCAAACGATTCTAGGTCCTTCCCACTCAGTTTCTAGGTCCTTCTAAACTTCTTGGAGGCCAAGTTCAACATTGAATACCCTAGGCCTTGGAAGTAGTATAAATAGAGGCCTTTGTAACCTCATTTCATACACCATAACTTGAGAGATCTTCTCTCACACCTACCTTACCACCACTACTCTCTCTCAAAGCCTAAATTCGTCCATTAAGTTCCAGGAAACTTTGGAGGTCTAAGAAGTCATCCTTTGGAGGTCAAACCATCAAGAAGTCATCACCAATACTTGAGGCATCATTACTACATCATTTGTAATCTCATTTCAATCATTGTATGACCTTTAATCATGTTTTCTAATGTTCAAAGTTCTGAGTTTATGTTTATGATTGCTATGAGTGGCTAGTTTCTTTATGCACTTGCTTAAATGATGTTGATTATCGTATGATTAGTTTATGATTGTGTTAACATGTTTTAATTCAATTTCAAGTTGATTCTAAGATCCAATTGTGCTAAAGTTTCATAGTGGCATTTGTTAATCAAGTTTGACTAGTTGATAGTAATCGTAGAGGTCGAAAGAACTTATTGTTATTCAACTAGTTATAATCATTTTGTCTATGGATGATTGTTTTTACCCATTATTCTTGGTTAAACAAAGAAACTAAAGTGTGGTTGTAATAAGAACGCTTTTTGATTATCAAGTTGGATTGATTGGAAACATCTAAAAGGTCGTAAGATTAGTTGTTTACAATCAATTGTAACCTTTTGTCTATAATCGGTTACCTTTTATTTTGACCATTTCTTAAGCAATTTGATGAAACAAACGGATGTTTTTGTGTTTAAGTTTATGAAAGTAAACTTATGAAACTTGAATTGATTGGTTAGACTTAATGCTTGTTTTTATAAACTAAACTCTTGATCATGGTTTAACTTGTAAGAACAATAGATTAGTACACCAACTAATTATCATAACCAACATGTTAAGAAGAGGTTAACACAATCACACTAATCATGGATAAGAAACTAGTTTAAGCAAGTGTAGTTTTAATCTTATTGAATTCCCTTAATCATTATTTTCGTGTTACTTGTTGCTTATATGGTATTTTGGGATGTGACAACCATTTACCACTTTCGTATTACTTGCTATTACATAGATTCTTCACAATTGAAAACACCCAAATCCTAGTGAACGACCTCGGCTTACCAACCAAAACAAACTACATACGAAAGGGTCATACTTGCCCGTGTGTTCTTAGCTTAATTCGGTAATTCTTGTTATAAATTTAAAATTAGTAGTCGCGAGACACATCAAGTTTTTGGCGCCGTTGCCGGAGATTTGTTTGTGTTTTTGTGTGCTTTGGATCTGTGCTTTAATCATTCCCTCGTTGTGCCGCCTTTGCTTGCGAAAAAAAATCTTTTTCTTCACCGGTTCGTCTGCCGATCGGTTTTTATCTTTTTATTTTTGCTTTTAAAATATTTTGTGAATCGCATAAACTCACACTCTTGGAGTGATCAATTTGTTAGTCCACTTTTAAGGTCAAATCAAAGTAAACTCAAAATCCGAAACCACCGTTTATCGAGGAACTCTTTGGACATATTCAAGAGAAAACTAGTGACCTAACTTTATCAATGCTTGTGTTGTAAAGCGTCGAGATACTTCGCTTTTAATCAAGATTCTTGTCCTTTCAATGTTTTAAGGTGTTAAAATAACGTGGGTTTCAAAAGTTTCAAACTTTACGCGTGGATATTCGTTTTGAGCTTATTTTGTTCGTGGGTTTCATCCTACGCTTTTTTATGCTTTGGATCATCAAATTTCACACTCTTGTGTTCTTTTGGTGATATTGAAGCTATTTCATCACACAAAACCGGTTTAGAAACATCTTTGGGCAAAATCATTTTTACGAGTAAAGCTACGCTGATCAAAACCCTAAACTTACGCGTAACTTTATCCTTGGTTTGATCTTCGTTTGTGGTTTACTCCGTGTTTTCTTGCTTGGATAAGCCCGAAAATACGTCGACTTGGGATATCTTTTGCACCGTGATAGTGTAAAAGATCACTTGGGCTAAAACCCTAAACTTACGCATAAGCATAAGCTTACGCGAGAACATCCCACGATAAGATTCATCTTACGCCTAAGCCTAGTCTTACGATAAGGTAATCCCACGCCTAAGTTTTCTACGCCTAACTTATCGCTTACGCATAACTTTAGTGCTTTTTCCTGCTACGCTGTAAGCTAAACCTACGCGTAACTCTTGTCATTACGCGTAACTTTGGTGTTTTTACGCATAAGTACTACTTGGTTTATTGTGATTTCTACGCCTAAGGATACTTCATCAACAAAGGTTCATTCGACTACAAAGATCCATTTTATAACACAAGTTTTCAACATGTCACAACCACCATACTCTAACTATTTCCCTACACTTACACTCAACGACAACAACAACTAAGTCCACAACATCAACAATGGAATCAACAACAAGCAATTTATCAACAACAATTTAATCAACAACATACTCCACAACTTGGAGCAATTCCACCACCACAAATGGTTCAACCACCACCAAGTCTTCAAGTTCAACCTTACACAAATGATTTCAATCAACATCCATCAAGGAACACTATGAAGGAACCCACTTGGTTTGCAAAGATGTGTGAAGCTTTAAGCGACCAACAATCAATTCATGAGGTGGATCACTTGATAGACCTCCAATGCTCACTCCAGAAACTACGATCAATGGGTAATTAGGTTCTTTAGGTTTTGTGATCCGAAGAAGCCACATGGAAAGTTCTTAAAGAAGGTTATCTTGAAGGTCCATTTCGATGCCTCTCGTCATTGTACCGGAGATCCGAATGCTAATCCACCAAGAGATGAACAATCAAACATTGCTACTGCATTGCAGACACTGAATCTGAAGAACTTCTACACTATGAAGTCGATGAGCTTGCAATGCAATATATCCTTTTAGGATTACCAAACCCAATTCTTCAAGTGTTGATGCTCAAAAGATCGCAAAGGCAATGTGGAACACATTCATCTACTTATGGAAGGATCTGCACTCAATCGGGAGGATATGGAATCCAAAATTTACTTGGCTTATGAACACTTCTTGATTGAACTCGAGAGACACTAGAGTCTTATCATCATCGATTCTCGACATCATCAATGATTTGGATAAACACAACATCATCATGCCAAGAATTGCGCTTAATACTAAGTTCCCGAGTAGTCTTGGTCCCGAATGGGAGAAGTATGTCATTTTTCTCCGCAAGCGAAGAACATGCATCATTCTACATACGGATTGTTGTACGATTACTTGAAGCCTCATGAAAAGGAAGTTGATAGGGAAAGGATTCTCCGTGCTCAAATTGCTTCACCTTCACATCCGGAAAATCAACAACTTGCCTTGTATGCTCAAAACAGCTATCCTCCTCAACCAAAGAACTCAACCAACGCCACTATCACACCAAATGATCAATCACAACAATCTCAACATAATCAATTGGTTCCTTACAACAACAACAATGATCGTGCACTTTATAGTCAAGCTAATGAGGAATCGATCCGTTCAAGCATTGCAACAAGGATTTGTTATGATTGCTAATGCTTTTGGCCGTTATACAAACAAATCCAACAATCGCATTCGCTCCTCATCAAACACAAGGAATCAGTGTTGTGAACAATGGACGAGTTGAAGTTCGTAATCGTGGTTATGGTCGCCGATGGGCGGTGGTCAAGGGTTTAATGCTATGGGTAGGAATAACAATGAGCTCAAGTGGTGGAACAAGGAAATGCTCGAAATGGGTTGAATGGTCTTCGATGCTACAACCGCAATGAGAAGGGACACTGGCTAATGCATGCCCAAAGCCGAGGACTAGGGCGTGCTTATCACAAGGAGGCTTTACTTTTGGCTCTTAAGGATGAAGTCGGTGGAACTCTCACGCACAAAGAACACAGCTTTATGGCGTATGCGCACTCGATGATGATATGGAGGACTTGCGTGCCAATGCAAATTATTATGTTGATGGCTAATATGCATGAGTTACACATGAGTGACACAGGCCCGATGTAGATGACATCGATGGCTTGTCTCGTGTACCGAACAAACCATATTTATCTCTCGATCTAATATCTCCGCCAACATCCGAATCCGGCAAGCTCGAATGTTCAAAATGAGTCATCCACATCTCATTCCGACGATTTTCAATTAGACCCCATAGTTACATTTGACGATCAAGATGACCTTATGGTTTCCATTGATAATCAAATTGACTCCGTGGTTATACTTGAGGATCTAAATAATGATCATGTGGTGACTCACGTTGAACACGCCGAACTTGTGCCTCGCCCGTGATGTTGATATGTGGCTTAAAACCAACAATCCATAGTGGAAGAATGTCGCAAGAAATCGTGACTTGAAAAGTAAAATGCATCGTTAACCAAGGATTTTGAATGTTTACAAAAGCAACTCAACTTTTCAAAACTCAAGAAAACGTGAAAAAGGTTTTGAAGCCGCCTTTGCTAAATCTCATCAAACGAAAAATATTTAGAGAGCAGATGCGTGATCTAGCCGCTCAAGAATGCTTTGTTGTCCGAAATAGAACAACTCGAAACATGAACATAAAAAGCAAATTAACGCCTCACCTTGGAAAATCAAAAGCTAAGGTCGAGTTGTTAACTTGTCAAAACAGTCTCGCATACAAAAAGCATTCAACGAAACGAATAGATGATCATCTTGAAGAAATTATCGGCTTGCAAAACAAACTTAAAGAGTTTAAAATGTTGTTTACAAACATGGTGAGTCAAGAATCGCTATTGAAAAGTTTACTTTAAAACCCAATCCAAATGGATATGGACCGAATCTTGCGACATAAACCTAAGCTTTCAACCAAAGCATTCAAACCAAATCTCAAGTTTCCAAAGTAGAATATAAAATTGATAATTCATTATGAGTGTTGTTGAATATCATCGTCAAGAGGAATTAGATGCGTAAGACGAGAGTCGATCAAAATTAGAAACCGTTGTTTACAACAAACCTTTAATTATTCAAAACCGGTCACTTTCACACACCAACGGATTCTTCTAACACACCAAGGGTTATCATAAAACGTCCGAGTCTTCTAATGTTAATCCTCAACCGATTATGCACAAATTTATGGTCCTTTACCTTCCATTAGTGAAGTAAACTCAAAACCGAAAATCGCAAAATTCTTAGATATTTTGACCTTTTCATGGTCGACCTCAAAACTTTACAACATGAGATAGAATATCATTCAAAATCAAAGTTCAACATTTTCAATCGCCTCGCGCGAGAACAAAGAGACATTTTTCGAAAAATCTTTTACCAAATGTTAAAAATTTGAAAAATTGTGCATTGTCTTGGGAACGGACTTTCATAAGGAACTTGAGTGATGAAGGTCGCCGAGAAAAATGTAAACATCCATTTCTAATACTAAACGTAAAAGAAAATGTTGCGAAAAGATGTTGATCGACTCTTGAAAGATGTTATCTGGCCGATATCCATAATGTTGTGTTATTGAATTCTTTGTCATATGCATCCGATTATATCTCTCGCCGATATTGTTGATAATGTTGTAAATGTTGAGAATACCGATAATGTGCTTCGGATCGAGTCTTTAAAAGTTGAAAACGAACGCTCTTAAACGAGCTTTCAAATGCAAAACGTCGTCTTCAATGGTGTCAAAAGATTGTCAAAATCGTGAACTTGCTTTGCAAAACAAAATCCACCGTTGCAATCAAACAATTTTAATCCAAAATTTGAGCAACTAGATGGTCAAAACGTGTCTTTGAAAAGTCAAATCTCAAAATATGAACAAGAACTTGTAAAAGTTAAACAGAATATGGTGTCATATTTGATTTACTCAATAAGACTCGTCATGAAGCATCAAACGAACTTGATCATTATCTTGCACACACTAGAGAAGTAATGAATTTTGTCGGTAATATTCGCTCGAAAATCAAGATTTGATTCACACTATCTTTAAGTTAAGAGAAATGTTAGGAAAGTATGAACAACTTCCGCCACCGTGATTAAGAGAATAGCACCAAGAACACTTAGTAATCGTGAACCTAGAATGCCTACCGCCAAAACACAAGTTGCTAACGTGCTTCCTTCTCATCGAACATGAATAGTTGCCTCTTTTCCAAACGTCCGCACTTCACGCCCTAGAGCACTACATCAAGAATAGGAAGTTGCGACCTAAGAAAAGATCAATAAGGAATGCTAAAGTAGAAGAACACCCTAGGACTATGAATAAGACTCACGTTGCTTCCACTATAGATATTGCGTCCGGCAAATGTAATAGAAATAGTGATGTAACGAATGCTAAACCTTTAAGTACTTTTGATATTCACCGATGCACCTTGTGTTATTTGTCGTAAAAGTATGAATTCGATTGTCATGACAAATGTGTTGCTAAAGCTATCATCTCTCGCTTAAGGAATCCTAAGAATCGGAATACCTCTAGGCCCACTAATCATTCTAAGTCCGTGCTTGGTAAACCGCCTCTTTAGATTCTAAGAAATGCATTGATGTCCCTCGTAGCTCCGTTTCACCTCCTAAGAATGTAGTACCACCTAGTGCATTCACTAAGACTAAAGCAAATACTAGTTGGAGATGGCGAAATGGATATATAACACACTAGGATTTAAATGGATGCCTAAAGTTATTGATGTGTGTATGTCTACTATAATCGCTCCGAACCCTCTAACATTTCGGGTTCCACATCTACTTCTATTCCATCCGTGTCGCCTGTGTAATGCGGTGATACAAATCATTCTCTAGATTGTTGATAGCGGATGTTCCCAACACATGACAGCAACCTTAAATCATTATCAAACTTTATTGCAAAGTTCATTGGCACCGCCGATTCGGAATGATCACTGCAGCCTATCATGGGCTACGGAGACTATATCAATGGGAACATCGAAATTAGCAGTGGTTTATTATGTGGAAGGCCTCGGTCACAACTGCTTTCGTGAGGTCGGCCTCGTGATGGAGATTTGGAGGTTGCTTTCGGGAGAAATCTTGTTTCATTCGTGATCTACAAGGAAACGATCTTATGTCCGGCTCGCGTAATTCAAGTCTTTACACTATCTCTATGCAAGACATGGTTGCTTCATCTCCCATCCGCTTACTTTCAAAGGCAACATCAACAAAATCCTGGCTATGGCACCGCTGCTCTCACATTTAAACTTTCAAACTATAACCAATCTTGCTCGACACAAACTAGTTGAAGGTCTCCCACGATTCCGGTATTCTAAAGATCACCTTTGCTCACCGTGAACAAGGGAAAAGCACTCGTGCTCATTTTCCTTCAAAGGTGGAACACGCCTCATGTGCTTCATCTTCTTCACATGGATTTGTGTGGCCCGATGCGCATGCAAACGATCAATGGCAAACGCTATATCTTAGTAATTGTTGATGACTATTCACGATGGACTTGGGTCTACTTTCTTCAAGCAAAGACCAAGCTCCACAAATGATCATCACCTTTCTCACGAAAATTCAAGTTCACTCCCAAACACCGTCCGCCAAATAAGAATGCACAAAGGAACCGAATTTGTTAACCAAACTCTTCGAGAATTTTATGAGAAAGTAGGAATTGAGCATCGACATCTATTGCACGAACACCGTAACAAAACGGAGTTGTTGAAAGACGAAACCGAACGTTAGTGGAAGCCGCAAGAACAATGTTAATCAATGCTAAACTTCCAGATTACTTATGGGCGTGTCGATCATCGCATGCTATACTCAAACCGTTCTATGATTACTAAACGCCACAACAAAACACCTTTGAGCTTCTCCACAACCATAAACCGAATCTCAAACACTTTCATGTATTTGGATCCCTTTGCTATCCGAATAATGATCGTGATGATTTTGGAAAGCTCAAAGCCAAAGTCGACATTGAGTCTTTATTGGATATTGTGAGAATTCTAAAGGTTATCGGATCCGAATCGTCGTACAAAACAAAGTTATGGAAATGATTCATGCTCATTTTGATGAACTTACGGAAATGGCTTCGAGTATAATGACTTGGAACCCGGTCACAACCGCTTAAACTTCCCCAAACCCCATCATCACCGAACAAAGCCCCCACTCACTCACAACAAATGGAAAGGTTATTTGTCTCACTGCTCAATGATGATATTGATGAACGTGCTCGTGTGTATCCATTGTTTCACCGCTCAACCCGATACTACTCTTATACCGATACACTGCTACAACAACTATCAAGAAGAAGCACCACCATTGACTCCACCACAACAGCTTGAACAAACCGCTTCCAACAATGATGAACCGGCCGATGATGTTCTTAATGAAGTACCCCACCGCAGATTTTGATCCAAATGCGTTTTTAACCCGCTTGCTAATGAAACTGCTGCACTGATGTCGCGGAATCATCAACAAACCATTTGAATCCTCGTAATCTACACAATGTATACCAACATCAACCTCTACACATCGATGGACAAAAGACCATCCTCCGAAAATATTATTGGCAACCCGAATCAACCAATCGTTACAAGACAACGTCTTCACACGATGGTGAACATTGCATTTATGCACTCACCGTCCGCTAACTGAGCCTAAAAACATTAAAGACGCAATGACAAAAGACAACCGGATAGAATCCATGCAGAAGAACTCAACCAATTCAAACGCCTTGAAGTATGGAATCGGTTGAAAGACCAACAGGGTCTACGCCATTGGTCTCAAATGGATTTGGAAGAACAAATTGATGTCAAGGAACGTCATCGTAAACAAGTCACGTCGGTGGCTAAGGGTTATCGGCTGTGAGGAGGGTATTGACTTTGAAGAATCATTTGCTCCGGTTGCTCGCCTTGAGGTCGTTCGATATTTCTCGCGTCATGCTCATATGAATATGACGGTCTTTCGATGGATGTCAAACTGCGCTTCTCAATGGACAACCGAAAGAAACGGTTTATGTCACCAACCGAAGGATTCGTTGATCCCGAGTTCCCGAACCATGTCTACAAACTCAACAAAGCTCAGATGGTCTCAAACAAGCTCCTGCATGGTACGATAAGCTATCATCTTTCCTCATTGCCAATAATTTCACCAAAGGTTCGGTCGACCCTACTCTTTTATACAATATCACGGGCACATATCTTAATTGTTCAAATTTACGGATGACATCATTTTGGGTCTACACATAAAAAGTACTCAATCGCTTTTGCAAAACTAATGAAGAAAATTTTGAAATGTCCATGATGGGTGAACTTACGCTCTTTCTAGGATTGCAAGTTCATCAATCACCCCGTGGTATTTTCTTGAGTCACCCAAATATGCCCTTGAATTGTTAAACAAATTTGGAATGAAAACATGTGACACTTATGCCACACCAATGGCTCATACCAAGAAGCTAGATCGATTTACATGGGAAATTGGTGGACCCTACCAAATACCGTAGTATCATTGGGTCTCTCATGTATCTAACAACTAGCGAGCCTCGATATTGTCTTTGCCGCTTATCTTTGCTCCCGCTATCACGAGACCAATCGAAACCCACCTCTCGAGGCTAAAAGAATCCTCCGATACATCAAGGGAACCATTAACTTGGGATCCGTATCCGAAGGATTCGGTTTTGAACTAATCGCTTTTTCGATGCCGACCACGCAGATGCTTAGATTCACGAAAAGTACTTCAGAGCACTACAATTTCTTGGTGATAAACCGTGTCATGGCAATCGAAGAAGCGAGGATTGTACATCACCGCCATCAACCGAAGCGTAATATGTAGCCATGTCGCGTGTTGTGCTCAAGTCATCCGGATGAGAACACAACTCAAAGACTATGGTTACGTGTTTGATGTAATCCCGATGTATCATGACAATCGGAGTGCTATTGCGATCTCGCAACCCGCCAACATTCAAATCAAAGCACATCGATCTTCGTTATCATTTCATCAAGGACCACGTGGAACAGGTACGCTTGAATTATACTACTGGCATGTAATACCAATTGGCGATCTACTCACCAAAGCCTTGCCTCCCGCTAGGTTTAATGAGTTGGTCCACCGGATTGGTATGCGGTGTTTGACTCAAGATGAACTGGATGAACTCTTAAAACAGCCTTAAAAACCACCAAACACCAAAATCTCTTTTGTAAATAATTTTTCAAAACAAAATACAAAAATATAAAATCGATAAAACAACAAAAATATTCTTCTATCTATTTTTCTTTAACATTGCAAGTACATTTCTTCCGTCAACACTATAATCTTTCAAAATTCAAGATTTTTCCGATCAAGTGTTGAGGGGAGAAAATTAACACTAAATGCTTTCAAAATAACCGTGTACTTGCATGTTACCTTATCCTGGTTGTCTCTTTAATATTGGTGGTCACATTTACGGTTTATCGACACCCTGACTAAAATTTATAACCTTTCATTATTTCTTAAGTCGAGGGGAGTGTCGTCAAAGTTATTTCCAAATATTCTTCGCTTGGTAACCAAAATGGAAGTTAAAAGGCTTTGAATGAAAATGGAAAAGGTGGAGGGACTAAACCGCAAAAGCTTAAAGTATTTTCTAATAAAACTCTCCACCTAACTTTCACTTCACATTTATTACACAAAACCAAACTCATCCTACGCCTAAAATCGCTCAACAAACCGTGTTTTGATCATCAATTTGTAAGTTATTTAATGTTTCTAACATGTTTTCAAACAATGGTTTTGATTTTTACATAAATCCAACGGTTAAAATCTTGATATGTTGATTTTGTGTTCTACGATATGCGTATGAACACATGATCAAGATTGTGTGTTTGAGGTTAAAAGGATAGTGTCAAAACGTTTCTATAACATCAATGATATCATTTTTATCCTCAAAATGCACCCGAAACACGAATTGATGGATTTTGGAAATTAGGGTTTATGCGTGGTTTGGGTGTTTTCATATGTGAACGTTTTTGGTAATAAAGATTGTTGTAATAGGTTGTTATCAAGTTGAATTGATCATATCTAGGCCCGTAAATTCACCCGTAAACACTAATGATTCATAAATTGAAATTTAGGGTTTATGTTCATACATTTGGGTATTTTGATTCATGACTTGTTTGATGTTAAAACTTGGATAAAACACTCTCATGACTTCCTAGACTTACCGAAAAACTTTGGTGCAATTCCTATGGTTAGATTTCATATACGTAATCTTTGAGCTCTAGGGTTTAAGTCTACGCATAAGTTATCTTACGCGTAAACTATTTGATGAGTTTTTTCATGCCTTGATCTGTTTTGAATGAATGAATGTGTAAATATTGATGTTATGATGATCTTATTTCAGGTTTGCTACACGTAAAAATCAAAATCAAGGTTGTTAGATAACTACGCATAAGGATCACCTTACGCGTAGCATGTTATGCGTAAGAGAAATCTTACGCGTAGCGCTTACGCCGTAAGGTTCTACAAAGGGACCACGCGTATCCCGTGAAGGATATGCGTAACAATGACCTCACGCATAAGGTCTACTCTTACGAGTAAGCCTTACGCGTAAGGTTTTATATACGCCACGCCGTAAGCTTTACGCATAAGGTCCCCTTTTCCCACGCTGTAATATTTCTTACGCTGTAGTAAGGATCCCACGATAAGCTTGCGCCACGCCAGATATTTCTCCTGCTTACGCATAAGCTACCATTTCTACGCCTAAGCCTTGATCAAACCTTCATTATGAATTGTTACGCTGCAAACTTGTAAATAAATAAATCATAACGTCACGAAACCAATAATGTCACTAATAAACTTAAATGTGTAATGTGTTGTTAAAATTTTGTGATAACATAAACTTTAAAACTTAAAGTTAACTAACTCACTAAACTTATAACGACTTCATTAGACTATTAAACAAACAAGTGATTTTGGACTCAGAATAATCATTGACACATCACATTCAATAATTAGTCAATAAAACCTTCGTTGACTAACATTATGTCTTTCGATATGTTGGTTCTTTTGGCTAAATGTGTTTCGATCACGACATGGAAGCTCAAATGAATGTGGATGCACCAAACGTTCTCACCATTGTCGATATTTTCCCGCATGGCTATCCAATGAAGATTGGAAAGAACAATCTCGAGTTGACTTTGAAACTCTCACCGCTCGGAATCTTCTTGTCTCATTGCAGTGGATATTCAAGAATCATCCCTATCGTAACATGCTCACCAACTCGCCAGTGTTCCGAGATCTACATACAACAATTCGGAATACAATGCGATGATCAAAGGTCAAAGTGCGTGATGGTGACGCTCAATCACAAGCAACTCACCATCACACATGCAGACTTAAGGGTTGTTCTCCTCATTCCCGACATCATACCAACCAATTCAATGCCACACCCATCAAGAGACGGCTCGCAATTCTTGATTGATATTGGGTATGACGAAGCTTCGTGGGTTATTAATAAGCATTCTCACGTGGATCTTAAAACATTCCTCACCTTTGAGAACCCTTTATATCATCATCACAAAATCCATTTCGGTCGTGACAATGCCATGAGCATCCCAAGCTCAGAGAACTCGCAAATCTTTTGGCTCGATCAACATGAAACACATCGAAGTTGAAGCTCGATATGGGATGACATGATGACATTCCTCAAAAGCTTGGCTCAAAGATTCCTTATATCGATATACAAAACTGTTGATCCAAAGAGCACTTGGATACAACCCCGATATCCCTAAAAGAATCAATGACCCCGACAATCTTGACGTGTTGTCCGAACCCACTCTAACAATGACGAAGGAGTCAACTACCAAGAAACAAGGTGTCAGGTTGCCGGATCTCCTTCTCTCGATGAACTCAAACAACTCTACTCTTATAAAAGATATATGGCAAATGTGAAAGAGAACAAAGTTGGCTTTCTTGATGAAAATCTTCCGCACGCCTACAAGAAAACCGTAAGAGGAAGTGTAGGAAGTGCCATAAGCACCGAGAGTCGAGGAAGTTTCCCAAGAGAAATCCTCCACGCAAAAGGAAAGTTCCGTCTAAGGAAGTCGTTCCTATTCCTATTCCCAAGTCCGAACCGCAAAGAAAGCTAACGGACGAGGAATCGAGGGTACCGAATCGATGAAGAGATTACCTACTCAAACCGCAAAGGATGACACTCCATCAAGATCGAAACCTCCCAGTCCACCGAAGATAAAGGAAAAGGAAAGACTCCAGAGTTGAACAAGAAGAAGAAGAATCGATGAAGAGCCTCCGAAACCGACATGTGAGGAAGTTCAAATTGCTAGACTCCAACACGCTGCTAAAGAATTTGCTAAGGATCAAATGGGTGGCCCCGAGGGTCAAGTGGTGAAGTTCAACCTACACCGATCCCGATGCGTTAATCGACCCGATAAGGGAACCGTGCCACCACTTTGGAGCAACAACAAAAGCGCGTGGAAGATTCTATTGAGTATGACATTGAAGAACCGTAAACCGAAAAGTCCGAGAAAGATAAAGATGTTGATTATGATAAGTTTCTTCCGGATAGTCCTACACGCTCAAAGAAGGAAACTTCGAACCACCAAAGGACCCGGAGTCTCCTCACATCTCATCATCATCGGATTCATCTTCTCATTCCTCACCACCACCATCAAAAGGATCAACCAAATCCACATCCAAATCGTGAAGAAACCAATGACTCTTGGTTATCCCGGCTAAAACAAGGATTGTTAAGGCGCCAAGCAAGTACGAAAGAAGGATGTTACCAACAAAAGTCGAATCAACTTGTCGATGTAATCAACTTTCTTCAAGACGGATAAAAGAATTGTTGATGAAAGGGAACAAATCCAGAGTTTATCAAAGGAGGTTTCAAAAGGAATTGGAAAAGACGGCAAGAGAATATACTCACAAGTTTCTTCTCGACATCGCCCCGTGTGACTCGAGAAGTATTCTCCAAACAACTTACTCCAAACATCGTTGCATTGGTTAAAAATATAATGAGCAAAGAATCGACCTTTCTCAAACCGAGTTAATCGCTAAATTGGTGATGCAAATGTCAAAAGAGTCGGATCCTTCACTTGGATGAAGCTAAGTTTTTGAGACTCTATTAGACTATCAACTCAAGACTTCATGCAAAGAATCGCAAGTCAACCAAAACGACCAAGAGATGATGATGATAAGGACAAAGACTCTCGCACCTAAACGTCCAAAGAAATCGGTGAATCTTCCTCAATGCCACCTCCACCCCAAGGACCTCACCACCAAGACGATCTCCTCCTCGCTCTTCTACTAAAAACCTCAAGATTCGAGTTACCACCCTGCACTCGTAAAACCGGTGATCACTTTGAGTATACGGGTGGTGACGATGAAGAAGTCTCGAGCCCCAACAACAACCCATCTCTCCCGACACGCCCAAGAAACCGTAATCCTCCTCTAGGCCAAAGAAGAAGAAGAAGAAGGCGCCTATGACCGACGCCTTATCATGGCTAGACGAGGATGATATCAATTTGAATGGTTCTCAAGCTTGTTGATTCCACTCCCTACCCAAATCAAGGTCAAGAGGTTCCGAATGTAGTACATTGGAGCATGCGAAACTACTACAAGAAAAATTCCGTGTGAAGAAGATGACGAAATCCGAGTTGAAGCGAATCAAGAATGAAGCATTTCAACTTCTAAAAGACAGCTCGAAAGTGCTATTGAAGTTGAGTATCACCTTGATAATATAGCACGAGCTATGTCTAACAACATGGATTGGCTCAACCCGTAAGCAAACATCGACTTCACCAAACGGACAACCCTCCATATTACACCGATCGGTCAAAACCTCTACCAACAATTGGCCAACCAGATCACCTAGGATTCCATTCCGATATTTCTTCAACAAAGACTTGGAATTTCTTCTACACGGTGGCGATGGTTCAAGGAAATACGCTACATCTCTACACTTCCATTCCCGATACCATATACTCTAACCGCATAGCCATCGAGGAAAGGGCTAACCACATGTTCTCCAACAATGTGGAAGTATATGACCGTGATGCATTGTATGGGATTCACCATTGGCCGGAACGCCGACGAATCTACTACGTGTCGCCAGTGTTCGTAAGTCTCAACATGAAGTGTTCAAGACTAAAGCAATCGTGGCTATTAAACATGTTGATCTTTCGTCTAAATGGGACTACACTTTTCTCAAGAATATTGTGGTCAAAAGGCAAGACGAAAGGGATTATGCATTCTCTCAAGCGGACTTTGAGAATTTGTCTATCAACGACATTGAAGACATGTACCTTGCCAAAGTATGTGGTCGCATGAGACAATTTTCAATCAAGTACAACGTGAATTCATCAAGTCCTTGCTTATCTTCATCGAAGCATAGTCATCAAAGAACGTAGAAGATCTCCACTTGCGCTGAATCATATCGCACCCGTGTCAACTTCACTCCACCTCGCCTAGATCTTCCCGACATTAACCACTTTCACAACACACACTCATCACCAACCATTCGGAGTGGTTTACATTAGTGAAACACATCGCAACCGCTGATGGCGTGTAGAGATCTTCACAAGTTTGGGGATCACACATTGAAGAAGGTTAGGGACGGATTGGCTTATAGGTTGAAGGATATTCATGAAGGTATTGGGTCACAAAAGCGATGGAATTCCAAGGAAAGACGGATGTGAGGAGGATCATCGAAAGATTGATGAAAGGTTGTATCGACGGGACCGCCTTCGAACTCGAGAGCTTTGTAGGCGGTCGTCCCAGTGATTGCTCTCGCCGGCTATCAACGCCCGCTCGCATTCCCGGAAACATTGATGGACTTCCGGTACCCTTGAACCGCTTCTATTTCATAATATTTTGATGTGTGATTATTTATGACTATGGCTTGTGCACACATTTCAAAGTACAACCCGTTCTTGTCAAGAAAGGACCCCGTGGTACGCTTCAAGTGCCACAATCCTTATAAAAGGAGCGAAAGCTTTTACTTTTGAGTAAAACCTATCAAACCTTTCACTTTTCAAAGGTTTTGCTCAAAAGAACAAGTACTTCCCTTATGATTTTCAAAACCTCAACCGCTTATATCACTTGTTGAGGGGAGTATTTGAATTAAAACTTTGTTCACAAATTGTTCACAATGGTCATCTTCCCAACACTCAAAATGGTCATATTTATTCTCAACTTTTCAAAAATAACATTTTATATGCCATTTTTAGGGGAGAAAATTATGTGATAAGAAATATGTTGTGTAAATGCAAATGAATCTTTGTGCTATAGACTTAACCAACGAATTGACGATACTTAACTATTAGTAACTCGAAAAGACTTGTCCGGACGGTAATAATTTCAAGCTAGTTCGCTAGTGATGTAAACGTGTCTCGCAAAGGACTTGTCCGAATAGAATGTACCATTCGAGAAACTCTTGGTAGACATGAACTCGACGGGTTTGACAACCTTTCGAGGTTTGTCTACACCTTCAAGGTAGTTATTAGAGCTAGTTGTCACCTAAAAGTCGACAATGTAACTCTTTAACTATGCAACGAACCGTGTCTCATGGGGATTGTCTATCTTGAGTTGATCAATTCATAAAGTGCGCTCTTTTCTCACCGTGCGATTTCGTAAAAACTCTTAAGCACATGTGGAGGGGAGTATTTCAAAAGATCAAACTCTTACAATGGTACAAAATGTTTTACAATCATAACCGCTGTGAGATTTTCTTGAAAATTGGTTTTATGGCAACATAGGTTAGTCATGGAGTTATAAGGTGACTAAGGTTAGGAATAACTGTCCTATGATCCGCCAGAGTCGGAGGGATCTACCCAAGGACATCACAAATAGTTAGTACTTAGAAGTCCTTAGGTATGATTGTAAAAGGAGAAAATGAGAATCGAGAAAGAAGGAGTTGAAGAATTAAAAGAAATGCAAAGAAAAGGGTGAAAAGAAATAGCCTCCAAATTATTCAACTTAGGCGCATAATCGGGTTCAATTCATATGCTACCGGTTGTCACTTGATGACGCCGGTATTGAAGATTAAAAGTCGTCATGGACCCAAAGGACGCATGCACTAAACCTTCTTAGCCACTCAAGTTTCTCTCAAAAGAAGCTTGTTTCATTCTCACAGGAACCCTACGTAAACTATTGGCTTTCTTAGAGATCGCCGGTATTGAAGAAGGAGACCCTCTCCTTAGTCTCCGCCAGAAAACCAAAACGCACTATTGAGTCTAGAGCCACGAGATTCATCAAAAGATCTCTTAGGTACACTTGACATTTCATCACTTGATGTTCAACAATAAGAACATCGGTGGTACGTTATCGAGTCCTTCACGATCTTAGCAACTGTCGAGAACATTTATGAGAGGTTCACAACCGTGATCCTCGGTGATTGAATGGAAACTCCCGCCAGGTCAACATCAAACACCACGACAAAGAGTCACTTGTAACTCCCCGTGGATTACGCTTAGTGTGTCTCAAACGGTCTACAATCGTGAGGTGATGCTTCGTGTACCTCAACGACTCATCCGAATCAGTAGGTGTACTTCAAGACATCGTGTTATCTCACTTGTGGGACTCCAGCTCAGAACGGCCTTTGTGAGAATTAGAGTTGTGTTTTCACACTATGTCGTTAACACTCTCGAAGTTCAAACTTGTAAGTGCCGAATCCGCTTATTACTAACCGCTTTAATGTTTTCTTCTTATGGAAGCTCGAGCGGAATGATCGTGCGATTCTTCACATGCTCACACCAACATCATCACTAATGGAAGTTCTATCTTAAAGCAACACAAAGTCGAATGATTCTTCGTCAAATCAAAGAATCTACAAAGTTAAAGACTTAAAGAACTTCATCAAGATCAAAATCCAACGCCAAAGAGCGTGTGAGCATGTTGAAGAATGACGAGGAGACACCGAGAAACGGGGCACTGAGGCGTAATTGATGCGCATAACAACAACATACTATCACTTTCATCACAAAGAACAATGAACAAAGAACAAAGATAATTATGACGCCAAAGCGTAACTGCTCAAAGAAGACAATTTCTCCACACTGGGAGATTGTTCGAATCAAGGCAATTCTTCTCACAAGAAAGAAGAATGTCGAAGACGCCAAAGCTACTATTACATCAACGCCTTAACTGTTCATATTCATTCATCACCAACACTTGGGGAGATTGTTGGAATCACTCCTAAACCTAAATCAAGTGTTAGTGATTCATATGTAATAGTTAGCTTAATTATGGCCTTTATGTTTGTTATTAGCTTAAGCTTATGTAGAAGGCCCATGAGCTTAGGCCCATGTCCATTAAGGAAAGGAAGGGAGTAGGAGTGTTGCCCTAGCTCCCTTCCTATAAATACTTTGTATAACCCTCACTGAGGGTTGGTTGTTCAATTTATTGCATACGCATCTCTTCACTAGTGTTTGTTTGAGTGATTTGTTCACGCTATAACCGATCGTATGATTAGTTTATGATTGTGTTAACATTAATTTCAAGTTGATTCTTTGTGCTACGTGGCATTTGTTAATCAAGTGTTGTGTAGTTTATTGTTCAACTCATTTTGTCTATCTCTTGGTTAAACTCTATTTCTTTCATTGATGCTTGTGTTGTAAAACTAGTGACCTAACAGGTCATATTTGCCCGTATGTTCTTAGCTTAATTCGGTAATCCTTGTTATAAATTTAAAACTAGTAGTCGCGAGACACATCAGAATCCTAAGCTTTTTGTCATGATAAGCTTTGGTTCTGGCTTTGTAAAGTTTAGAATTCTCATAAGCTTGGATTCTTAACTCATCGAGTTCATGCAATTGCAAGAATCTCCTTTCTCTAGCTATTTTGAGATCAGTATTACAACTTTTGAGGGCCTAGTAAGCACGATGTTCAATTTTGAATGAAAAATGACAAGTTTTTCCATACAGAAGTCTATAAGGAGTTATGCCAATTGGAGTTTTATAAGCCGTATGGAATGCCCATAAAGCATCATCAAGCTTTTTCGACCAAACTGAAGGATTATCCTTCACCGTTTTTTCGAGTATTCTTTTAAAAGCTCTGTTGGTATTTTCGACCTGGCCACTGGTTTGTGGATGGTAAGCTGTAGAAAACGAATGATGAACTCCATATCGTTTCATGATTTTCTCCATTTTTCTGTTACAGAAATGAGTTCCTCGATCATATATAAAAGCTTTAGGAATTCCATATCGAGTGAAAAGCTTTTTGAGAAAATTTATAACAACTCGTGCATTGTTTGTGGGTAAAGCCCCGGCTTCTGCCCATTTAGAAACATAATCAATAGAACGAGAGTGTATTCGTATTTGTGCAGTTTAGGAAATGGTCCCATAAAATCAATTCCCTAAATATCGAATATTTCGCAAAATTGAATGCTTTTTTGTGGCATTTCATCTCTACGAGAGAGACTACCAGATCTGTTAGGATTTAGTAAATCCGTAAGTGAAAGTGATGCGCGTACGAAGCGCGTTCGGGGTCAAAGGAACTTCCTTTTCGTCGAGCAAGTTTTTCAACACCCTAGGCAGTGAACCTAATCGTTGTAGTGTAGTATTGGGTAAGCCTCGGGTATTGATATCGTTCTCTAAGGGAATAGGAATGCTAGCAAGAAGTGTATTACGCTAAGGTGGGGTTGAGGATGATTCTTTTTTTTTTATATCATTTTATTGGTTTTTTTTAGAAAGCTAAGGGTAAAATCTCGGGGCAATTGGTTTGGGGGTGGTACTTCTACCGATTACTTCTACTATTCTAATTATCTATTACTACGGGTAGCTATGTCTATTTGATTGTGTGCTCGTATGATGATTAAAAATGTGTTTACCTAGATACTATTACTCCCTAGTTATCTTTTATTGTTGGTTGAATTGTCACGTCCTTATTCTTAACACGTTGTGTTTTCTAAGGTCGTAGGGTGTGCCTTTGCCCTAACTCTTTGAGAATACCTTTAGGTTATTGCCTACGAAATCCGCTAGATTAATCATAAACTAACTTTAAGGTTATCTTTAGATGTTTAGACTATGAAGTCCGCTAAGTGATTCATAAACTAATGTTCAAAAAGATTACTCAAGCATTTAAACACAACGATAGCATAGTTGCACTCCTAAGCCAATTATAATTAAGATAAGAGACAACCAATCAATAATTAACGACTAGGTTTCATAGATCTAAGCAAACACACAAGAAATTTAGCTAGACATGTTAAACAAGCAAGCATACACACATTCAATGGAAGACATAATGATACTTATGGATTAAAACACTTATCTTGATGTGTAAAATAGGGTTTGGGACCCTAAGATACTTCCAAGTCGGACTACAAACGTTTAGGGTTTTTACTCCAAAAGTCTACCTCCCTAAATGCAGAAAAATTAAATTCTATATATAGATTTACACTTGCGACGGCGTCTCCTTATAGGTGGGACGCCGTCAGATCGCCGTCATTAGGGTTTTCGTCTTGGCCAAGTTATCGATGGGGCGGCGTCACGTTGTAGTTGTGACGCCGTCGGGCTTCATATGGGACGCTGATAACATCAAATAGTCCTGAATATTAAGTGTCAATTTCCCCCGATAATGCCCGTATTTTATATCATTTATATGAATTTACGCTTGTTTTCCTCTATATTTCACTTTTAGGTAAAATACGAGCATTGGAGTTAAAGAGACGCGGATTTGGAGAGTTTATTGAAGATATATCATAGTATGCTTGATAGTTCGATTCATAGTATAGATATTTTCTAAAGAAATACAAAGGTATGCATTTCCCGGGTCATTCTCCCAACGAAGGATGAATGGAGATTTCGATTCTAGTCGCGATAACGTGATTTTGAATGGGGAAAAAGGGAGAATAAATGGATTCTATGCTACGATAATGAAACATAAAATAAAACTAGCTAATTAAGCATATAAAACAAAAACATAAAGCACAATTATCCTAAAACGCAATTTAAACTCAAAACGTAAACGTACCGGGAATTAAAAACGTGATTTAAAACTAAATAATTAAATTTAAACCCTACAACTGAAATTATATTTTTCCTATATACTATTTGATAAAAGAAAATTTTAGGAAAAAAATTATATTTTTTTTGATTATTTTTCTATTTATTATGAATTAAAAACTGATTTACACTAATAAAATGCTTAGAAAATACTAGAATGACTTTGAAAACTATGGAAAAATATTTTTTATGAATTTTTGATTTTTCTAAACCGAGGAAAATTAAATTTTTATATTTGTGACCTTTTTCTGATTTTCTTGGATTAAAAACTGTTTAAAAATGCTTAAAAATCTAGAAAAATAGTAAATGGATTAGGAAAAATGTGAAAAATTGCAGGTAAATCCTAAATAATAATATAAATCTAATAAAATTATGAAAAATAGCTTATGATATCTGATTAAGCACTTTGAGTTCAAACTGTAGAAAATAAGCACTTATAATCAAGCAAAAGAGCACATTAAGATACCAAATGATCAATTAAGCTAAAACCTATTCTAATATACTTAAATCAGCAGATAATGACTTAAGCTCCTAACAATAAGCTAATAAGCACTAATGAAAAGCTAAAAACCAAACAGTCCTTAAAAGGCTATATAAGCTACTAATAAGCTCCTAACAAGCTGAGGCAGCTAAACATAAGCTAAAAGGGATAAGGGAGAACCTAATAAGCAATAAAGGGACAGAAATAAGCAGTATACTAAGCCTACAAAGCATAAAATAAGCTAAAACTAAAGGAAGCTGCAGAGGGTAAATCAGGCTAATGGTCCTACTTAAGCAGTCCTAAAAGCTATCAAGAAGCTGAGATAAAAAATCTAAAAAATATGAAATAAATACATCACCAACCAAATATTAAACATGGAAATTTTTAGGATCTAAAGGCTTAAATGAAGAAATTAAAAATAAAAACTATGGCCTGTTTGGACAGAATGAGGGCTAATGCTCAGGGCAGAAAATCAACAACTCACCAAATTCAAGCTACTAGCAGCCTAATCAAAAGATTTTGTTGTTTTTTTTCCTATTGAGGGAAGTTAAAATATCTAATAAACTTGCTATTTTTAATTTTTAAATTTTTTTATGACAACTAAAAATGACTAAAACTGCTATGCTAAAACTGATAAAACCCACTTTTGGACAGGAATAACACTCAACCACCAACTTTAAGCTACTAGCAGACTAAGCATTTGATTTTTTTGATTTTTTTTCCTTTTGGTAAAAGTTAAACCACTTATTGAAAATACTATTTTAATTTTTACAAAGTTTTATAACGACTAGAAATGAATTAAAAAGCTGATTGAAAATTGACAAAAACACTTTCTAGGGATTTTTGACTTTTTTGAAAACTTTGATAATATGACTTTAATGAACTATGATTGATCCTAAATGATTGAAAATGAAATCATAAGCTGTAAATAGACCTATTAAAGCTATATTAACACTATTCTAACCCACTCCTAAGATTATGCATACTAATTCAAACTATAACTAGCTGTGATGAAATTTAAAAAGGATTTTGACTTTTTGTATGAAAGAGTATGCAATTTTATGACTTAATGACTCATAATAGACATAATAGGAAATGACTCAACTCTCTTTGACCCTTAAAACATATATTAACATATAAAAACTAACTAATCCAAACACCCCTTTAAGTGAATCTGTTTTGCAAATTGCAAAGAAAAAGACATTTTTAAGCTGAGATTTGGAAAGATAGATTAACTAATAGGTGAAGAAAGACTAGAGAAGCAGTTTTCAAAAACAGATAAGCTCTTAAAAAGCAATTTGACTTTCGTTGACGTTTATGAAACTTTGTGAACTTATGAATTTAAGACAGAAATAGAAGACCATAAGCTCACTATAAGCCATACTAGCTTAAATGAGCTTTAGAAAACAGCCATGGAAGCTTGTAAATTTTTTTTGAAAGAGATGGTTGCAAGGTATTTAAATGAAAGCTTTAAATTGCATTAGTTAAAGTGAGATTACACAATGAAATTAAAACTGAATTAACCAATTACACTACGAAAGCATTTAAAATGACAGGAAATAAAAAAGGCCAAAATTCCTCTAAGACATGAGAAATTGGAAAAAAAAAATACAATTTGTGATGAAGGTCCTATATATAGCCAAGGAAGAGGAGAGGCGCCCTAGGGTTTGGAAGAACCTAGAAGCTCAAATTTCGTCCCTTGGATCATTTCTTGGCCACCACTCTTGAATCTCAGCCTTTGATTTGCTTGATGAAGTGTCACAGCCAATGGGAGGCTTCAATTTTGCCACTCTGTCATTCTCTTGCTGCCATACTTGCCGTGTTAGATGGCTTCTATAAGGGCTCCAAGATACTAGTACGAGGTTTCTTTGTGAGGGTAAGTTTTGAGATGCAGGGTAATTTTTGGGAAAGAGATAAACAGTGAAAGCTTATTTTGAGTGGGGGTTGACCTCGTTTGAGCAAGGGGTATTAAAGGTGGGGGTTCAAAGAAGGTTTTGGTCTGGGTTCGTTGTGTCACACCCCAATTTACTGTTTTGCGTGGAATGGAATTCGGGATTGACCGTCATAGCATCATAATCACATTATATTGAGCGACCTAAAGTGTCGTTTGGAAAATACATCGCTTGATTTAATAAAATAATCGAGTTTACAAAGTAGGTCCCAAATGTAAATCAACGTGCGGAAATAAGTTTATTACAATTCAAACGATGTTTTAAAGTACGTAAAACCCAGTGAGACGCGTCGTCACCACGACTCCATGATGTGTCCAAATGCATGCCATGAAGTGAATGCCTTAGATACGAGATAAAACATGCTAAAAGTGTCAACACAAAGGTTGAGTGAGTTCATAGAGTTTGTTTTGAAATGTAAAGCCTTTAGAAATCATTTATGCAGCAAAGGCATTGTGAATCCACTCGGTTCAAGTCCGCCCATACAAAACTTGCAACCTGTGTGTTCACAACCCATTGCCAAGATATGTATAGTCAATGATAATCCCAAGACATTCAAACAATGATAATCCCAAGACATTCAAAGACAATGATAATCCCAAGACATTCAAAGACAATGATAATCCCAAGACATTCACAATGATAATCCCAAGACATTCAAGACAATGATGTATGATATAAGATATGACTAAACATTAAGTTTGGTGAAGCATGTAGTTTGCAAATAGATATGAATGTCATAAAAGATGATGAGCATGTATCTCCCCCAAAACAGTTATGAAAGCAAGTAAAGGTAGGGGCTATGAAACTCACTGTAATCCATAAATTTAAAGTACTTATGAACGTAAATGAAAACAGTTTGAGCATGTATCTCCCCCAAAATAGTACAAAACAATTAAAAGTGGGGCTATGAATACTCACATGGACAATAATGTGATGGCAAAAGTGGATACACTGAGGTATAGCGTGAATCTCGTAAATGACCTATTACGAATGATATGATATGTAATGAGTTGCAATGTAATGTTATGAATGCATTCGTATGTTATTTATACCATTTACGGGTTTTTGAAAATATTACTCGTCGACGAAAAATACTCTTTTGACGTCTTGACCCTTCAAAAATGACTTTACATGTTTTTACGTCAAAATGTCATCCTACAATGGTTTTATAATGATTTTTGGTGAAATTACTACTTTTCGTCGCAAAACAATGTCGTCGGAAAAACCATGAAATCAACAAAAATGACTCCGGAAAAGTAGTCGTAAAATGGTGTCGTCGATCGTTAGAGAACGAACTCGACGGTTTTGGAAAGTTTGTATCGATATCTAGAAGTTTCGATTCGGAGTTTTCGTTCAAAAGGTCTCGATCATAAAGATATTAAAGGTTAAAGTTGGTGATTTTGGCTAATTGTGTGCGGAAAATAAGTTTGACCAACTTTGAACATCCGTAAATAATTTACTATGACTCCGCTTGACAAACGGCTTTTGTTTTGAAAAATATGGCGGTGAACTTGATTTTACTAGAAGACATTTCGTTATAAAAGTTTCACATCATGGCTAAAAGCTACACGCAAACATGGACGTTACAACTAGTGAAATACTTGTAACGTAAAAGTAATATGGATTTTCGGGAAATAATAGTTCGACAACTTTATAAAACGTGCATATATTCGTGCTTTCAAATCCGTTTTCTCGTAAAATATGTCCTTAACTTCGTATCGAAGTAAACTAATATATTTTGAGAAGTCGAAATAATTTGTGAAGCTTAAGGCTCGTTTTGACTCGAAATATACAAAAAGCAAGCTGAAATTTTACGAAAATGTCCGTTTGTCGTCAAACTTTAAAAATTCACCACGGCTTCGTTATAACTCCGTTTTATCCGTTCAAAAGGCCACGGATTAGTTTTAAAGTATATTTTCTAAATCTCAAGGCCAAAATGTCGTATCAACTGTTGGTTTTCCAGAAATCCGAATTAAGGACAGAGCGTAAAATATAGTTTACTGAAAATAGTTTTCTCGGACAAAACCTATTCTAATCCCTTCAAATCAACTCCAAAGCTAATCTAATCCTACCATACACCTTCTTAGGGTGTCATGGGTTCCTAATCACCATCAAGACCAAAGAATAACTTGGGAATAATTATAGGATGACTATAAATATATATAACTTCTAAAATCTTGAAATAAATGGTATAAATCACATAACATGCATATAAGCTCCAAAAATGAAAAGATGAATATGAAAATGAAAAGGAAACATGCAAATGAAAGAAATCAAGCTTACAAATGATTATGATGAGGTGAAAGTAACAAGGATTAAACTTAAATACCCTTGGTTTTTATTTCAAAACCAAATAAAGAGTATATACTAGATTGTAATAACACTTGAACTAGCAAAATTTGATGATCCCCTTTGAAATCTCCTTGGTGGCCGGTTTTGGATGATCAAAAGAGAGAAGAGAAGCTTTTCACCACTTGTATAATAATTGAGAAAGGAATGAGTGAAGAAAATATGAAGATTGTGTGTAGATAAATACATATAAGACTTTTGTTACCAAATTTTAGATACATCCCCCCCCATAGGCCGGTTATGGGGGGATTGTGTCCCATATATTATATTTTTTTTTAAATCTTGTACTTGCATGTATCTTGTGTTTAATTTGTAGAAAAAGTAAGTAAAATGTAAGTAATTTGTACAAGTAAAGGAAATTGGAAAATTTTGGTACAAGTAAGTTTTGATAGCTCAAAATAGATTGTATTGAGATGATAAAATTGTAAAATACTTTCCTTGTGAAAATTGAGTGATAAAATAATTATCGTACAATTTTTAAGAAAGCAGCGTAATAATTAAGCGTTAACGATTAAAATACCAAATAAATTTGAAACACTAGGAAAACTAAAATATAGTTTTATAAACTAAATGTAAGTTTAAAAATACCTCGGGATCATTTTGAAAGTAACGGGTTAAATAATCAAAATAAAACTCACGATAAAAATTATTAAATATAAAAATTACGCGTTGAAGGGTGAAATGAGATGTCGTGAATGAATCAATGAGATGCACATGATGTCAATGAAATGTAGACTAATCATAGTCCATATGAAATGTACGTGATGTCATGATCATGAATTCGCCGCTAAACCTCCAAGGTTACGCAATTTGAAACAAGTAAACCAAGTTTACTAAAATGTTGAAATAATGAGACATGAGCGGTGTCGAGAAATGACCGAAAGTACGGGTTGTCACATTCGCCCATCAAAAGGAATTCAGTCCACGAATTCGGTTAAGTTGGTCTCTCGGGGTTAGGGTTTGATGTAGCAAACTTTCCATTCCCGAGCAAAACCCTCAAAAGACTTTTGGTAACCGATTTTACTTAATCTCACAACTCATCAAACAAGAACTGTCATGAGATTAGGCTAAATCGGTTTAGTAACAACTTGTTTCTAGCTCGATCTTTGCAACTCATCAAACAAGAACTCACGCGGATCAAACTGGAAACAAGTGGTTTGAAGAAAATCTTTGAAAATTTGGCTCGATTACGGAATTGTTTACTCATATGAGACTACTACTCCCTTCATTGCATGATTCTTCTGAATTAGACATAGGTGATCGGGCTATGTATAATTTAGGAGTAACTATGCAATGCTTGGACTAATCGACTCATATGTTGTTTGGTGTTGAGTCAATGATGTTAAAATTGTGATGAACATCGAGGAGAGAAGACATGGAGAAGTGTCGTTAAAATGATAGTTGAAGTAAAAAGAATTAAAATCCTCGTAAATGATAACAAATCGGAAAGAAAATAAAGTACGATAGATGAGAATATTTTACAATGAGAGGTTAAGCAAAAGTAGTACATCTTAGGTTATAAAGATTCGAATACGATGGAAAACATAAACTTAGTACAACATGGTGCATAAAGAAAAACAAGACTGTTAGTTTCCGAACTTCTTCAGTCTTCCGCGTAACTGATACCTTGACTAGCTCCTCCTCCTCCTTCTAACATATATACATTCCCATGAGCACCTTCGACTTGTTGACCTTGGTTTTGAGGACATTGGCTCCGATAGTGTCCTTGCTCCCCACATTCGAAACATGTCATTATAGTTTTACCTCTACAATCCCTGGCGAGGTGTCCTAATTTTGGCATCTGGCGGCACTTGGCGAGGCAAAGACACGAGTGATGAAAGTTACATCTAGTACATAGTGGGTGTGTTCGGCATATCCTTTTCCTTTGCGCCCTTAGCAAGGTGTCCCACTTTTGACGAGATAAAGCATATACCACATGGACCATCATGATGTAGCGTGCATTGATGACATCGTGGTAAGTTTCGATATAAGTTCTTTCCTTTGTTGGTGCGGCAACATAAACCACAGTGGCTTCTTGTCTTCTATTCATTGTTGGTGATGGTTAATGCTACGGCTTTGGTTGTTGTTGTGGTAACCTCCTTGGTCATTTTCCCATTTCCTTTTGTTGTTGTTGGTTTGATTGTTGTCGTTGGTGCGGTTATTATTGTTGTTGATGGTATGATTGTTGTTATTGTTGTTGTGGTTATTGTTGATAATGTTTTCCTTTTCGCAACTTGAGCCATGAGTATTTGAGTGTCTGGTAGATTCTTCAATTGTTTGTGGATCGAAGAAGTTCGTCTCCTTGGATATTTTGTGAAAGTCCTCCAATGAAATTTTTCAATAGTTTCTCCTTGTCCGAAATCATAGTTGGACAAAGAACAATCAACTCTTGAAACCTTTTGATGTAAGCAAGTCTCATGAGCTTCAAGCAGTTCGGCCCTCGGTAATAGCGCCACGTCGCTCGTTCTTTTCAATCCTTAATGCCTCGCTACACTATCCCTTACCAACTTTTGAATAGCCGCTGAGTCATTTCGGTGTAGCTTTCTTCGGTGCCATATCTTCTTCAAAACAAGAGAAAATGTGAGACGTAGCAAAATCCGATGTTAATAATAAACGCTCCCAAAGAAATGTGATAAGAATGATAAGTTTGAGGTTATTTTTCGAAATGATCGACGGGTTCCAAAAAGATGGGTTATGAGGTGTCGTAAGTGCTTCAAGTGTATAAGGGTTTAGTGACTTAATGTGTGAATAAAGTGTAACTCGATATGTTAGTGGTGAAACAAAAGAGTGAGCGTGACTTCGCCCTATTTAAAGGTTCATCTCGGCATTCGACGTTATCGGTGATGAGTCGATTGATGTGGAAATTGTGATAGGGAATGACAAGGAATTCTCCACGTTAGAGTATGAAGAAAGAATAATGGAATGGGCATTTAAGGGCATCCATGTGACAATCGATGTGAAATGAAAGTGAATAACTCGAAAAATGTACGTAAAAACCGCATGTAAAGTGAACATGCACTTGTGATGAAATGATGAGATGCTATGATAATGTAGTTATAGTCTAGGGTCAATGATGCAACCTAGTTCTCTATAATCAAGCTCGATGCCAATCATCACACCCCAATTTACATTTTTTGCGGTGGAATGGAATTCACGGGATTGTTGTCATAGCATCATAATCACGGTTATATTGAGCGACCTAAAGTGTCGTTTGGAAAATACATCGCTTGATTTAATAAAATAATCGAGTTTACAAAGTAGGTCCCAAATGTAAATCAACTTGCGGAAATAAGTTTATTACAATTCAAACGATGTTTTAAAGCACGTAAAACCAAGTGAGACGTCGTCACCACGACTCCATGATGTGTCCAAATGCATGCCATGAAGTGAATGCCTTAGATACCGAGATAAAACATGCTAAAAGTGTCAACACAAAGGTTGAGTGAGTTCATAGAGTTTGTTTTGAAATGTAAAGCCTTTAGAAATCATTTATGCAAAGAAAGGCATTGTGAATCCACTCGGTTCCAAGTCCCGCCCATACAAAACTTGCAACACGTGTGTTCACAACCCATTGCCAAGATATGTATAGTCAATGATAATCCCAAGACATTCACACAATGATAATCCCAAGACATTGACACAATGATAATCCCAAGACATTCACACAATGATAATCCCAAGACATTCACAGACAATGATAATCCCAAGACATTCAAAGACAATGATGTATGATATAAGATATGACTAAACATTAAGTTCGATGAAGCATGTAGTTTGCAAATAGATATGAATGTCATAAAAGATGATGAGCATGTATCTCCCCCAAAACAGTTATGAAAGCAAGTAAAGGTAGGGGCTATGAAACTCACGGTAATCCATAAAAGTTAATGTACTTGTGAAAGTAAATGAAAACAGTTTGAGCATGTATCTCCCCCAAAATAGTACAAAACAATTAAAAGTGGGGCTATGAATACTCACATGGACAATAATGTGATGGCAAAAGTGGATACACTGAGGTATAGCGTGAATCTCGTAAATGACCTATTACGAATGATATGATATGTAATGAGTTGCAATGTAATGTTATGCATGCACTTATGTTATTTATACCATTTACGGGTTTTGAAAATATTACTAATCGATTAAAAATACTCTTTTGACGTCTTGACCCTTCAAAAATGACTTTACATGTTTTACGTCAAAATGTCATCCTACAATGGTTTTATAATGATTTTGGTGAAATTACTACTTTTAAATCGCAAAACAATGTCGTCGGAAAAACCATGAAATCAACAAAATGACTCGGAAAAGTAGTCGTAAAATGGTGTACGTCGATCGTTAGAGAACGAACTCGACGGTTTTGGAAAGTTTGTATCGATATCTAGAAGTTTCAGTTCAGGAGTTTTCGTTCAAAAGGTCTCGATCATAAAGATATTAAAGGTTAAAGTTGGTGATTTTGGCTAATTGTGTGCAGAAAATAAGTTTCGGCCAACTTTGAACATCCGTAAATAATTTACTATGACTCCGCTTGACAAACGGCTTTTTGTTTTGAAAAATATGGCCGGTGAACTTGATTTTACTAGAAGACATTTCGTTATAAAAGTTTCACATCATGGCTAAAAGCGCATAAACATGGACGTTACTGACTAGTGAAATACTTGTAACGTAAAAGTAATATGGATTTTCGTGAAATAATAGTTACGGCAACTTTATAAAAGCGTGCATATATTAAATCGTTTCAAATCCGTTTTCACGTAAAATATGTCCTTAGCTTCGTATCAAGTAAACTAATATATTTTTGAGAAGTCGAAATAATTTGTGAAGCTTAAGGCTCGTTTTTGACTCGAAATATACAAAAACAGCAAGCTGAAATTTTCTGAAAATGTCCGTTTCGTCGTCAAACTTTAAAAATTCACCACGGCTTCGTTATAACTCCGTTTTTATCCGTTCAAAAGGCCACGGATTCGTTTTAAAGTATATTTTCTAAATCTCAAGGCCAAAATGTCGTATCAACTGTTGGTTTTTCCAGAAATCCGAATTAAGGACAGAACGTAAAATATAGTTTACGAAAATAGTTTTTCTCGGACAAAACCTATTCTAATCCCTTCAAATCAACTCCAAAGCTAATCTAATCCTACCATACACCTTCTTAGGGTGTCATGGGTTCCTAATCACCATCAAGACCAAAGAATAACTTGGGAATAATTATAGGATGACTATAAATATATATAACTTCTAAAATCTTGAAATAAATGGTATAAATCACATAACATGCATATAAGCTCCAAAAATGAAAAGATGAATATGAAAATGAAAAGGAAACATGCAAATGAAAGAAATCAAGCTTACAAATGATTATGATGAGGTGAAAGTAACAAGGATTAAACTTAAATACCCTTGGTTTTTATTTCAAAACCAAATAAAGAGTATATACTAGATTGTAATAACACTTGAACTAGCAAAATTTGATGATCCCTTTGAAATCTCCTTGGTGGCGGTTTGGATGATCAAAGAGAGAGAAGAGAAGCTTTTCACCACTTGTATAATAATTGAGAAAGGAATGAGTGAAGAAAATATGAAGGTTGTGTGTAGATAAATACATATAAGACTTTTGTTACCAAATTTTAGATACATCCCCCCCCATAGGCCGGTTATGGGGGGATTGTGTCCCATATATTATATTTTTTTTTTTAAATCTTGTACTTGCATGTATCTTGTGTTTAATTTGTAGAAAAAGTAAGTAAAATGTAAGTAATTTGTACAAGTAAAGGAAATTGGAAAATTTTGGTACAAGTAAGTTTTTGATAGCTCAAAATAGATTGTATTGAGATGATAAAATTGTAAAAATACTTTCCTTGTGAAAATTGAGTGATAAAATAATTATCGTACAATTTTTAAGAAAACGACGTAATAATTAAACGTTAACGATTAAAATACCAAATAAATTTGAAACACTAGGAAAACTAAAAATATAGTTTTTATAAACTAAATGTAAGTTTAAAAATACCTCGGGATCATTTTGAAAGTAACGGGTTAAATAATCAAAATAAAAACTCACGCGATAAAAATTATTAAATATAAAAATTACGCGTTGAAGGGTGAAATGAGATGTCGTGAATGAATCAATGAGATGCACATGATGTCAATGAAATGTAGACTAATCATAGTCCATATGAAATGTACGTGATGTCATGATCATGAATTACCGCTAAACCTCAAGGTTACGCGAATTTGAAACAAGTAAACCAAGTTTACTAAAATGTTGAAATAATGAGACATGAACGGTGTCGAGAAATGACCTGAAAGTACGGGTTGTCACACGTTGTGACAGGGGTTTCAATGGTTACTACTGGTTTGACCAGTTTGTATGAGGGGTTGACTTGGGTTTGTTTTGGGATGGGAATGGGTAAAAGGTTGGGATGTGGGTGGCTTGGGCTTGGGGATTAGATATAAAAGGTGTTGGGTAATATTAGTTAGGGTCCGGATAGTATAGGATAGTGCATTTAAGTTTTAGTTTTAGGGTAGATTTTGTAATTTAGTGAAATAGAGGGACCAATGGTGTAATATTGAGAAATATATCCAAGGGTGAATTTTGACATTTCCATAAACTTCAAGGACCACTTTTGAGAGAAAAATTCTTCAAGGACTATTTATGCCAATCTTATAAATTTTAGGGACTAAACTTGACATTTTGAGAAAGTGATGATCCAATCTTGAAAACTCTTCCCCTGCCTCGGCTTTTTGCACTTTTCCATATCTCATGCTCGTTTTTCCGTTGTTTTGTCTTTTCTTGTCCATTTTGATGATATCCGTTCCTGCACATACATAAACACAAAAACACAAATATTTATGGCTTTAGGGGTTAGTTTATGGTCTTTTTCATCTGATTTTGTTAATACAAATAAGCCGTAAAAACGTTTATTTATATTTTACGATCTTCTAATGTTTTGTCGATAACAAACGTAAAATCATGTTAACGAAACAAATAAAATACGTAAATGGTTTGAACTAATAGTTTCTAACATATTCACACTTTCACATAAAATACTAAAACAAGTATAAGTGATTTTATGATTTAAGTAATACATATGTACAACAACTAGTGTTTACATATTTGGGTAAAATATACACATAACTAGTATTTAGTATATTGGGTAATATAAATGGGTAGAAACTTAAGTATCACAACCCATTGGGCAAATACATTGAATGTAGTTGGGTACAACCCAAAGCCCATAACCCATAACCCATGGAGCTTGACCCATAACCCATTGCATGACATCATGCTTATATCATACATGGATAATATCCAAAACCCATGGATCAACCCATACCCAAGTGACCAAGTGCATTGCACTCAAAGATACATTGTATCTAGCTAAAAGATCCATGGTTCAACCGATGACCCATGACCCATAACCAAAATACCCATGGGTAAAACGGAGCGTCCCACGGATCCCTAGCTTAACGCTAGACGAATCCCTTGTGGAAGGGATCCGTGGGATCCGGGGAACAGTAGGATTTTTCCTCTATAAATAGTGAGCCATTTCTTCATTATTTCTCACCCTTTTCTAACACACTTTCTCCCCGAGTTAAAACTCACTAACCTCGATCCAAGAGATCTATGTTTGTAGTTTTGTTTTGTGTGATCTTTTAGGTTCCTCTTAAAGGCAAGATCACCACCTTTGAAGTCGAGCAAGCTCAAGTCCATGAGTTGCCATGCTTCCTCATCATCAAGGCTACTAAAGGCTTCTTGTTGATGATTCCTTTCTTTCTTCAAAGAAGTGTAGTGTTGAAGACATTAATGAAAGATGTCTCAAGTGTCAAGACGAAGATATTAGTGAAGCGTATCTATCGTCTATAGCATATAAGCACTTGTGGTAGGTGCTTAGAAGTCAAGACAAGAAGTATTAGTGAAAGGTGCTTAGAAGTCAAGACTAGAAGCATTAGTGAAAGGTTCTTAGAAGTGAAGACACAAGACATTAGTGAAAGGTGTCTTGTATATCTAGTCAAAGGCATTAGTGAAAGGTGCCTTAGATGTACATTCGATATGGTGTGTTTCGATGTACAAGATAGACTAGTATTAGATCCAAGGATATTGATATCCTTGATGATGTTGTAAAGGAGTAGATCTCCTTTGGGATTAGTCGTTGGTGTAGTGTGGTAGTAGTTCCTCCATAGTAATGGAACTAGGTGCTTAGCCTAGTAACTAATAAAGGGTAGGCGACGTTGTGAAGGGGTAGTTCACCTTGGAGTGAAAGAACTAGGTACTTAGCCTAGTACCTTATAAAGGGTAGGCGACGTTGTGTAGGTGTGGTTCACCTTGGAGTGAAAGAACCCGGTGGTTAGCCTAGCACCGAAAAAAGGGTAGGCTACGTTGTGAAGGCTTCTCCGCCATAAGGAGATTGGTGTAGTGATTACGAACTCTCGAGTAGGTGACTCGGGGAGTGAAGTAGGGCAAGGAAGGTGTCCTTGTAGCCGAACAACTATAAATACTCGCGTTGTGGTTTTGTGCTTCTTACTCTTATCTTTTCATTACTTACCTTTATATGCTTGTTTATCAACATCCAACACACACATCCAAATAGATTGACATAAGTCAATCTAAATAGATTAAAAGGAAGTTTTAATTGGCAAAACTATTTAACCCCCCCTTCCAGTTTTCCACAATTGGCATCAGAGCTTCGTTACCAAGTTTCTTGAAGTAATTGAAAACTACAAAGAAGGTTTTTCATAAAAACAAACACCATGTTTTTTTTAAAACTATATGTTTGGATGTTGAGTTGATAACAACATTTTTTTTACTTGTTTCATTTAATTGCACTAATCCTCTTTGTCATGTTGATTAGTCAAAGCTCATACCCACCAAGCTATAGGAATCGCTTGGTAACAAGAATACCTTCCTTAAGAAGGTATCTTAAACGCAAAAGAGCATGAATCGTCTAAGTGACATTTGTTGTGTCATTTGTAAAGACATGTCCTCACGCAATGTAATCAACTCACGCTTCTAAAACCAAAGCTTTCAACCTCTTTCTACTAAATCTATGAAAAGTAGCAAAGATTCCTCAAAAGAGATTAAGAAATCCTTAATTCTAAAAACGCTGCGTTTACCTTTTCATTCCACATATAGATATAACATTTAAGCACATTCCATTCGGGTGAAGGTTTGTTGAAATTTCATGTCAATCGATAACTCCAACATTTTTCAAAAGACATTTTAGGATCACGGAGTAGGAAACACAACTCAACGAGAAGTGACCACACGGATAGAATTCATCGTCCCTGATTTTTCACGAGTTCCCAAGCTAAGTGTAAAATCGAAATCACAGCTAGATATGACTTTAGATGCTAACACTACCCATGGAAGTTACTTGTGTGATTACCTCTTGCTCCCATTTTCCTAATTCCTCTATTTATTTTATTTTTGGTGAGAAATGAATTTATTCATATATTCTTGTTTCGATAAGATTTTAGTCCGATAAAGATATAAAGTTCAGAACGCTAAGTAGTTTCCAAACCTTCCCTCGAAAACTGTTGCTAATAAGAATGAGTTCCACATCAAGGTCCTAATTTCGCACGATTTAGGGAGATATCCTTTTTATTTCAACCGAAACAACTCATCTACGAGTCCAGAGATGGAGGCTTTATTTAGATATCCCCCGGAGTCGAAGTTTGGCTTAACATTATTTCAGCACATTTGCATTTTTGCAATTTTAGCCCTCGGTCTTTTCAACCACTAATTCAACGGGATTACCGTTTTATCAGAAGTCTTATAAAGCTTAAAGCTTATCAAGTTTAATAGATATTTACCTAAGTTTTGTTAAACGTTATTTATATTTTATGATCTTTACCTAAGTTTTGTTAACGACAAAAGTAAATTTAGTTTTTATAAAGCTTAAAGCTTATCAAGTTTAATAGATATTAAAACAAGCTTTTCAAATAATATCTTCATCACTCAAGCATTTACATTTTGATTAATCATATTATTGATATGACTCTAAACCATAATGTTTGTTAACATTTGTAGATCAAACATGTTTTAGTTTCTTAAAACAAAACATTACACATGTATTTACATTTTAACATATTTCTAAAAATAGAAAACAACACATTACATCATGTAGTGCATCATTGAAATCTCTAGAAGATTTTACTAGATATTTTGTGTAGATTTAGACTCTACATATCTTACAAAATCTTGGATTGATATGGTTGACTTTGGTAAGATTTTGGTGATCTTCCTGTCAGACACCGGCGGCACCAAAACTTTACACGGGCGGAACCCTTTTGAGGGATCCGTGGTACCTGCTGATCATTTTCGCTATAAATAGCAAAGCCAAACCAAGTTGTTTCTCATCCCTTTCTAGCATATTCATAGACATTCCTTCTCTCTAACATTTCTAACTCAGTTTCATATCATTATAGTGATCTTTTTTTGTAGCAAAGAAGATCAAGGCATATTCAAGCTTCAACAAATAGTTGGAAGTCTTGTTTGTTTGTTGTTGTATGATCTAGTGTTGATTCATACATCATTGTTGTACCAAACCATCATAATCTTGTGAGTGGTTAGTATTTTAGTCCTTAAAATACATTGTGTGGGGGAGTGGTTGTACCCTTGGAAAAGAACTCGACATCTAGCTTAGTGTCGGAAATAGTGTGTAAGCGAAGTTTAAAGGTTTCTCCGCCGGTGAAAGGAGCTTGTTGACTAGTGAAGTTAAACTCTCAAGTGTGAGACTCAAGTGTGAGACTCGAGGAAAAAGAGTCCTTGTAGACCGAACCACGATAAACAACTTGTCGTGGTTTGATTGTTACTTTCCTTATCTACTCTTTATATATATTGCTTGCATATTGATTATCATTCACTAAGATATCTAAGATCAATATCAATTGATCTTTCAATAAGTTTCAAAACAAAGTTCTAATCGGTAAACTATTCAACCCCCTTCTAGTTTTCCACAATTGGTATCAGAGCCACGTTGCTCAAGAATTTCTAAAATATATTGTATTTTATAAACTTGAAACGATCCATGGATTCCAAAAACTTTAAAGAAGGGAAATCTATGCAAAGACCACCACTCTTTGAAACCAATGGATTTATCTATTGGAAAAACCGTTTTGAAAAATATGTAAAATAAAAAGATATAGATCTTTGGTTTGTTATAATTAAAGGAGACTTTAGTTCTACAACAAAAGATATTTCTGTTGATGATCAAAAGAAATTAATAGCCAAAAATAATGAAGCTAAAATGATGCTTTATAATGCTTTACCTAGAAAAGTATATGAAAGAATTTTTATGTGTGAAACCGCAAAAGACATTTGGGAATCTTTGATTATTACACGTCAAGGAAATTCACAAGTCAAGGATAACAAAATTGATCTTCTTGTTCAACAATATGAACAATTTGTTATCCCTAAAGATGAAACCATTGATTGTGGTTTTGCTCGCTTTAATACTATTATTACATCTCTTAAAGATCTTGATGAATATTTTCGTAGTAAGAACTTTGTCAGGAAATTTCTTAGAGCACTCCATCCAAAGTGGAGAGCTAAAGTAACGGCTATTGAGGAATCAAAATATCTCTAAAAAATGTCACTAGACGAGCTAATCGTAAAGCTCAAAGTACACGAAATGGTGATGGAGAAAGATTCGGAAATCATCAAAGGAAAAAGAGAAAATGTCAAATCCATTGCTCTAAAGGCAAGAACGGAATCAAGTGATGATGACGAATCTTGCTCCGGTAGTGAAGATGAGGAATATGCTATGGCCATTAGAGATTTCAAAAAGTTCTTTAGAAGAAGAGGAAAGTTCGTAAGGCAACCCCGAGAAGAAAAGAAGCCATTCCGAAAAGACCGAGATGACAAAAAGGGAAAAGGTGAAAGAAAGTGTTTTAGATGCGGTGATGCAAGTCATCTAATAGGAGATTGCCCCAAGCCACCTAAAAGCAAAACTCAACGAGCTTTTGTAAGTGGTGCTTGGAGTGATAGTGAGGATGATGAAGAATCAAGCAAGGATGAGATCGCTCTAATGGAACATGAATCAATCGAGTTACATTCCGACTCATCTTATTCTTTTATTGATGATGACACTTTGCAAAAACACAATAATCAATTATGTGAGCTTAGTTTAAAAATAATAACTAAAAATAAGTTTTTAAAGACTAAAAAGGAATTTTTAGAAAAATGAAGTCTATGAGTTAAAAGAAAAGGCAAAACGATTGGAAAAGGGTAAAGCAAATGACGATGATTGCAAATCATGTCAAGAGCTTAGTCTTGAAATAGAAAAACTAAAGCTCACACAAGAAGTTCTAATCGAACATAACTCTAAATTTAAAAGGTTTAACAAAAATATTGCTTGTACCGATGAAATAGTTAGAATTCAAAAAACACACCATGAAACATGAATGGACTAGGATTTAATGAAGTATTAATTTCAAAGAGTCAAACCAAAACGGTCGAAAAAGATAAACAAAATGTCAAAACTGCTGCAGTACAGCACGGACCAGACAGACCCAAAAATAGGGTTTCGTCCGTTGTACATTTTGGTGCCGTGGGGACTGCAGCAGGACATAATGTTTGCAATATGGACCATAGTGAAGTTGTCAAAGTAACAAAGAAAACCAAGGATAAATCTTAAACTAAAACCTGCTGTTACATCAGGAGTAGGACTTGCTGGAAATGAATTTAGATCTAAAACTATTCAACAACTGTCTAAAACACCTATTGCCAAACGCCCCTTTCCCAAGAGCAACCTCAACATACAACCCAACTATCATCACACCGGTTGGAATCAAAACTTTCCTAGACCATATCAAACTCCAAATTACATGCCATGGAACCCTTACCCATCATTTCCATATATGAACCAAGTAAATGATATATTTAACCCAAACGGACCCATGAGATACTGGGGACTAACCGCTTGAGATTTTGGATTAGAACCTGATGAATGGATAAAAGATAGTGGATGCTCTCGACACATGACGGGCAAAAAAATCCTCTTCTCAACATACGAAGAGTATGACGGAGGTAATGTCACTTTTGGTAGCAATCTTAAAAGTAAAATCATTGGCAAAGGTACGATCGCTCATAACTCCCTAACTATTAAAAATGTTTCTCATGTTGATAGGTTAGGATTTAATCTACTTAGTATTAGCCAACTATGTGATAAAAAGTATAAAGTACTATTTGAAGAAAATAGTAGTAAAATACTAAAAGATGGTATCACCATAGCTAAAGGAGTTAGGAAAAATAACATCTACGTCATGAAAATAGATAAAACATCTAATGACAAACTTTGTCTAACAACCTTAGATGATAACTCAACTCTTTGGCATAGACGCTTAGGTCATGCTAATATGAGACTTATTCAAAACCTATCTTCAAAAGAAATAGTTAGAAATTTACCAAAACTAAAATATGACCAACACTTTTGCGACGCTTGCAAAATTGGTAAACAAACTCATAGTAGCCATAAGGCTAAAAACATGGTGTTCACATGTAAGTGTCTAGAGCTTTTGCATATGCACTTGTTTGGTCCTTCCGCTATAAGAAGCTATGGTGGAAACTTATACACTTTGGTTATAGTAGATGATTACTCAAGGTTTACTAGGACATTATTTTTGAGAACTAAAAATGAAGCTTTTGATAAATTTGAAATTCTTAGCAAGAAAATTCAAAATCAACTAGGTGTTAACATTGTGTCGATCTGAACGGATCATGGCCGTGAATTTGACAATGAAACACAATTTGGAAACTTTTGTGATACAAATGGTATAACACATAACTTCTCGGCTCCTCGAACACCTCAATCTAATGGAGTTGTAGAACGTAAAAATAGAACCATTCAAGAAATGAGTAGAATAATGCTTAATGAACAAAACATACCTCAAAAGTTTTGGTGTAACGTCGTTGACACTTCTACATATATTTTAAATAGAGTCTTAATACGTCCTTTCTTAAACAAAACACCATATGAATTATATAAAGGCAAAAAGCCAACTTTAGGATATTTTAGAGTGTTTGGATGTAAATGTTTCATTGTTAATACTAAATACTATCTCACCAAGTTTGACCCAAAGTCTTATGCAGATGTATTTCTTGGTTACTCACAAACTAGTAAAGCTTACATTGTCTTAAACAAAGAAACAATGATAGTCGAAGAATCGTTGAACATAACATTCGACGAAAGTCCACCTCCCTCTAGGACATCACCTTTGGTAGATGATGACTTAGTTGAAAGTCAACTTCTAGAAAGTCAAGAAATAATTGAAAATGACAAGGAAGAAGAACCATTAAATAATGAAATTATAAACATCAAAGAATCCAAAAGTCATCCTTTAGAAAAGGTCATAGGACAACTAAATCAAAGAACCTTAAGATCACAAGCCCAAAATCAAAGTAATCACTTTTGCTTTGTATCAACCATTGAACCGAAAAACATAAACGAAGCAATAAAAGATGAATCTTGGGTAATTGCTATGCAAGAAGAGTTAAACCAATTTGTTAGAAATGATGTTTGCAAGTTAGTTCCAAAACCCAAAGATCAAACTATAATTGGAACAAAATAGGTTTTTCGAAATAAAATGGACGAAAATGGTATAGTATCTAGAAACAAAGCTAGGCTTGTCGTACAAGGTTATAATCAACAAGAAAGGATTGATTATGATGAAACTTATGCACCGGTAGCTAGGCTCGAGTCTATTAGAATCTTACTTGCATATGCATGTGCCTATGACTTTAAATTATTTCAAATGGATGTTAAGAGTGCATTTCTTAATGGGTTTATTAACGAAGAAGTATATGTGTTGGGTTCAATCCCAGATAGATCTTATGAGCCTTAGAGAAAGTATAGTTACCCTGTGTAATCACAAGAGAACTAAGGATAACCTTTGCTAGAATTATGTTTACGCGGAAAATAAACACAAGACTCAAGAAGAAATAAACACCAAATACTTGATCCTCTATGGATCTATATTAATTTTCTAACAATATTCTTAAGGAACGTACGTTAACCCTAGCCGCATGTTTCTTTTATACTACTAGAAACCTTAATTGTGCAGCTTACTCATCATGTAAAAGATATGCATTATTTATTCCTAATTTAACTCATGCATATCCCAACTAAATACTAACAATACGGAAACTACATATCTGCAGAAATAATAATAACTATCAGTGGAAACTGCACTATTCGCAGGAACCACACTATCAGTAGAAACAATAAAGCTATCAGCAGGAACCTTTATCAGTAGGAACCCACTGTTACAATAATTCTTAACAATCCTCCCCTAAACTTGAATTTGACTAAGTTAACTTCAAGTTTCCAGATAGATCTTGAACGTGCAAGAGGATTGAAGATAAACATCAACTGAAGCACAAGATAAGTAACCAGCAGAGCACCTAGAACCACCAAAAACAGCAATGAAGACCATGATTCCATCAGCAACTCCTAGATCGAACACCGGAACCAAAGAGACAACAGAACTGAGTAGATTTGAAAAGCCTTTAACAAGTAGCTACTTGTTGGGATATGAAAGTCTTTGAAGATATGAAAGTCTTGTAATTCGCAGCATCTTGGAAGAAGTCAAAGAGTCAAAATCTTGCTAAAGACAAAGTCAAAGTACCGCAAGATGAGTCAAAATCTTGCTAGAACAAAAGAACCGTTATATTCGTTTATGGAAAGTATTGTATTCCATGTTTAGATTACTTGTCGTACAAGGTTATCAATTGTAAACCGACTAGGATATCCTTGAGCCTATAAAAGGACTCCTAGATTGGCATTAGAGGTAAGATTTCGTAAAAGAGTTTTAGAGTTTACGAATTAGTGTTTTAGAGAAAGTTCGATTATCTTAGAGTTGTATTAGAGTATCGCATAATAAGCGATTTAGAGTTTATAATAAAGTTATTCTTCTTAGCTTTGTTAAGTAAATTCGCGTACTTGATAAAGATTGCTCGGTGTTTCTTTGTTAATAACTTAGGATTTATCCGAGGTTATTAAACCTTAACAAGCTAGTTAAGTTAGTTTGATTAAAGTATATCGATCCAACAAGTGGTATCGAGCTTGTGTGGAAACTCGACTAGGAAGAAACCTTACTTCAACAATATTCAAAGATGTCGATGAAGTCGCTCCACCACCCTCAATCACCTCACTCGAATTACAATAATCAAGAAGGAGAATATGATCTACGGTGCATGAAGATGAGGCGAGATATTGCCATTACGCACCATGCTTTATGGAATGTAATTGTGAATGGGAATGAAGTAGTTTCGATCCAATTGTTGTTCTGGACAACCTACAACACCAAAGGCGCCTTACCAAGAAGAACCCTAAGGAATCAAGAGAAGGCTCTAAACATTCTCTTGTCCGCCATTCCAGATGGTCATCTTCTCAAGTTTCATGATGCTAAAGATGCTAAGCGACTACGAGTGCTCTCAAGACCAGATTGGAGGAATGAAGCCTCTAAGAAGATGCATGTAAACTTCTTTGAAACAATGCTTGAAACTTTCACGAGGGAGAGAGAGAGAGTCTTGATGTCGCATATGATAGGTTTGAAATCTCCTCAACATGTTGGAATTATACAAGGCACAAGTATCGATTGAGGATGCTTATTTGAAGTTTCTAAGAGTTTGCCATCTACATGGCATGTGATTGCTACTATGATCGAGAGGACAACAAGGATTGGATGTTATGGACTTTGATGATCTTTATCATCAACTAAAGGTGTATGAACATGAGATGAGTGGTCAACCAAATTCCAAATCTCATAGTATTGCTTTTCTATCATCTCGAAAAGAAGCGGTACTTCAAAAGTCTTGCATCTCCTCAAAGTACTATTTCTCAAAATCTTGATGTTTACAATCCCCATCATATGCTCAAGAGCCTCACCATCTTTGCACTCGGATGAAGTTGTGTGCTCCTTCTTTGCACAACAAGCAAGCTTACCGTCACTTATGAAGAGGATCTAGCAGTTGAAGAAGATTCACTTGAAGAAATTGATATCGGTGGCAAGTTGCTATGATCACCGCAAGGATCAAAAGTACATGAAGAAGACAGCAAAAATATTGATTTCAAACCAAAACAAGGAATAACTTTTGACAAATCTAAAATTGAATGCTTCAATTGTCAAAAGATCGGTCACTTTGCAAGGAGTGCGGGTTTGCTAAGTATCAAGCAAATGTAACATCCGAGAAACCTAAACTTGAGCTCAAAGAAATACCAATCATCGAAACAAAGGCTTTGGTTGCTCAAGAGAAGTTATCGAAGTTGACCGGAGTGAAGAGTTTGATGATGAACCGGTGACTTCTTGTATGGTAGCGATGAAAGATGCGATTGAAGACACGGTGGAAGCATTGAATTGAGCATCGCTTTTGATGAAGAATCAACATGCCGCTTTGGAATCGATGATGGCTTTGGAGGATTTGATTGGAGCAAAGAAAGTGAAGATGATCCTGTTCTTCTTGCTATGGTGGCTACTTCACCAACTCGGTCTCCTATCTACGAGGTATGCTCAAACTGTTATGAGTTTTATCTAAAACCGCTTAACAATTATGTGATCGAAAGAGATAATTGTATTAGGGCTAGGTCCGAGGTAGCGGTTATCAAATCACTTTAGAGTCTATAGAAGCTAAAATCATAACACATGAAAATAATGAAATGGCTTGGGTGAAAAGTATGAACAACAGGATTACCGCTTAAAACTCGGTGAATGGAAACTAAAGCGTAAAATTGTCAAATTGAGAAATTAACTAAGGAAAGAGATGATTTGTTAGCTAAGTTTGTCGCTTGGGAGAGTCCGGCTTATCCCATGTTGCTTATGTTGAAAAACAGAGAAGGGCTTACATTAGAACAAAGCTTAGGATTTGGTATGGACTTTAGTAACATAGATGAAAACCAAACTAGTGATCGGGATGATGGTGTTTTGAGGACATAACCACTAGTGATGATGAGCTCATTAACTATGTAGATTCATCTAGTAATGAGGGCTCGATGAAGTGAACCACCTCCGAATATAAGAAAGACAATGGTTATCATCTTGTTCCTCATCCCATTAGTCATCATCCTCTAGGCCCGATGTTTCTCGTTTTGGAGTAGGCAGTCTAGAGTCTAGGAAGAAGCTTGTTGCTCAATCTAGGTCCGAGAAACCCAAAGAAACTGTTGAAAACAATGTTAAAATTCAAGAAGACTTTAAACCAAAGTATCTTGCTCAACAGTGCGTACCTTCGCAAAACCTTTTCAAAACAAGATTGCTAAACCTTTTGGGAAAATTTTGGTCAAAAGCAGATTTTATCACCATCAAGAAGGCAAAATAATTTTGGGCATAGACATAGAAGAAATCACTTTGGTCATATGGGTCAAAAACTGTGTTTTGTGTGTTATAGTCCTACTCACTTAATCAAAGATTGTGACAAACACTTAGAATATCTAAGCAAGTTTCAAAGGAATAAGTCAACCAACCGAAACCTAGAGAGCATAAACAAGTTTGGAATAATTCAAATAGGGTTAATCACGAAACTTCACACCGGATCATAGATACCCACATCGAGAAGACCTTCAAGATCTCACAAGACTTTCCAAAGTCTTGCCGAAACAAGGTACCGATAACACTACTTGGAATAGAAATTCTAGGAGATCTCACTATCAACCTAGAAGGTATCATAATTCATATAGGGATCTAGATCACAAGAACCACTGTTAAAACCGAATGGGTAAAAGGGAAAATCTTCTTTGAGAGACATACAAGACGTTCAACAAAAAGTGAATCGATGTTTTGTGACACAATAAAATGCTAAAAATCGGTGAAAGAGATTTATGTTGAAAAACCGAGAGTTTTGAAAATCCACATGCTAAAAATCATAAGATAATTTTGGATCATCATTTGAAAGATAGTGGAATTACATACTCAAAGAATTTGAGTTTGTAACTCTCTCGGGAACACAAGTCAAGAATGGCTTGGGTTCCTAAAAGTTTCTAACTCTTTTCTTTGTGTGCGGGGCAACCCGGAAGAGGAGCTTAAAGATCATCTTATTGTGGATAGTGGTTGCTCGAAGTATGACAGCGATAAAGAGATCCTGTCGATTTTAGAAATATTAGTGGAGGAAAAGTTGCATTTGGGAATGATCCCAATGGAGGAAGGATTCTTGGGAAAGGAACAATTAAAGCTGGAAGAATCGATTTTGAGAATGTCGATATGTGAAGGAGCTAAAGTTCAACTTGTTGTCGGTCTCTCAAATCATGATAAAAGCATCTGTGTTATTCATCGACACGAATGTCTCATCCTTTCTTCTGACTTCAAACCTGTTGATGATGACTTGGTAGTACTTAAAGTACCAAGGACAAATGATGTGTATAGTTTAGACATGAAGAGTCTACATTCCTATGGAAGAGCCACATGTTTGGTGGCCAAAGCAACATCTGAAGAGGCACATCAATGGCATAGAAGACTGGGCCATGTTAATTTCAAGAACATCAACAAACTGGTCAAAGGTAATTTAGTTAGAGGTTTACATTCAAAGACTTACAAGAATGATCAATCATGTTCGGCATGCAAGAAGGGTAAACAACACAAAGCTTCCTGCAAGAAGCTTGAGGAAAGAACTATTAGAGAACCATTGGAGCTATTACATATGGATTTATTTGGACCTGTCTCTGTGGCAAGTTTAAATAAGAAAAGTACTATTTGGTTATTCTTGATGATTGTAGTAGATTCGATTGGGTTTTCTTTTGGGCTTTAAAGATGATACTTTTGATGCTATTCGGACTCTAATTATAGCACTTGAAAACCAATTAAGACTCAAGGTTAGAGGTATTAGATGCGATAATGGAACCGAATTCAAGAACAAGCTTATGGATGACTTTTGTGCAAATAAAGGCATAAAGAGGAGTTTAGTATTGCTAGAACACCACAAAGAAATGGTGTTGCAGAGAGGAAGAATAGGACTTTGATTGAAGCAACTAGGACAATGCTAGCGATTCCCATCTCCTATTCAATTTTGGGCGGTTGTAAGTCTTGCATGATATGTACTCAACAGGTCTCTCGTCACCAAACCACGATGAAGACACCCTATGAATTGTCGATGGGCAATAAACCCAACATTCGTTTTATGAAGCCTTTTGGATGCCCTCTTACTATTTTGAACACCATTGATAATCTGGGGAAGTTTGATGGCAAGTCTGAAGAAGGTTACTTATTGGGATATTGCACTAACAGTAAAGGCTTTAGAGTCTACAATAGAGTTTCTAAGAAGATTCAAGATTGTCTTCATGTTGAGTTTCTAGAAGATCAAGACAATGAGAAAGGAAAAGGTCCTGATTGGATGTTTGATCTTGAGATTTTATCTCCTTCGATGAATTATGTTCTGTTAGAAGAAAATCAACCTTTGCACATCAAGAAGATATCCAATATGTTGTTCATGATGTTCATATTAGATCGATCTTGTTCTAAAACAAAATCTTCTTGCTCCTAAGCAAATCTTGATTCTCCAAAACAAAATCTTCATTGCACCACAATCCTCATTATCTGCAGAGGATCAATCTATTCAAGAGGAACTTAATCGGATGCTTCTTCAAGATGTATTAGCACATTCTTACACCGATGAACAAAGGAGAGCTTATGAAGAGGCAAAGATGAAGAACAAGATCTGCAGTACTCTCACGTGATTTGACAAGATTTTTGACCAAAGTCTTCTTTGCACTGATGATGATGCTTTAGATGATTTGGATGATCCTACAATGCCCGGATTAGAAGAAACGATGATGAGCTTGAAGATGAAGGTATTTTCACGATTCCAATGAAGGTGCCGATTATACTAACTTAGATGATACATATGAAGTTCCACAATCACCAATCTTACGAATTCATAAGAATCATCCAACCGATCAAGTCATTGGTCCTTCTACTGGAGTTATGACAAGACACAAAGCTAAGGGTTTCACAAAACCTCACAATGCTTTACTTAGCTTTGTGTATAAACAAAACAAGCTAAATCATAAGGACCATCAAACTCTTATTTACTTGTTTCATCTCTCAAGAGGAACCCAAGAATATTGCTCAAGCTTTGACTAAAGAAAGTCGGGTTGAAGCTATGCAAGAAGAACTTCTTCAATTTAAACTTCAAGAAGTTTGGGTTTTATGTGATCTTCCAGATGGGAAGAGAGTTATTGGAATATGGGTTTTTAGAGTCAAAAGAGATGAAAGAGGCAATGTTATCAAAAACAAAGCTAGGTTAGTTGCTCGGGGTTATAGAGCAGGAGGAAGGGTAGATTATGATGAGGTATTTGCTCTGTGGCAAGGATTGAAGCAATTAGAATCTTTCTTGCTTTTGCTTCATATATGGGTTTTCGTGTCTATCGGATGTATGTCAAGAGTGCCTTTCTTTATGGCACTATTACGTAAGAGGTGTATGTGAAACAACCTCAAGGTTTTGAAGATCCTAAACATCCAAACAAAGTATATAAGGTGGTTAAGGCTCTTTATGGTCTTCATCGTGCACCTAGAGCTTGGTATGAGAGGCTCTCACATTCTTATTACAACATGGATACGGGAGGGAGCCATAGATAAGACTTTGTTTATCAAGAGACAAGAAGGATATCATGTTAGTTCAAGTTTATGTTGATGATATCATCTTTGGGGCTACCAAACAGTCCATGGTTAAGGAGTTTGAGCGGTGATGCGAAGGAGTTTCAAATGAGTTCAATGGGAGAGTTAACATTCTTTTAGGACTTGAGTTAAGCGGTCCAAGGAAGGAATTTTCATTAGCCAAGACAAGTATGTTACAGACATACTTAAGAAATTTAATTTTGATGATATGAAGGCTGTTACTATACCTATTAAATCTATCAATTCATTGGGGAAAGATGAAGATGGACAGCCTGTTGAAGTCAAGTTATACAGATCTATGATTGGCTCTCTTATAGGCATCATTTTATCAGAGATTGCTATGAGCATAGACTCATTAATGTGGTTAAAGTTCACACGGATGACAATGTAGCTGATTTACTCACAAAGGTTTTGATGTGTCACGATTCAATCACTTGGTCGTGAGCATTGGAATGATTAACTACTAAGCTATGTTTAAGGGGAGGACTATTAGGTGTTAGGTATAGTCCTGTATTGCTGAGGGAGGATGCTTGTTTATACTTAGTTTATATGAAGGTATTTGGCAAAGTCTTTTTCCCAAAGTCTTGAAAGTCTTGCTTGGGAAAGTATCGCTTATGTGGAAAGTATTGTTTGTCGTATTAAAATCTTGTTCCAACGGTAATATTGATGGGTAATTGGTAGTAACGGTAACTTTGTTATTTAGGCGTGATTTTCAAATCTCACCTATAAATAACTACTTTCCGATTTTCCTCTCATATTATTACTTTACATCTTTTCCATACTTATCTCCCAATCACTATCTCTTTATTATTCGATACAATCTTTATTGTGCTCACTTTTTCAACAATGGTGAATCGTTTAAGCTGCTTGAAGCACAATATGGTGGCTAATTTGGACAAGACCGAGGCGAATTTGGCTTTTATGATATCATTGATTATCTTCTTGGGTCGCTTATTAGTTATGCTCTTTTAGTTGAACCGGATGTTATTGAACCATGGATTCAAGAATTTTGGGCTAATGCTAGGGATAATATGGAGGAGGATGAATATTATATTAGATCATCGATTCTTGGACGGACTATCAAGATTACGAAGCCTCTATTCGAGAAGACTTATTATTTGGTGACGAAGATGGGGTCATTCGATTTGACAAGCAACCGATTTGGGATACTTTTGGGAATCTTGGTTATGAAGGATCTTTGATGAACAAACATTCAAGAAAGCATTATTCATCCTCAATGGAAGTTTTTGATTCATGTATTGCTCCATTGCATAAGTTCTAAAAGTACTTCTTGGGAGCAGTTTGGGTCAAATATAGCATCTGCGATGGTTGGCTTAGCTACCGATAGAATGTTTAATTTTTCAAGGCTTATTTTGGATGGGATGCTATCACATATATCATCCGGGTCAAAATGGTTGATGTACCCAAGGTTTATCTGAGGTTTTCTTAAACAAGCAATTGGTGATGTTCCAAAACCTTTGCTTTACACTGTCATTGTGCAACAAGCCAAAATATTTACATTCATGGCTAGGCGAAGTAATTTGTTTAGAGGTGGAGATATTCCATTAACTACTACAATGATGGAAATTGTTCAAGTCATGCGTGATGAAGTCGGAGAGGATGAAGAAAGTGAAGGTACCGGTTCTCACAAGGTCTTGCTTCACAAAGTGTTTGCCTCATAAATCTTGCATCTGCAATCTTGCTTCTATTGAAGGTCTTGCATCTTTCCAGGTAATGTTTCTCCAAGCCACGAGGTTCAAGCGAGATTGAGAGAACACCTACTCCATCTCCTCAACGTTCGTTCTGTTTGAGGCACATTCACATCTTCAAGGTGATGATCATACTATACCTCGTGAAGGTTTGACTTTGGATAATTATGCTTTGACAAGGGAGCTAGTTCGGTTGAACAAGACTGTTGAGAGTCAAGCTAAAGCACTTAGGAAGTTGAGACGTAAGTATATCCGGTTGAGGAATTTTATTAAACCCTATATTCAAGGTTTCAATTTATGGGTTACAGAGGAAAACAAACGTCGTAAACAACTTCGAAGGAATTAAAACGAAGAAGGTTCCTAAACCATCTTCATCAACTTGGGAGGAATTCGAAAAGGAAAATTTGAAAGAAGATGTTACAAAGAAGAAAGAATCGTAAGTCTTCCGAGAAAAGATTATTTCGATTCGAGGAACAAGAAGAAGAAGTACAAGTTCAAGGTATCGATGATCAAGGTCTTGAACATCAAAGTCTTGATTTTCATGATACATCTAGGGAAGAAGTAATAACACCAATAACTCCAAGGGTATTGAATTTTGATGAAGAAGTTGGTCCTTCTACAACTGTTATAGAAGAAGAGGAGGAAGCTACATTCAAACCTATTCATTCTGCGAGTGATGATGAATTAATTGCTACAATGTTAGATTTGTCACAACCAAGAGGAGGAGTTACTATTAGAGATGTACAAGAAGAAGAACAACCAAGAGCTTCTCAACCTGCAATTGATCCTAAAGACAAAGGGAAAGGTATTCGGTTGAAACTAAGAAAAGAAACTTACTTTAGCGAACTTAGAGCAATTGAAGTTGCTAGGAATGAAGTCAAACGAGAAAAGTTCAAGAAGAGTTAAATGCTAAATATAAAGAAGAACAGAAGCTCAAGAAGCTCGTAATAGAGAAGCGACTCGAAATTACATGAGGAATTGAATGTCAAGCTCTTGAACCATTACAATCACCTACACTGTTCTATATATGCAAAGAAGACCTAATTTAGCTAAAGAAAGGAATGCAATGATGGCATATTTAAAAGCGGAGGATTTAAAGGATTGCGAAGCTAAATTATGTGGATATGAAAAGATTATATGATCTTGAGAGAAAAGCTTATAAGAAAGATGTTGCAAGAATTAAAGACTTTAGAAAGAAGCTCATTGAATTTGAAGTCGAAAGGAAGAAGAGCTTAAAGAGAAAAGAAAAAGCGAAATTACAGATGTTCGGTTTTCAAAGAAAGAAAAGGTTGAATTAAGATCCGAGACTAGTGATGAATTGAAGAATTATCTCGAGTGGTAGATTTTGATTATACAAAGGAAGATGATGACATGAAGATGAACAGATCAAAGATTAGTGTTTTCAAAGTTGTGAAATCTAAGAATGGAGATTACATGGTTTTTCATAAAGAAGATGAAAGCTTCAAAGTTTTCAAAAGGCTATGGGATTTGCTGCATATTATAGATAGAGTAGATCTATTATACTTATATCATGTTGTGAAGGCTTATTTTGAAGATAATCCATTAGAAGGGATTGGATTGGTTTTACATGGTGATCTTATAATCATGTGGGAAACCGAAGAAGAAACATCGATGATATCGGAAGGATCAAGAAAGCCGAAATAGTTTGTTTGGAGATTCTTTGAAGAATCTGGAGTTCATGTTTTGGAGCTAGAAAATGGAACAATGATACACATGTTTGCGAAAGAAGATATCCTCTTCTGCTTGATCTCATGAGAAGAATGCTAGAGCATGGATTGGAAGTAGAAGAGGCTAATGAAGCCGCTTGCATGGTTATCAATTTGTTTATAGACCGGACTACTATTCTTGAGAATGATCTATAATTGGTATGAATTTTATTTGAATAAATACTTTTGATATATCGATACTTTTATTCAAAGTCTTGTTGATCGACAATACTTTTATCAAAGTCTTGTTCTTGAACTAAACCGTTAAATGAATTTTAGAAGAAACCTTTTGCTAAGTAATAAATATTTTAAAATAAAGGTTGAATAAATGGTTTTGTGATGATAACATCAATAGGTTATCAATCCACCATGGTTACAAAAGGATTGACTAATCCATGAGCAAACGGCTCGTAAAGATATATCAAATCCGTTTTTAGTTGACAACTTGCTAATAAGTTGGATGGTCATCAACCTACCATATCGATGTGTGAAGAGTTGGCTAGCCCACAAGAAAATGGCTTGTGGTAAAGGCGTGGAAAAACCATTATTGGTAATTAGTTCACCATTAGATAGAAGAACTAACTAGTCCGTAAGGTACAACTTTTGGTAAAGACAAAACAAATGTTGATAGTGGTGGTTTGCTAAAAATCATATGGTTATCAATGTACCATGGTCTTACACACCAAAACATTTGGCTACTCCGAGATAATGGCTTTGGTAAAGAGTTCTAAATCCATTAAATTTTCAATGATTCACTTGGAAGTGATGAGAATAGTATGCAACTTAAACCTAATTAATGTACAAATTGTCATATGTTCTTTGTGTTCTTTGAAAAGATGGAGATTCTTTGGATCTCATTTGTGAAGAGAACAATTCTAAGAGATACTTTGACATGCACGATATTATAGAGATACAATCTAAAGACTAAGAAACAATCCATTTTAAAGATGAAGTCATTAAAGATATATTCACAAAGGAACATGAAGTCAAGCAAGTAGAATTCAAGTTAGGGAGGATTGTTGGGATATGAAAGTCTTGAAGATATCAAAGCTTGAAGATATGAAAGTCTTGTAGTGTCGCAGCACCTTGGAAGAAGTCAAAGAGTCAAAGTCTTGCTAAAGACAAAGTCAAAGTCTTGCAAGATGAGTCAAAGTCTTGCTAGAACAAAAGAACTGTATATTCGTTTATGGAAAGTATTGTATTCCATGTTTAGATTACTTGTCGTACAAGGTTATCAATTGTAAACCGACTAGGATATCCTTGAGCCTATAAAAGGACTCCTAGATTGGCATTAGAGGTGCGATTTCGTAAAAGAGTTTTAGAGTTTACAATTAGTGTTTTAGAGAAAAGTTCGATTATCTTAGAGTTGTATTAGAGTATCTGCATAATAAGCAGATTTAGAGTTTATAATAAAGTTATTCTTCTTAGCTTTGTTAAGTAAATTCCGCGTACTTGATAAAGATTGCTCAGTGTTTCTTTGTTAATAACTTAGGATTTATCCGAGGTTATTAAACCTTAACAAGCTAGTTAAGTTAGTTTGATTAAAGTATATCGATCCAACACTACTCACTCTTGGGCTAGCTGGTTCTTGAGTGGAATCATGACATCACCCTGGTGAACCAGTAACCAGTCCAACACTCAGAACATGAATCAATGGTGTGTTGGAGTACCCTAATGATTTTTGGCAAACCATCACAGCCATCAACGGATTTGATTTATCTTTACCTGAAGCCGTTAACTCAGGACTAGTCATGGTGTTCCACTGCCTTTACCACAAGCCATGAACTTGTGGGCTAGCCAACTCTTCATCTATGAGGACATGGTGAGTTGAGCACCATACAACTTATTAGCAAGTTGTCAACCTTCCAACGGATTTGAGATCTCTTTACCAGAGCCGTTTGCTCATGGAGTAGCCAATGTTTGGTGTGTGAGACCAGGGTACATTGATAACCCTCTGATTTTTAGTAAATCAGCAACTATCAACGGAATTGAGAATACTCACTAGAGCCGTACCCCCATAGCAAGTTAACCCTTTGTCACGAAGGACATGGTTAGTTAAAAACCATATATGAAACACAATGGTACAACATGATCCTCAATAATGAAAGTTAGTAAACATAACAATATATATACAAGGTTTTCTTTTTTTTTTTTTTTTTTTTTTTTTTTTTTTTTAAAAAACACCAAATAAAATAAGAAATAAAGAATACATATAACAACATACCGACTTCAAGTGGAAGTATCGTGAGCGACAATGAGTTTATCCTTAACATGTTTGACTAACTGCTCTGCATTCACCATATCATTTCCAACTGGAGCAGTAGAGAAAGCCAATTTCTTTTTCAACATTTGCTCCAACAAAGGTACAGAGAAAGGACAGACTTGATCGGAAAACATATACACATAAACCCCAGACCAGGTCTGCACCACATGAATACTAGACAATGGATAAAATGTCCAACCATACACCTTCCACTGATTCTGATTTTCCCAAATTCGAAACCCTGCACCATCTTGATATTTGGAATCAAACAAAACTTGAAGATCACCTACATTAAACCAAAGACCAGAGTTGCGGGATGAGATTCATAATTGATAAGGTTTTAAAGGTACCTTTTGAGGGTCATTTAAGCCCTTATTCGATCACTTTTGTATCCGTTATTGCTTAATATCGTTCCTTTTCACTTTTAGGTCTCTTGAAGGCAAAATCTTTGGAATGATGCTTATTTGGACGAAAAGGCGAATATCTGAAGAAAATGGCCAAAGTCGAATCGAGACACTCAAAGCTGCTTTGAAACATAAAGCGGCGGCGTCACTGCATATCTGCGGCGCCGTCGGGAAGGCATTTTGCGACGGCTCGGAGGCAAAATTACATGTTTTCAAGGGGCGACGTCGGGTTCTAAAGGAATAGGCCGTCGCTACTCGGGCGGCCTAGATGCGGCCAAGGCGGCGTCGGTGAAGGGACGGCGTCACGGTCATAAGGTGGCCGTCGAAAGGTTTACGTGGCCAAGGCGAAACCCAATGGCGGCGACACGGCGTCGTCACGAAACATAAGGTGGCGTCGCGCGATGTAATCTTATATATAGAATCCGAATTTTTCGGTTTTGTGTGTAGTCTTTTGGAGTAAAACCTAAAACCGAACCAAGGCTTTCTTGTGCGATATTTTAGGGTTCTAAACCCTATTATACATCAAGATAAGTATTTACTTCATTAATTTAATTATGTCTTTGATTATTTGTGTGTATGCTTGCATGTTCTCCATGTCCGGCTAATTTATTTGTGTGTTTGCTTAGGGAATATGAAACTTAATTATTGAATATTGATTGGTTGATACTTATCTTAGTTGACTAATGATCTAGAGTCGCTAGATTATTCGTTGTGTATAATGCTTGACATTTCTTTGTGAACTTTAGAATATAATTATCTAGGTAATTGTAGGATAAAGTATTCAAGGACAACCGTAGAGTAGGCGTCTATAAATCACTAGAGGATTTGTAAACAAGACCCTTTGGTAATTTCAAAGAGTTAGGAAATAAGCACGCCTATAGCCTTAGAATCACAACGCAACTAGGAATAAGGACGTGACAAATCAACCATCAATAGGAGATAATTAAGGAGTAGTAAAACCTAAGTAAACACATCTTTAAACTATCATACAGTACACATCAATTAGACATAGACTATCACAACCTTAGCTTAGATAATTAGATAATAGTAGAGTAATCGGTAGCAATACCAACCCCCAAATCCAATACCGAGATTCGTACCTTTTCAATTTCTAAAAACATAAAAGATAAAAATAATCTTCCTCAACCTCAACCTTAGCGTAGTAACTTCTCACTAGCATTCCTATTCCCTGAGAGCGATATCAATACCCGTGGCTTACCCTAATTACTACACTACAACGATTAGGTTCACTTGCCTGGGGTGTTATAAAACTTGCTCGAAGAAAAGGAAGTTTCCTTGACCCCGAGCGGCGCGTGTGGCGTTATCAAGTTTTGGCGCGGCTGCGGGAATAGAATAGCTAGTTAGTAGTCCACCTCGTTTAGGTTTCTTTGCTGATTCCTATCAAGTAACTTTTTCTCATTTTAACTTCCTCATAGTCTATCCCCTTCTTTGTGCCTTTGTTCGTAAAACTTTTCCATTGACTCTTCCGTTCACCATCATGGAGAGCGAATCCACCAAAACTTTCACCCAATCAACAAAATCCACTACATAATCTACCTTTTCCACTCCAAAATGAGATCACGAGGTTCCGGCAACATCATGATGAATCCTTTCACGAGGCTTGGACTCGCATTAAATATTTATTGCAAAAGTCCTTTATCATGGTATTGACTTCTTGTTTCCACTACAATTCTTTTACACTCGTATCGCCCACGAAACCCAAAGGAGACTTGACTATGTAACGGATGGGGATATTTGGGGACGTGGTGCTCGATTTGCATGGAAACCTTTGAGATTCACGCCCAATTTAGAAGTGGAACATGGGACCCAAAAAGAATTTTTAGACCTATTTTCAATTTGGAAACTTGATTGGAAGGTTGTTTAGGAAGGAGATGATTAGAGTTGAGGTACCAAGGTGCATGTCATGGTTAGGCGCTACCACAATACAAAATGAATACATAGGTGATCTTGATAAGATGGAGGATAGAGTAGAAAATCCAACCCCATCGGATAACCCACAAGTCTTACCATCACTTGAGGAACACACATCGCCTATAACTTACCCGGAAGAAGTAGAAGAGACTATAGGAACCCCAATTAGAGAACCTTTGGACCAAACGCCATTAGAGAATGTAGGTTTAGATGCTTGTTGTCATGACCTCTCTCTTAGTCCTAGGGAAGTTCCATATTTTGATGAACCGGAGCCTCACTTAAAAACCTTACCCAATTTTCCGTCTTTAGATGTGAATCTTGGAATTGAATTAGGCCCCAATCCACCCATCAAAATAGATAGTCCGGGTAGTTGCTTGATAAAGGTGGTAGATTCTAGGCCATGTAGAGTAGAAGCCGATATAGGAGTAACCCATGACCTTACACACTTATATCACCCATTCATGGTTGATAACAAGAAACACTATGGGTTTAAACCGGGTTTATTAGGTCAAGATGGATCCTTAACCATGAATCTTTTGAAGTTGGTGAAAATGATCCATTCTTAGGAGAGATTTGATTCTCTCGCTACACCAATAGACTTAGGTAAGGTTATAATGAATAGAGCACACTCCTTTGAGCATATAAATCACCCATCACCCTCTCCTCACGTAGCAAATTTCCACCCTAAGGGTGTGTATTGCTACTATCACCCGCATTTGAACTTAAGTGTAGGAAAAACTTCCCTTTATCTGTTAAATAAGGGTAGAGTCGGGCTCGTGACTCGAACAAAAACAAGCGCTTCTTGGGAGGCAACCCATGTGTATTTGTTTTCATTTTCATTTGTGTGTCATATATCTTTTATTGATTGTTTATCCTCATGTTTAAATTTGTAAAATGCTTTATTTTGTTTTAACCTCGTCTTAATTACATATAAAGGTATTTTACATAAAGGATAAGTGTAGGGAGGATTACACACGTTTTCAAAAGAAACGTAAACATGAGAATAACAATTAATTAAAAGATATATATGTTTGTTTGTTCGAGTCAAATGCTTGTATCGAGTCATAATGGATGTTTTGCGAAATTTTCCAGTTCTAAAGATGTAAATTTTCCGAATTTTTTCGAAAATCGCAGACCGGTTTTGTCGGGATAACTTTGGCGTCGAGATTGCAACTGACGGCGTCGGGAAGGAATAAAACATCGACTTACTTTTCTCGTTTTACGAGCTACTTGTAAAATTTTGGAATTTTCGGATCTTAACTTTCAAAACAAATTCGTAAACATCCATTCCACAAGCATTATATCCTAGTTTAAATCGAGTCTTATGTATATTATTACCGCCGATTTTACGCGAAGGTTTCGTTTGTTTTCTTCTAGTGTGCGGGTTTAGTTTGTCAAGAAGAAGTTACACAAGTTTGGAAGGAGCCTTTCACGCAAAAACTCTTCTTGGAAAAGATTTAACCACCACTTTTACGGATCCTACCGAGCTAATCGGGGAGTATTAGTTTCTTTCGTTTTAATTACCTTCTATTATCATAACTTTGATACTTTCGGGAACATTGGGGACAATGTTCGGTTTAAGTGTAGGGAGGAAAATAAGCGGGAACTTTGAAACTATGCTTATCCTTGACTATTTGCTTTGTCCAAGTGTATTTGTGTAATAAACCATGAGAAAATGTAGGTTAGGGTAATTTTAGCCAAATTTAAAATTTTTCATGACGTATAAGAGTGGGCCATTAGTCTTAACAAAAGCGTCTCATGGATAGGAAGTTGCATGACTAGCACAAAACCCTTACCACCTAAATTCCACCCAAAATGTGAGGATCGCCCTTAGATTAGTAGGAATTAAAGCATTCATCTTTAATGCTTAGAGTGTGAACCGGTAGTATATTAGATTCTAGAACTTGTTTTGTGATGCATTCCGAGATCGCTAGTGAGACTACACTTGTGTAGTTAGGAATAACTAAATGATAAGAGGCATTAGGATAAACCCTTGTTTGATACACGTAATATAATTACTTCTTCCATATCGGTTGAGTAATTCCCCACACCCTTTGCGTTGTACTCATCTTTAGTACACGATACCCTAGTTAACCCCTCGAGCCTATCCTTTTCGCGGTTCTCGTGATGTTTCGGTTTTCCGAATATCAATGAAGAGCATTGTTTACACCCCACCCCAAATATACACCCAAATCGCCTTAGCCTACCTTTATTGCACTCACTTTTAGTGCAAATTTATGTTATCACCCAAAACCCTTAGTTCAATTATCGGTTGCTTGCATGAGTTGCTAAGTCGAGTCATATCCTTTGTATCTGATTTTGGGATGATTGGGATTCATGGGAAAAGTTAAAGTTTATGAAATATAGGAAGAGAACGTTAAACTCAAATTCCTTTGTTTGCATAATAATGTACTCCAAGTGTTTTGATCTTTTCAATTCGGGTCAAATTAGTGTTAGAGTAATAAAACTCAAGTGTAGGGATGTGTCTATAAATCCCTATCATTTTGATGTACCGTAGAGGATGGTAGAGTAAAAGTGTATGCAAAAAAAAAAAAAAAAAAAAAAAAAAAAAAAAAAAAAAAAAAAAAAAAAAAAAACATACGGGCTACCATCCTACATCTATCTTTTAAATTATGTTTGTTTATTTTCGTTGCCTAGAGTTTTAGAGTGTCGAGTCTTGGCTTAGCAACGCCATTCTTCATATACTTGCAACATAGAGATTTTGACTATCCACCACTAAATAGCCTATCCCACCAAACCCTTCATTTCCTACCGTAAGCCTAACGTTACAACCCTTTAAAGACCTCTTTGATAGTCTTTCCTAGGTGCTTACGCCAAAGCGACGGAGGTTTGATCTATTCTCAAGCCTATGGTAATCTATGTACTAGGACCGGTTAATGAGTGTTTATCTTCCATTTCCGATTTGTTATATTTCATATATACACCGAGAGAGATGTGAGTATCCAAACACCCCATGTGAGGTGCTAGTATGTAATTCCGTGCTTGTTATGACTTTCTTGGGGCTTATATGTGTTGTGGACCGTTTTGAATGGATGCTTCATGACCCCAACTTATAAATTAATTGGCTAAAAGCACATTTGCTTGAGGACAAGCAAATACCAAGTGTAGGGATATTTGATAAGGTTTTAAAGGTACCTTTTGAGGGTCATTTAAGCCCTTATTCGATCACTTTTGTATCCGTTATTGCTTAATATCGTTCCTTTTCACTTTTAGGTCTCTTGAAGGCAAAATCTTTGGAATGATGCTTATTTGGACGAAAAGGCGAATATCTGAAGAAAATGGCCAAAGTCGAATCGAGACACTCAAAGTCTTTGAAACATAAAGCGGCGGCGTCCTTGCATATCTGCGGCGCCGTCGGGAAGGCATTTTGCGACGGCTCGAGGCAAAATTGCATGTTTTCAAGGGACGACGTCGGGTTCTAAAGGAATAGGCCGTCGCTACTCGGGCGGCCTAGATGCGGCCAAGGCGGCGTCGGTGAAGGGGCGGCGTCACGGTCATAAGGTGGCGCCGTCGAAAGGTTTACGTGGCCAGGCGAAACCCTAATGGCGACACGGCGGCGTCACGAAACATAAGGTGGCGCCGTCGCGATGTAATCTTATATATAGAATCCGAATTTTTCGGTTTTGTGTGTAGTCTTTTGGGTAAAACCTAAAACCGAACCAAGGCTTTCTTGTGCGGTATTTTAGGGTTCTAAACCCTATTATACATCAAGATAAGTATTTACTTCATTAATTTAATTATGTCTTTGATTATTTGTGTGTATGCTTGCATGTTCTCCATGTCCGGCTAATTTATTTGTGTGTTTGCTTAGGAATATGAAACTTAATTATTGAATATTGATTGGTTGATACTTATCTTAGTTGACTAATGATCTAGAGTGCGCTAGATTATTCGTTGTGTATAATGCTTGACATTTCTTTGTGAACTTTAGAATATAATTATCTAGGTAATTGTAGGATAAAGTATTCAAGGACAACCGTAGAGTAGGCGTCTATAAATCACTAGAGGATTTGTAAACAAGACCCTTTGGTAATTTCAAAGAGTTAGGAAATAAGCACGCCTATAGCCTTAGAATCACAACGCAACTAGGAATAAGGACGTGACAAATCAACCATCAATAGGAGATAATTAAGGAGTAGTAAAACCTAAGTAAACACATCTTTAAACTATCATACAGTACACATCAATTAGACATAGACTATCACAACCTTAGCTTAGATAATTAGATAATAGTAGAGTAATCGGTAGCAATACCAACCCCCAAATCCAATACCGAGATTCGTACCTTTTCAATTTCTAAAAAACATAAAAGATAAAAATAATCTTCCTCAACCTCAACCTTAGCGTAGTAACTTCTCACTAGCATTCCTATTCCCTGAGAGCGATATCAATACCGTGGCTTACCCTAATTACTACACTACAACGATTAGGTTCACGCCTGGGTGTTATAAAACTTGCTCGAAGAAAAGGAAGTTTCCTTGACCCCGAGCGGGAGCGTGTGGCGTTATCAACTTGAACTTTTGGATCATTTGGAGCTTGTGTCTCTCCTAATGAAACAGATGCCAAGACATGTACAGCCTCAAGATCAATATTTGTTCTCTCATTACCCTGTTCCTCCTCAGAATCAGAAACCACAACTTTGCTCCTCCTATTATTAAGTCTAACCTCCAAATCTGTCACCCTCTTCAACAACTTAACCAAAGCACCACCAAGAGTTTGCTTAGCCTCCTTAAGCTCATCCCTGGATTCTTTAAGCTTAAGCTCCAAATCATCAACCTTCTTGATATACCTGTTGAGTAAACTAGACATATTCATTAGTACATTATGATCCTCAGCTCCACCAGCAGGATTACCTGAGGTATTTGGAGCTTCATTGGACCTGGGAGGAGACACATGAAAGTCATCACCAAAAGTGGTGTCATCCTCAAAATAATGTCCAGGAGGACTAGCCGGTTGAACAAAAGGTTGGTCAGGATTGACCTCAGTCTCAATAGGAATTTGTTCCTGTGACTCAGAGGCAACCACTGGCTCCTCAGGAGCAACCACTGACTCCTCAGGAGCAACAATCCCTGGTGATGGTGGGGCAACAGGTTGAGGTGAAGGTGGTTGTTGGTCATTAGTGGCAACTGATGCAGATGCACCAGCAGCAACATTGGCACCAGGCAACATTGAGGGTAACAGGGGTCTGTGTTCTCCAGCAAAATTAGTTTTCATTGTTGCAAATAATTTAGCAGTTAATTTAGTAATGACCCTTGAAGTTTGATCAGAGGTTTCAATGCCTAATATCATTTGTAGAAATCTAGGATACATCAGAAATTTATGTTTGGTATCCTTCATATTCTTAAGCATTTCCTCAAAAATATATCTTGAAAAATTATACTTTCTATCATGGGCCAAACAGATTATAGCATTTGCAATATAACTGGAAAATTGATCCCAACCCCGAGTTAGGACTCAGACACTGAAGCAGGGTATGGACTAAAAACCTCCACTTAGGGCAAAACTTATTTTATACAAAATGATTTTCCCATCATAGGGATACCCTAAGCTGGTTAGACCAGTGATAATCTCATATCTATTGTTCTCAAAGAGACCACCTTCATCATCAAATTGTAACTGAGTCCTAATGAGAGACTCAGTTATCACATACTCTTCTCCATCAATGGTAGCCAAAATCTCCTTGGTTGAACTAGAAGGAGATCGCTCATGAGCAGTGGACCAAAATTGATTGACAAGAGAGTCACAAAAAACTGATGGAGAGAAAGTGAGAGCATACCTGATCTTGGAGCGTAGAAGAAAATCAATCATTGAGTCATACAAATCACTCCCTTTGGCATGTTTCAAGAATGCAACTTTGTTGTGATCTCCTTTGTAAGAGGGAATTGTGTAACAAGGGTGTGGGATACTGAGATATCATCATCTGTATCAATGGCAACTCAATGTTTGAGAGCATACCTGATCTTGGAGCGCAGAAGAAAATCAATCATTGAGTCATACAAATCACTCCCTGTTGCAACATCAACCATACAAACAAACCACATAACCCTAATAAAAAAAACCGATTAACAACCAAATAACCATGAACAGTTCCCCAAACCATCCTATTGAGATATCATCATCTGACAGTGAACCAACCCATGATGGATGGTTAAACTACTTTCCCCCTGGTGCATCAAACAGTGTGACATACATCTCTAGAGAGCCTCCTAGCAAGTCACCATTCACATACAATTCTTTAGATGAGGATCTTTCCAATCCTCCTCCTCATGCAGAGTTTGAAGTATCCAGCTCTAAGCTTAATGCAATGAATGAGGATACTTATGATGATGATCTTAATGATCCAACTTACATGCCACTCAATGTATCTCCTCTTGCTGTTCTACCACCAGGCCCTTCAGTTCCAAATCCCCAAGCCTCCGCATCAAACCTTGCCAAGAGAACCACTGTGATGGGTCTGGCTGCAAAGCCAGTGTCGGAATATGTTAACAGGTGGGGGAAGGGTCACCAGAGGATGCCAGAGTGGGGAAACAAGAGGCCAGAGAGGAGGCATTGAAGATTGAAGCTGGAGCATGGAGGAGTGTTGTGTGAAGCTTGTTATGTCGGAGTCTGAATGTAGTCATCAGTAGGAATGAGAAAGTCTTGTAACTTTACACTGCAGCTTAGAATGCAGTGTTTTATCTATAAATAAAAGACTTTTATGCTTGAAGTTTCATCATTTGTTATATGTTCCCACTGATTGTTTGTTTGACATTGATCTGCAAGATGGTTAATAGAACACAGAACATACAATACAAATATATACAACTATATACACAAAATATGCAAAAATATACAAAAAAATATACATCATAAATCCTCATCATAATCAATACCCTCTTCTTGTCTGTGACCTTGAGCAACCAACCTAGCCTTATTTCTAACCACAATCCCCCTTGCATCCCTTTTACATTTTAGAATCCACTTTGTCACAATAGCATACTTACCAGGAGGCAACTGAACAAGCTCCCACATATTTTGATTCAAAAATCGTTGCATCTCCTCTTACATAGCAGTTACCCAATCATCATCTGCCAGTGCCTGTGCAACACTGGTAGGTTCAACTTGAGATAGGAAACAAGCAAATAGACAATGATGATAGTCTATGTGATTGTTCCTATGTTGATCCTGAATGTAGCTGAGAAATGCAGATTCACCAAATCTTGTCTTCTTCACCTTGCTTCTAGTTTGCCCAGAGGAAGTAGGATCACCAATGATTAGAGATTGTGGATGAACTGTGTTAATCCTCTTTGTGACATTTGGACTAACATCAACTGATGTGGCCAGATTAGTAACTGTAGGACCAAAGTCATCATCATAGGAAGAAGAGCCAAATATGTCCGGTTATTGACAAATGATGTGTGACAACTCGCAATTTCAAGTCATTTCTCAAGTTCACAATTTCAACATTTATCGTAAACTAGGTTTACGTGTTCCAAATTCGCGTAACCTTTATGGTTTAGCGGCGAATTCATGATCATATCATCACGAACATTTCATATGGACTAAGTTTAGTCTACATTTCATTAGCATCATTTGCATCATGATAGTTCATTCATGACATTTCATTTCACATTTAACGCGAAATTTTTATATTAAATAAACGTTATCGCGTGAGTTATTATTTTGAATATTTAATCCGTTACTTTCAAAAATGATCCCGATGTATTTTTAAACTTACGTTTAGTTTATAAAAACTATATTTTTAGTTTACCTAGTGCTTTAAATTTATTTGGTATATAAATCGTTAAAGTTATATTATTACGACGTTTTTCTTAAAAACTACTCGATAATTATTTTATCACTCAAATTTTACAAGGAATGTATTTTTACAATTTTTACTATCTCATTACATTCTATTTTGATCTATTAACAATTACTTTTACCTAAAAATTTCCATTTACCTTTACTTGTACATTTCCTACACATTTACTTACACTTTATCAAATATTTACACAATTTTATACATTATATAGAATAAAGAAAAAAATATATATATTGAAGGACACAATCCCCCCATATCCGGCCATGGGGGAATGTATCCAAGTTGGTGATATTTTTTATTATATAGACTTGTACAATTACATAAAGTCTTCATTATTTCACTCATATTACTTTCAATAATTCATCAAGAGTTAGTAGCAAAGTTCTCTCCTTGTTTCTTTTCTTCATCAAACCGGCCTTCCAAGGGTTTTCAAAGGAATCATTCAAAAATTTCTCAAGCAAGCATAAACAATCTAGAATCATACTCTTTATAAGGTTTTGAAATAAAAACCAAGAGTGTTTAGGTTTAACCTTGTTCCTTACCCCTCATCATATAAGCTAGTAAGCATGTTTCTTTCATTTTTCATGTTTCCTTTTCATTTCATATGTATCTTTTCATTTTTGGTACAAACATGCAAGACATATGTGATTTATACCATTTTACATGATTTTTAGAAGTTATTTATATATATGGTCATCCTATAATTATCCCCTTGGTATACTTTGGTCTTGATGATGATTAGGAACCCATGACACCCTAAGAAGGTGTATGGTAGGATTAGATTAGCTTTGGAGTTGATTTGAAGGGATTAGAATAGGTTTTGTCCGAGAAAAACTATTTTCGATAAGTATATATTGTGTTCTGTCCTTGTTTTGATTTTCTGGAAAATCCGACAGTAGGCACGACTTTTGGCCTTGATATTTAGAAAATATACTTTAAAACGAATCCGTGGCGCTTGAACGGATAAAACGGAGTTATAACGAAGAAGTTATGAATTTTAAAGTTTGGCGACGAAATATATTATTTTCTCGAAATTTCAGATACTATTTTTACTCTATTCGGGTCAAAAACGAGTTCTAAGCTTCACAAATTATTTCGACTTATCAAAAATATATTAGTATACTTTGATACGAAGCTAAGGACGTATTATACGTAGAAAACGGATTTGAAACGACAAAGATATGCACTTTTTCATGAAATTGCCGTAACTATTATTTTCTGAAAAACTATATTATTTTTACGATACAAGTGTTACGGTAGCTGTAACGACCATGTTGAAGGCTGTTTTTAACCATGATGTGGAACTTTTTGGAACGAATTGTCTTTTAATAAAATCAAGATCACCGAGCATATTTTTCAAAACAACCAACCGTTTGTATAGCGGAGTTTTAATGAATAAATTACGGATGTTTAAACTTGGCCGAAACTCACTTTCTACATAACAATTAGACAAAATCACCATCTTTAACCCTTATTATCTTTATGTTCGAGACCTTTATGTCGAAAACTCCTGAACTGAAACTTTTAGATTTTGATACAAACTTTCCAAAACCTTCGAGTTCGTTTCCTAACGATCGACGTACACCATTTTACGACTAGTCTTTCAAAGCCATTTTTGTCACTTTCAAGAAATTTCCGACGACATTATTTTACGACGAAAAGTGATAATTTCACTATAAATCATTACGAAACCATTGTAGGATGACATTTTGACGTAAATACTTATAAAGTGATTTAAGAATGGTCAAGACGTCAAAAGAGTATTTTTCGACGATAAGTATTATTTTCAAAACTCACAAATGGTATAAATAACATACGAAATGCATGCATAACATTACATCATAACTCATTACGTATCATATCATTCATAATAGGTCAAGATTAACGTATCACACTACATCTCGGTGTACTCACTTTTGTCTTCGCATCATTCCACCAAGTGAGTTCCATAGCCCCTACTTTTACTTGTTTTCATAACTGTTTTGGGGGAGATACATGCTCAACTATTTTTTTTTTATAACTATCATGATTATTTGAAACTACATGCTTAACTGAACTTAATGTTTAGTCATATCCTATATCATACATCATTGGGCTGAATGTCTTGGGAACTTCATTGGGCTGAATGTCTTGGGAACTTCATTGGGCTGAATGTCTTGGGATTACCATTGGGCTGAATGTCTTGGGAACTTCATTGGGCTGAATGTCTTGGGAACATCATTGAACTGAATGTCTTGGGATTTTCATTGAACTGAATGTCTTGGTATAATTATGTCAAGTAAACATTGATACATTAAGTCATGCACTATTATGTGAATTCATTTGACATCCTGCGCTTGAACATAAACTATATACAATTTGGCAATGGGTTGTGAATACACAGGTTGCAAGTTTTGTATGGGTGGAACTTGGAACTGAGTGGATTTACGATGCCTTTGCTGCATAAACGATTTTGAAAGGCTTTACATTTCAACCAAAACCCTATGAACTCACTCAACCTTTGTGTTGACACTTTTAGCATGTTTTATCTCAGGTATCTAAGGCATATACTTCATGGCATGCATGTGGACACATCTTAGAGTCGCGGTGACGACGCGTCTCACTTGGGTTTTACTCACATTAAAACATCGTTTGAATTGTAACAAACTTATTTCCGCACAAGTTGATTTTCATTTGGGACCTACTTTGTAAACTCTGATTGTTTTATTAAATCAAATGGTGTGTTTTCCAAACGACACTTTAGGTCGCTCAATATATCTCAGAATCGTGATGCTATGGCGGTCAATCCCGTGAATTCCATTCACGCAAAAATGTAATTTGGGGTGTGACATGATGAATGTCTTCCAACTCAAAGCTTGAATGTTGTGAATTGGCTAAGTCAGATGGAGTTGAAAATCTGGTGGGAGAAACATCCAAACTCAAAGAATCAACAGATGAAGTATTGGAGGGAACCGCAGGAACATCATCACTAGCAGAAGGAACAAGAACACTTCCAGCAGAATCACCATCGCAAAGAATCGACCCATTACCGTAGGATCACCACATTACCAAATAGAACAGTATACTACCGTGAAGATTAAAGTTCCTGTGGGCTTCAATAGTTGCCTGCTTTAGAAGTTCTTCTATTTCTTTGTAGAATTCATAACCCAACTTTTCAGCATCGTCCTTTGCTGCATGCTCTTGTCATTGAAGCTTCACAAGTTCTTTTGCATATCCCAGATCACTTGAAGTTACATGAGAAGCAGTTGTGTTCTTGGTACCTGAAAAGTGGTTAGAAGGAAAGGAAGGAACAACTATAAGGTGTTCATCACACTCTGAATCTGACTCATCATCTGAGGAACCTGCAATGTTAGTTTGAGCATCTTGTGGTTCTACAGGAAGATTAGATTTATAACGAGTATAACCTAAGTGATCGCCATAGTCAAGATCAAAGTATCATTTTTGACCTGCTCCCTGAACATTTGGCTTGTCCTCTATAAATCTAAGATTCAGTGTCTCTTCAATCCTTTTTGTGGAGATGTTATACACCCTGTAAGCTTTACTATGAGCTGAATATCCTACTACAAATCCCTCATCAGCTTTTCGTTTAAGCTTGCCCAAATGATCACTAGTGTTAAGGATGGTGACATGACACCCAAAAGGCTTAAAGTGACTAATGGTAGGAACCTTGGCAGACAAAAGTTCATAAGGTGTCTTGTTGGAGGACTAGCTATCAACACCCGGTTCAATACATAACAAGCAGTGCTGACTGCTTCAGTCCAGAACATGGTAGGTAACTTAGAATCAGCAAGCATAGATCTTGCTGCTTCAATCAGGGTTCTATTTTTTCTTTCAGCAACTCCATTTTGTTGTGGAGTCCTGGCGGTGCTATAATCCCTTTTTATCCCCTTTGTAGCACAGAGCTCAATTAATTTGGCATTCTTAAATTCTGTCCCATTGTCACACCTAATGGCTTTAACCTTTTTATTCAATTAATTCTCTACCAGGGCAATAAAGTCTTGAAGAATCTGAAATGTGTCATCTTTAGTCCCCAAGAAGAATGCCCAGCAATACCTACTATAGTCATCAGTAACCACCAAACAATAGTACTTGTGATCAACGCTTCCGATAGATGTAGGACCAAAAAGATCCATATGAAGAAGCTGCAAGGGCTCAGTGATAGTGCTGACTGAAGCAATGGACTTATAGGAAGCCTTGTGTTGCTTTCCCTTGTTACAAGCCACACAGTTGTGTTCATTAGTAAAGACCTTGGAAGGAAGTCCATGAACTAACCCAAGTTTTTCCAGCTTGGTGATTGTTTTGAAATTAACATGAGCCATCCTTCTATGCCATTTATTAGATTCATCCAAGGATGCTTTTGCCACCAAACAAGCTAAGTCACCTGCAGGCTGAACTTCATTGAGATTGAATGTATATGATTTTTTCCTTGGCACCTTCGAACAACTTGACCGTCATCGTATCCGAAATCTTTTGAAAGAACAAGACATTCAGTATCAGTGAACAACACAAAGTTTTTCTTGTCACAGATTTGGGACACAGAAAATAGGTTGAAGTTTTGATAAGGTTTTAAAATGTACCTTTTTGAGGGGTCGTTTAAGCCCTTATTTGATTACTTTTGTATCCATTATTACTTAATATCATTCCTTTTCACTTTTTAGGTATCTTGAAGGCAAAATGCTGGAATGACACATATTCGGACGAAAAGGCGCGAATATACGAAGAAAATGGCCAAAGTTAAGAATCGAGACACTCGTGTCAATGGCTGAAGGTGACGGCGTTAGGCACAAAAACAGTGGACGCCGTCGGACCACTTTTGTGACTCCAAGAGCCAAATTGCTCATTTACAAGTGACGGCTTCGTGTTTTAAAATAGTAGGCGTCGCAACTCGACGGCCTAGATTTGATCCGCACGACATCGAAGTCAAGGGACGACATCACAAGCATAAGGTGACGCCGTCGCAAGACTAACGTGGCCAAGACGAAACCCTAATGACGGCGACCACGGCGTCACAAATTAAAAGGTGACGCCATCACATTTGTAATTTTATATATAGAATCCGAATTTTTAGTTTTCGGTGTGTAGTCTTTTGGAGTAAAACCTAAACCGAACCAAGGTCGTCTTGTACAAGATTTTAGGGTTCCATACCTATCTTACATCAAGATAAGTGTTTTACTTCATTAATTCAATTATGTCTTCTATTAATTGTGTGTATGCTTGCATGTTTTCCATGTCCGCTAATTTACTTGTGTGTTTGCTTAGGAATATGAAACTTAATTATTGAATATTGATTGGTTGTCTCTTATCTTAATTGTTAATGATCTAGTATTGCAATAGATCATCCGTTGTGTAGTTAATGCTTGATTAATCTTTGTTGAACCTTAGCTGATAGTACCTAGAGTCATTGTAGGCTAAACCATCCGAAGAGTACCTTAGTATTAAGTTTATAAATCCTAAAGATTTTGTAGGTGATAACCTTTGGTAGTTTCAAAGAGTTAGGGATAAACGCATACCCTACGACCTTAGACACACAACGCGATTAAGAATAAGGACGTGACAATTCAACCATCAATAGGAGATAATTAAGGAGTAATAAAACCTAAGTAAACACATCTTTAAATCATCATACGAGCACACAATAATTAGACATAGACTACATACACCTTAGATTAAATAATTAGACGAATAGAGTAATCGGTAGAAATACCAACCCCTAAATCCAATACCCCGAGATTCGTACCTTTCCATTTCCTAAAAACATAAAAAGATAAAACATAATTTTCCTCAACCCCAACCTTAGCGTAGTAACTTCTCACTAGCATTCCTATTACCCTAGAGAACGATATCAATACCCGTGGCTTACCCTAATACTACACTACAACGATTAGGTTCACTGCCTAGGGTGTTGAAAAACTTGCTCGATGAAAAGGAAGTTCCTTTGACCCCGAATGACGCGTGTAGCGTTATCAAGTTTTTGGCGCCGCAGCCGGGGAATAGAATAGCTAATTAGGAGTCCACCTCGTTTAGGTTCCCCAAACCATCCTATTGAGATATCATCATCTGACAGTGAACCAACCCATGATGGATGGTTAAACTACTTTCCCCCTGGTGCATCAAACAATGTGACATACATCTCTAGAGAGCCTTCTAGCAAGTCCCCCTGGTTAATCATTTGTTATATGTTCCCACTGATTGTTTGTTTGACATTTGATCTGCAAGATGGTTAGTAGAACACAGAACATACAATATAAATATATACAACTATATACACAAAATATGAAAAATTATACAAAAAAATATACATCATAAATCCTCCCCTTAAACCAGGAACCTCCCCTTAGGCACAATCCTCCCCTCAAACACATCAATCAGGGGTTGATCATGCCTATATGGACAACCAAATACTGAAACCTTGTACCATCAAATGCTGTTGTTAACAAATCAGCTACATTTTCATCTGTATGTATTTTAACCACTTGAATAAGGTGTTTTTCATTAGCATCTTTGATAAAGTGGTGTCTAATTCTATGTGCTTTGTTCTTTGATGAAAAACAAGATTTTTAACAATGCAAATTGTACTTTGGTTGTCTATAAAAAATTTAGTGTTCAAAAAAATGAACCCATAATCCAATAACTGATTTTGAATCCAAAGTACCTGACCACAACAACGAGCAGCAGCAACATATTCAGCTTCAGTAGAAGATGTAGCCACTATGGTCTGCTTTTTGCATTGCCAGGAGATTAATCTCCTTCCTAGAAACTGACAACCCCTAGTAGTAGATTTCCTATCAAAGTTTGCACAAGCATAGTCACTATCACTATAAGACTCTAACTCAAATGAAGATTCTTTAGGATACCAAAGACCCAACTTAGGTTGACCCTTGAGGTACTTGAAAATCTTCTTGACAGTAGTCAAATTGGAAGTCAAAGGAGTGACCTGATGCCTAGAATAAGCACTGACTGCAAACATAATATCCGGCCTAGAAGCAGTCAAATACATGAGGGAACCAATCATGGATCTGTAGAGATGCACATTAACAGCATGATCTGGTTCATTATTTGACTTAGGCTTTGGTGCTTCATAAGGAGTAGTTGTAGTCCTTACTAGTTCCATATCAAACTTCTTGAGGATGTCATGCATTTATTTCTCTTGATGAATGAAAATACCATCTGATTTCTGCTGCACTTGAAGGCCCAAAAAGAAAGTGAGCTCACCCATTGCACTCATCTCAAACTCACTTTTCATCAACTCCTCAAATTCCCTGCACCAAGTTTCTTTGGTGAACCAAAGATAATGTCATCCACATACATTTGCACAAGAATAATATCCTTGGAGTTCTTCTTGAGAAAGAGAGTCTTATCAATAGAACCTCTCCTGTATCCATGTTTTAGCAGGAATGAAGAGAGCCTAGCATACCAAGCTCTAGGTGCCTGATGAAGTCCATAGAGTTCTTTAACCACTTTGTAGACCATACATGGTTTTTGTAAGGGTCTATAAATCCATTAGGCTATGTGACATACACTTCTTTCTCAATTTCACTATATAAAAAGGCACTTTTTACATCCATCTGATAGACCATGAAGCCTATGAAGCAAGCAAAAGCCAAGAAAAGTCTGATGGCCTCTACTCTTGCAACAGGAGCAAAAACCTCATCATAATCAATACCTCTTCCATGCATGACCTTGAGCAACCAACCTAGCCTTATTTCTAACCACAATCCCCCTTGCATCCCTTTTACATTTCAGAATCCACTTTGTCACAATAACATACTTACCAGGAGGCAACTGAACAAGCTCCCACACATTTTGATTCAAAAATTGTTGCATCTCCTCTTGCATAACAACTACCCAATCATCATCTGCCAGTGCCTGTGCAACACTGGTAGGTTCAACTTGAAATAGGAAACAAGCAAATAGACAATGATGATAGTCTATGTGATTGTTCCTATGTTGATCCTGAATGTAGATGAGAAATATAGATTCACCAAATCTTGTCTTCTTCACCTTGCTTCTAGTTTGCACAGAGGAAGTAGGATCACCAATGATTAAAGATTGTGGATGAACTGTGTTAATACTCTTTGTGTCATTTGGACTAACATCAACTGATGTGGCCAGATTAGTAACTGTAGGACCAAAGTCATCATTATAGGAAGAAGAGCCAAATATGCCGGTTCTTGACAAATGATGAATGTCTTCCAACTCAGAGCTTGAATGTTGTGAATTGGCTAAGTCAGATGGAGTTGGAAATCTGGTGGGAGAAACATCCAAACCCAAAGAATCAACAGATGAAGTATTGGAGGGAACCGCAGGAACAACATCACTAGCAGAAGGAACAAGAACACTTCTAGCATAATCACCATCAGCAGCAATTGACCCATTACCAGAAGGATCAGCCACATTACTAGCAGGAACAGGTATACTACCAGCAGCATCAAAGTTCCTATTTTCTTCAATAGTTGCCTCCCTTAGAAGTTCTTCTGTTTCTTTAGAGAATTCATAACCAAACTTTTCAGCATCATCCTTTGCTGCATGCTCTTGTCGTTGAAGCTTCACAAGTTCTTCTGCATATCCCAGATCACTTGAAGTTACATGAGAAGCGGTTGTGTTCTTGGTACCTGAAAAGTGGTTAGAAGGAAAGGAAGGAACAACTATAAGGTGTTCATCACACTCTGAATCTGACTCATCATCTGAGGAACCAGCAATATTAGTTTGAGTATCTTGTGGTTCTGCAGAAAGATTAGATTTATAACGAGTATAACCTAAGTGATCAGTTAAGTAGTCAAGATCAAAGTACCATTTTTGACCTGCTCCCTGAACATTTGGCTTGTACTCCATAAATCTCAGATTCAGTGTCTCTTCAATCCTTTTTGTGGAGATGTTATACACCCTGCAAGCTTTACTATGAGCTGAATATCCTACTACAAATCCCTCATCAGCTTTTCCTTTAAGCTTGCCCAAATGATCACTAGTGTTAAGGATGGTGACATGACACCCAAAAGGCTTAAAGTGACTAATGGTAGGAACCTTGGCAGACAAAAGTTCATAAGGTGTCTTGTTGTGAGGACTAGCTATCAACACCCTGTTCAATACATAACAAGCAGTGCTGACTGCTTCAGTCCAGAACATGGTATGTAACTTAGAATCAACAAGCATAGATCTTGCTGCTTCAATCAGGGTTCTATTTTTTCTTTCAGCAACTCCATTTTGTTGTGGAGTCCTGGCGGTGCTATAATCCCTTTTTATACCCTTTGTAGCACAAAGCTCAATTAATTTGGCATTCTTAAACTCTGTCCCATTGTCACACCTAATGGCTTTAACCTTTTTATTCAACTGATTCTCTACCAGGCCAATAAAGTCTTGAAGAATGTGAAATGTTTCATCTTTAGTCCCCAAGAAGAATGCCCAGCAATACCTACTATAGTCATCAGTAACCACCAAACAATAGTACTTGTGATCAATGCTTCCGATAGATGTAGGACCAAAAAGATCCATATGAAGAAGCTGCAAGGGCTCAGTGATAGTGCTGACAGCAGCAATGGACTTATAGGAAGCCTTGTGTTGCTTTCCCTTGTTACAAGCCACATAGTTGTGTTCATTAGTAAAGACCTTTGAAGGAAGTCCATGAACTAACCCAAGTTTTGCCAGCTTGGTGATTGTTTTGAAATTAACATGAGCCATCCTTCTATGCCATTTATTAGATTCATCCAAGGATGCTTTTGCCACCAAACAAGCTAAGTCACCTGCAGACTGAACTTCATTGAGATTGAATGTATACAGATTTTGTTTCCTTGGCACCTTCAAAACAACTTGACTGTCATCAGGTATCTGGAAATCTTTTGAAAGAACAAGACATTCAGTTCAGTGAACAACAGAAAGTTTTTAGTGTCATAGATTTGGGACACAGAAAATAGGTTGAAGTTTTGATAAGGTTTTAAAATGTACCATTTTGAGGGGTCGTTTAAGCCCTTATTTGATTACTTTTGTATCCGTTATTACTTAATATCATTCCTTTTCACTTTTTAGGTATCTTGAAGGCAAAATGCTGGAATGACACTTATTCGGACGAAAAGGCGTGAATATACGAAGAAAATGGCCAAAGTCAAGAATCGAGACACTCAGTCAATGAAATGAAGGTGACGGCGCTCAAGAGCCAAATTTCTCATTTACAAGTGACGACTTCGGGTTTTAAAATAGTCGGGCGTCGCTCGAATTGCCTAGATTTGATCCGACGACGTCGCCGGTCAAGGGACGGCATCACAAGCATAAGGTGACGCCGTCGCAAGACTAACGTGGCCAAGACGAAACCCTAATGACGGCGACCCGACGGCCACAAATTATAAGGTGGCGCGTAGCATTTGTAATTTTATATATAGAATCCAAATTTTTTAGTTTTCAGTGTGTAGTCTTTTGGAGTAAAAACCTAAACCGAACCAAGGCTGTCTTGCACAGTATTTTAGGGTTCCATACCCTATCTTACATCAAGATAAGTGTTTTACTTCATTAATTCAATTATGTCTTCTATTAATTGTGTGTATGCTTGCATGTTTTCCATGTCCGGCTAATTTACTTGTGTGTTTGCTTAGGGAATATGAGACTTAATTATTGAATATTGATTGGTTTTCTATTATCTTAATTGTTAATGATCTAGTATTGCGATAGATCATCCGTTGTGTAGTTAATGCTTGATTAATCTTTGTTGAACCTTAGCTTACAGTACCTTGAGTCATTGTAGGCTAAACCATCCGAAGAGTACCTTAGTGTTAAGTTTATAAATCCTAGAGATTTTGTTGGCGATAACCTTTGGTAGTTTCAAAGAGTTAGGGATAAACGCATACCCTACGACCTTAGACACACAACGCGATTAAGAATAAGGACGTGACAATTCAACCATCAATAGGAGATAATTAAGGAGTAATAAAACCTAAGTAAACACATCTTTAAATCATCATACGAGCACACAATAATTAGACATAGACTACATACACCTTAGATTAGATAATTAGACGAATAGAGTAATCAGTAGAAATACCAACCCCCAAATCCAATACCCCGAGATTCGTACCTTTCCATTTCCTAAAAACATAAAAAGATAAAAAATAATCTTCCTCAACCCCAACCTTAGCATAGTAACTTTTCACTAGCATTCCTATTCCCCTAGAGAACGATATCAATACCCGTAGCTTACCCTAATACTACACTACAACGATTAGGTTCACTGCCTAGGGTGTTGAAAAACTTGCTCGACGAAAAGGAAGTTCCTTTGACCCCAAACGATGTGTGTAGCGTTATCAAGTTTTTGGCGCCACTGCTGGGGAATAGAATAGCTAGTTAGGAGTCCATCTCGTTTAGGTTCCCTTGCTTGATTCCTATCAAGTAAATTTTTTTTTTCCAATTTTTAGCTTCCTCGTAGTCTATCCCCCTTCTTCGTGACCTTCGTTAGTAACCCCATCACTTTTCATCATGGAAGGTGATAACCAAGCACCATTCATCAACCTACCACCAAATGACCCGCCAAGAGGCCGTACTCTTGGTGAATACTCGAGACCAAGCCACCTAGGATATAGGAACACCATTGAGCTTCCCGACCAAGCCCAAACTACGGCCCTGCGATCCGACACCATCCGGTTGGTGCAAAACGGATGTGCATTTCATGGACTTCGTTCCGAACATCCTAATCAGCATCTTAAGGATTTCCTTAAAATTGTCGATTCCGTCGACCTCGATGCTACTACTCGGGAGACCACGATCTGCGTCTCTTCCAATCGCCTCGGGACCAAGCTAGTAATTGGCTTGAGCGACTTCCACCGGCTCCATCTCAAGTTGGGATGATCTCACCTCTCACTTCCTTGCTCAATTTTTCCCACCTGGGAGAACCACTAAGCTTAGGAATGATATCTTGATGTTCCAACAACATCAAGGTAAATCTCTCTACGAAGCATGGACTCGATTCAAGGAATTACTCCATAAAGTCCCTCATCACGGCATTGATCTTTTGCTTCAAGTCCAACTCTTCTATGATCATGTCAACTTCCCCACCAAGCGATCCATTGACCAAGCGGCCGGTAGAAAACTTAGTGACCTCACCGCGGAAGAATCATAGGGTATAATAGAGGACCTTGCTCTCTATGACAACGAAAGTTGGAATGACCCCCGTGAGTTTCCCAAAACCGTTAAGGCAATCTCCTTGCCTCCCATTGACTCACAACCTTCTGACCGTAGGATGCTCGAGCTTGAAGATCAAGTTAAATTCCTAATAAGCTCCTACGAAAATCCTAAGTCTTCACGCCATGTGAACAAAGTTTCTTCCTCGTGTGAGCCATGTAGTAACATGCGCACTTGCACCAAATTCCCCGAACAACCTTCCGTTGACTACGCCTCCTCGCGTACTAATGGAACGGGAGGAAGATTCCCTACAACACCCGGACCTAGGACTTTTAATGACGCTCGAGAAGCATGGAAGGGCAAACCCGACTTTTATTGGGGACAAACCAAAGAATTCACATCCAATGATTTCTCATGGCCCCCATCTCACGGCCCTAACCAACAAAACATTGAGGGGATGTTGCAACACTTAGTCGCATCCCAAGAAGCACAAATAGCTAAACTCTCGGACCGTTTTAACCAACAACAAGCCGAGATGGATAGGAAGATAAATAACCTCTTGAAAGCCATGACCAATAGTGATAGGAAGGTTAATGCTATCTCAACTCCCGAACCTTCCGGTGTAGAGATTAAGGACCCAAGTAAGCTAGCCAAGCTCGTTCAATTCGTCAATACCATCACCTTAGCAAAACCTAATAGAACAAATGACGAAGCGAAACATGAAACGATACTTGAGGTTAGTGAAACACCTAGGAATGGAACAACCAAGGAAGAAGAAGTAGATAATGACTATTTCAATAAGTTTCCTATGGAAGAAGAACTATCTCGCCACCCTCACTTAGTGCGTGACCTCCGTCACATGTATGTTAGGAGAAGCCCTAGGATCAAGTTTGGGAACCCTTGGAATCTTAACATACCATGTTGCATAGGACACCTTTTCATGGCAAAGGCCTACATTGACCACAAGTCCCCAATAAACATAATGACTAGCACCTACTATAATTGGGTAATGAAGAAGCATATCCCAACTAGGCAAGATCCCGATAATCCTAGGGTTAGTTGTAATTTTCTTGGTAGAGTTAAGGGATTGCCCGTCTATGTAGGTAGTTTCACGTTTCCTACGGATTTCATAATTGTGGAAGATATTAGTACGGCCATAGATCCTAACTTGTCCCACGTTATTTTAGGGAAACCTTTCAACGACAGCACCGGGATGACTTATGATCCCTCGTTAGGGATAGTGCGATTCAAGGATGAGACCGATGACGTAGCCTACCAAATGCCATTTAAGATTGAGAAATTTTCATCACTCTCCAATGATGAAAAAGAACTTAAACTATCGGTCTACTATAGGAATGAGAAGAATAAGGAGAAAGGAGTGGATTATGTTATGGCTAAGATTTGCGGTTTCTATAAGGATTGCATGAACTTAGGACTGAAATATAGAACTGAGTGGGGAGAGGACGAACTCTTATAAAGGTGTATCATAGGACACTTTTACAACATGGAATCACCCACTAGAAACCGTCATGAGGAAGAAGGTGACGGTAATGAAGTTACGTAGGGGCACGACTTCGAGTCTAGCTACAAGACTCATAAATAAAGAAAAGCGCTTCATGGGAGGCAACCCATGCTTAATTGTTTGATTGTTTGTGTCGTGTATCCTTTAGTGATTGTTTATTCTCATGTTTAAATTTGTAAAAATGCTTTATTTTTTCTTTAACCTCGTCTTAATTACATATAAAGGTATTTTACATAAGGAATAAGTGTAGGGAGGATTACACACGTTTTCAACAGAAACGTAAACATGAGAATTACAATTAATTAAAAGATATACATGTGTGTTTGTTCGAGTCAAATGCTTGTATCGAGTCATAATGGATGTTTTGCAGGAAATATTTCTAGATTCTAAAGATGTAAATTTTCCAGAATTTTTTCCAGAAAATCGCAGACCATTTTTGTCAGGATAACCGACGGGTCAGATCGCAACTGACAACGGCGGGAAGGAGCAAAACAACCGATTACGTTTTCTCGTTTTCTGAGCTACTTATAAAATTTTGGAATTTTCCAGGTCTTAATTTTCTAGAAATTTTGTAAACATCCATTCCACAAGCATTATATCCTAGTTTAGTAGAGTCCTATATATATTATTATCGTCGATTTTACGCGAAGGTTTCGTTTGTTTTCTTCAAGTGTGCAGGTTTAATTTACCAAGAAGAAGATACATAAGATGAGAAGGAGCTTTTAACGCAAACATTCTTCTTGAAGAAAGATGTAACCACCACTTTACACGGATCCTACCGAGCTAATCAGGGGAGTATTAGTTTCTTTCGTTTTTAATTACGTTCCATTATCATAACTTTGATACTTTCGGGGAACATTGGGGACAATGTTCAGTTTAAGTGTAGGGAGGGAAAATAAACCGGGAACTTTGAAACTATGCTTATCCTTTATTATTTGCTTTGTCCAATTGCATTTGCGTAATAAACCATGAGAAAATGTCGGTTAGGGTAATCTTGGCACCAAATTTAAATTTTTTCATGACATATAGGAGTGGGCCATTAGTGTTATTAAAGCGTCTCATGGATAGGAGGTTATATGACTAGCACGAAAACCCTTTACCGCTTAAATTCCACCTAAAATGTGATGATCGCCCTTAGATTAGTAGGAATTAAAGCATTCATCTTTAATGCTTAGTGTGTGAACACGTAGTATAATAGATTCTAGAACTTGTTTTGTGATGCATTCCGAGATTGCTAGTAAGACTACACTTGTGTAGTTAGGAATAACTAAATGATAAGAGGCATTAGGATAACCCTTGTTTGATACCCGTAATATAATTACTTCTTCCACAACGGTTGAGTAATTCCCCCACACCTTTGCGTTATACTCATCTTTAGTACACGATACCCCTATTTAACCCCTCAGAGCCTATCCTTTTCGCAGTTCTCGTGATGTTTCAGTTTTCTGAAATATCAATGAAGAGCATTCTTTACACCCCACCCCCAAATGTACACCCAAATCGCCTTAGCCTACCTTGTATGTACTCACTTTTAGTGCATTATTGTTATCACACTAAACCCTTAGTTTAATTATCTAGTTGCTTGCATAAGTTTCTAAGTCGAGTCATATCCTTTGTACACAGTTTTTGGACGATTGGGACTCATGGGAAAAGTTAAAGTTTGTGAAATGACGGGAAGGGAACGTTAAATTCAAATTCCCTTTATTTGCAGAATAATGTACTCCAAGTGTTTTGATCTTTTCAATTCGGGTCACATTAGTGTTAGAGTAATAAAAACTCAAGTGTAAGGATGTGCCTATAAATCCCTATCATTTTGATGTTATCGTAGAGGATGGTAGAGTAAAAGTGTATGAAAAAAAAAATCGAAAAAAGAGAAAAAGAAAAAAATAGTGTGTTGAAAAAAAAAAACATACGGGCTACCATCCTACATCTATCTTTAAATTTATGTTTGTTTGTTTTAGTTATCTAAAGTCTAGAGTGTCGAGTTTTGGCTTAGCAACGCCATTCTTCGCATGCTTGTAACATAAAGATTTTTGACTTGCCACCACTAAATAGCCTATCCCACCAAACCCTTTGTTTCCTACCGTAAGCCTAACATTACAACCCTTTAAAAGACCTCTTTGATAGTCTTTCCTAGGTGCTTACGCCAAAGGGATGGAGGTTTGTTCTAGTCTCAAGCCTATGGTAATCTATGTACTAGGACCGGTTAATGAGTGTTTATCTTCTATTTCCAACTTGTTATATTTCATATACACCCGAGAGATGTGAGTATCCAAACACCCCATGTGAGGTGCTAGTATGTAATTTCCATGCTTATTATGACTTTTGCGGGGCTTATATGTGTTGTTGATTGTTCTAAACCAATGCTTCATGACCCCTAACTTATAAATTAATTGGCTAAAAGCACATTTGCTTGAGGACAAGCAAATACCAAGTGTAGGGATATTTGATAAGGTTTTAAATGTACCTTTTGAGGGTCGTTTAAGCCCTTATTTGATTACTTTTGTATCCGTTATTACTTAATATCATTCCTTTTCACTTTTAGGTATCTTGAAGGCAAAATGCTGGAATGACACTTATTCGGACGAAAAGGCGTGAATATCTGAAGAAAATGGCCAAAGTCAAGAATCGAGACACACAGTCTGAAATCAAGATGACGGCGTCAGTATTAAAACAAGGGCCGTCGGACCACTTTTATGACTCAAGAGCTAAATTGCTAATTTACAAGTCCGGCTAATTCAATTATGTCTTCTATTAATTGTGTGTATGCTTGCATGTTTTCCATGTCCGGCTAATTTACTTGTGTGTTTGCTTAGGGAATACGAGATTTAATTATTGAATATTGATTGGTTGTCTCTTATCTTAATTGTTAATGATCTAGTATTGCGATAGATCATCCGTTGTGTAGTTAATGCTTGATTAATCTTTGTTGAACCTTAGCTTATAGTACCTAGAGTCATTGTAGGCTAAACCATCCGAAGAGTACCTTAGTGTTAAGTTTATAAATCCTAGAGATTTTGTAAGCGATAACCTTTGGTAGTTTCAAAGAGTTGGGATAAACGCATACCCTACGACCTTAGACACAATAGGAGATAATTAAGGAGTAATAAAACCAAATAAACACATCTTTAAATCATCATACGAACATACAATAATTAGACTGACTACATACACCTTAGATTAGATAATTAGACGAATAGAGTAATCGGTAGAAATACCAACCCATAAATCCAATACCCCGAGATTCATACCTTTCCATTTTCTAAAAACATAAAAAGATAAAAAATAATCTTCCTCAACCCCAATCTTAGCGTAGTAACTTCTCACTAGCATTCCTATTCCCCTAGAGAACGATATCAATACCCGTGGCTTACCCTAATACTACACTACAATGATTAGGTTCATTGCATAGGGTGTTGAAAAACTTGCTCGACGAAAAGGAAGTTCCTTTGACCCCGAACGACGCGTGTAGCGTTATCAAGTTTCTCAGTTCTTCCACATAATACACATTCTCAAAGTCCAGCTTGGAAGTTCTAATCGTTCTCTTCCCTGTAATTTTACCATCTCCTCCAAAAGTAACAGCACCTCCTTGAAGAGATACAAAATCATGAAGTCTGTCTTTGTTCCCTGTCATACTCCTAGAACAACCACTATCAACAATGCCTAAATCTTTATTAGAATGAGGATCATCCTACAAGTTAAGAGATATACAACAACATTTGTATACATGGAGACCCAAGCCATCACTGACTTGGGCCTGCCTTTTGGATCATATTAGAAAGACCTGCAGATTGATAAGATCCACTATTGTTCCTGGAACCCTTCATGAAAGATGGTCTATTGTGTGTCCAAGAGCAACCTGCTGAGGGCTTAACAGCAGTATCCCACCATGTCCCCCTTTTATGCAATGGGTCATTATTAACATGCCTGTTTTCATTTTGAAAATAAGTACTAGTAGGTCTGTATAATGGCCTATAAACATTTCTTCTCCAACATGATGAAGATGGCCTGTCAGCAGAAACTGGGTTACCAGTAGGAACTGGTCTACCAGCAGCAACTGGTCTACCAGCAAAATTGGTTCTGCTGGTCCTCGCATGTGTTCCAGAGGGAACAAACGGAGGAATGTTGGCCACATCATTCCATGTAGGTCTATATCTCTGTTGATTAGTACAAACACCCATTTGTTTCTCATAAAAATCACGATCTTTGATAAGATGAAATGTACTACCTCACACAAAACATGATTTCTTCTTAAAATGATTGTTCATAACAGGAATAGTCTTATCACAAACAAACTTATTCAAACCACAACCAAAATTAGAATTGTTTTTAACAAAACCAACAGAATAAGAAATGTTTCTAAAATAAGCTTTTTTTGAAGATGAATCATTAACGGCAGCTCTTGGGATAGGCAAGGGCTTGGGAGAGGCATACTTGGGCGTTGTAGACTCTTCACTTGAATCACAACTGGCATAGTCTTTAGTCTGGGTCTCTGAAGTCCTATCACTGGAAGAACAAGAGACAAAAGTATTAGATTCACTGCCAGTGCCAGATAAGTCATTGGACTTTTGACTATAGGTCATATGTGATTCATCTGAGTCTTAGTCTGGGTTGGGTGGCCTAACAATACCATTTATAGAAGAAGGAACTGAATGCATTTCACCTTGTTTTACATATTTAACAGGTTTTCTATATTTATCTTCTTCTTCATCAGTGACAAGATTAAAAACACTGTATTCATTGGGGTCATACACCTCATTTGGACCAATATAGTCCTTGAAGCCCAACCCCATCTTAGTTTTAATAGACATAGAACTATTCCACAGTTTATCTAGGTTTATAGAAGAAGGAACTAGATGCATTTCACCTTGTTTTACATATTTAACAGGTTTTCGATATTTATCTTCTTCTTCATCAGTGACAAGATTAAAAACACTGTATTCATTGGGGTCATACACCTCATTTGGACCAATATAGTCCTTGAAGCCCAACCCCATCTTAGTTTTAACAGACATAGAACTATTCCATAGTTTATCTAGGTTTCTAGCCTCTTCTTGCCACTGTTTATGCCTAGCCACCTCTGAATCTAGATTAGCTTGTACACCCTCTTTTTCAGCAACGACCTTTACATATTCTTTCTTATTAAATTTTAGCTTGTTCGTGGTGTTTTCCAAATCTCTTTCTAAAACTTTAATTTTCTCTTCAAGAGCCAATTGATTTTGTTGGTACCGTGCCTTTTGTTTTCTAAAGATTTAACAGTTTTCTTATAGGCCTGGACCTGAATAAAATATTCTTTATATTGGCCATTAACATCATCAAATTCACTTTTAAGAGCATCATATTTAGCATTACAACCAAACATACAACGTTGTACCTGAGAAGTGATGCCCATTAGTGCAATCTCATCAGCAGTATCAACAACCAATCCAACCTGAGGATTTTCATCCCTAGCTTCATTCACATGCTCATCCCAGTCAACCCTTGACTCCAAAGACAACAAAGCTTTAGGTTTCTGATCCTCAGCTTCATTGATCTTGAATGCAGAATATCTTCTCCTGTCACTTCCCTTCTGATTTGGGCATTCTCTAGGAAAGTGACCCACCTCATTGCATTCAAAACACCTGATCTTCTTCCTGTCAAACCTGGCTGATTCTCTTCCCTTTTAGCCGAACTTTCTTCCAGAACCCTTCTCAAACCTGTTGACTTTCACAGCAAGCATGGCCATCTACCATTTGAGATCCATCTCCTCCAAATCCCATTTATCCACTTGTTCAAAATCTTCATAGACCAACTGCTGTTGGTCTTTAGTTTCAGCAACAAAAGCGTAAAGCACATCCTCTATCACAGAATTGGACTTTGATTTCCTTTTAGAAGAAGTGTGTGTTTTGGTTTGTGGCGATGAAGAAGTGGGACTCTCAACATAAGACACCATTGTTTTAGCACTGGTAGCACTAACAAAAGCTGAGTGTGTTGGAGTTGGAGAATAAGATGAATAACCCTTGATATCAATTTCAAGAGATCTAAGCTTATTGTATAAGTCATCAAAGCTTAAGTAGTCAAGGCCTCCCTTTGCCTTATGTGTGAGAGAAACCTGCCTCCAGGAAGAAGGTAAATCACAAAGGAACTTGAGATTGCATTCTTCATTGTCAGGTTTGGACTTCATCTGATTTAGCTGGTTCAGGATTTTCTGAAACCTGTTATACCCCTTGTGTATGCCTTCCTCTTCAGAAATTGAGAACTCCTGAAAACTCTGCTTGAGCATTGACTTCCTCATCTTTTTAGACCTCCAAACCTTGCTTTTATTGCTCTCCATATTTCTCTTGCATCATCAAGATGATAAAAGTCACTTATATGTTTATCTGGAAGAGCTTGAAGCAAGGTAGTCCTTGCCTTGGTTTCCCTCTTAAGTGCAATTTGTTCTGCATTAGTTGTTGCTGGAAGTATTATCACATTCCCATCAGGATCTCTTCCAGTAGCCTTCTTACTGTTGCTTTTTAGAAAAATGTTCCAGAGATGGATGTCACTGTTGGAGATATAATTTTCCATCTTCATAGCCCATATGTCATATTCGTCCTTCTTCAGATAGGGAAACTTTGCATTGTTGTTGGACATGGTGGTAACAACCTGCTGAATTGTAGACTGAGCATTGGATGGCTCAGGCTTGTCTTCATTGTCTGAACTTTCTGAATGTTTTGATGATGTCATTGTAAGAGTGAGATTTATGAATCTATGAGAGAGAGAGTATGATCATCTTCTTTGAAAGATTCTCACCAGGCTCTGATACCACTTGTTGGGTTCAATCCCAGATAGATCTAATGAGCCTTAGAGAAAGTATAGTTAACCTGTGTAATCACAAGAGAACTAAGGAGAACCTTTGCTAGAATTATGTTTACGCGGAAAATAAACACAAGACTCAAGAAGACAATAAACACCAAATACTTGATCCTTTATGGATCTATATTAATTTTCTAACAATGTTCTTAAGGGACGTACATCAACCCTAGCCGCAGGTTTCTTTTTTACTACTAGAAACCCTAATTGTGCAGCTTACTCATCACGTAAAAGATATGCATTATCTATTCCTAATTTAACTCATGCATATCCCAACTAAATATTAACAATACGGAAACTAAATATCCGCATAAATAATAATAACTATCAGTGGCAACTGCACTATCCGAAGGAACCACACTATCAGTAGAAACAATAAAGCTATCAGCAGGAACCTTTATCAGTAGGAACCCACTGTTACAATAATTCCTAACAATATGTTGCTCAACCTCCCGGTTTTACCGACTTTGAGAAACCACATCATGTCTTCAAACTCAAGAAGGCATTATACGGACTTATGCAAGCACCAAAAGCTTGGTACGATCGACTTAAGACTTTTCTAGTTTAAAACAAATATACCATGGGATTAGTAGATAATACTCTTTTCACAAAGAAAAAGGAATCACACATTATCATAGTTCAAATATACGTTGATGACATCATATTCGGATCAACTTGTCAAGAGCTATGTGATGATTTTTCTAAAATCATGCACGACGAGTTTGAGATGAGTATGATGGGTGAGTTAAACTTCTTTCTAGGACTTCAAATTAAACAACTAGAATATGGCATATTCTTTATCCAATCTAAATACATAAAAGATATGCTTAAGAAATTTGGTCTTGAAGACTCAAAACCAACTAAGACACCCATGTATTCGGACACTAAACTCACCAAGGATGAGGAAGGTGAATCGGTAGATAACACTAAATATAGAGGAATGATTGATGAGTGTCTAAATACTCATCATTTTGTACAAAATAAACCGCAAAATCATCTCGAAAACACTCGAAAACACATCAAAATGATCAAAATATCACAAATCGTGTTTTATGTGTTTTAAATGCAAAAATATCAAAATCGGATGAAAACATATCAAATTTGCAAAATTGCGCTTTAGTCCCCAGTTTCAAAATTGTCAAAAAGCAGGTCCACGAGTCAAAATTTCAAAGAAAAATCACCAAAGGTCCTTTTAAAATCATAACTTGTCAAATTTAGTCCTTTGGTGAAAAATATCAAAAGTTTGAGAAAATTACAAATTGGTCCTTTAAGTTTGAAAATTGGCGAATTAGTCCTGGAAAATGTGCAAATGGCAAGTTTGGTCCTTGTACTTTGTGAAGATTGTCAATTATAGTCCTTGGAGAAACTTTGTTTAATTGGCGAAAAGGTCCTTGAAGTTTCGAAATTGCACTTTAGGTCCCTTGTCATTATAAGCCTTTAACACCCATTTTGACCTCATAAGCTTGTGACCCCATTTTAAACATTTTGGACCCCTTTGATTATTATATCCAACAAACAACCAAACAAACCAACCACTGGTTTCCTCCTTTTCTTCCCTTCCTTCACCCACTTTGTCTCAAATCACTCGACTAAACCACCCCTCCTCCATATCCACTCTTTTGTCCCCCACCAACACCTCAATCCAAACTACATTTATTGCAACCATTCTCCTCACTCAATCCTCAATCGCCATATTTCCATTTTCCCGCCAAAATGAATCAATGGTCTAAATTCACTAAAGTCATCCAATGGACCAAAATTGAGGTGGAAATGCTTATGTTCAAGAGAGAAGCTTTTGGCTATAAAAGGAGAGAAGAAAGAAGATTGGGGAGTTAGTTAGTTTTTAGTTTTTTCTTTAATGTCGAATTTTTTTAAAATGTATTAGTTTATATCAAATGTTGTAATTCAAGTTTATTTGTATCAAATTTAAGTTAAAGTGTCATTGTAATGTATTTTTGAGCATAAATCCAAGCTTTAATTAAGTTCCAAATTTAAAGGTTCTTGTGGAAAATTTCAATTTCAAATTCGATTCCCAAGTTTCATATAGTTTACGATTCTCGAATTGCTTATTTAAGCTTATTTTAGCTTTTGATGAGCTTTTATTCGGTTTCAAATAATTCTGGTATTGGTCAACAAAAGTCAACCATCGAGGAAATTTGCAAATGAATTGGATTTGGTGATGTAATGATAAGCTTGATCATAGGTTAAACTATGCTTAGAATATAGTAGGATTATTGGTTTGTTTTAGCCTGCAATAGCGATGGACTCATGTGAGTTAGTTTCCAACTTTTCAAGTTTCAAGTCATTTGCATATTTTGCTTGTTTGAGTTTGTGATTATCATTAGTGTACACTTGTTCACATAGTTGTTATTTAGGTTATATAAACTTAGAGTAATCAAGAAATAGTCTGGATTAGTGGTAATCTCAATTTTAATTCACAAAACATGTTTTAAAGTAGTGTTTGGTTTAGTGATTAAGACTTTAAGAGGACACGATGGTTTAGTTTTGTTGCTTTAGGTTTAGTATAGATCATTAAGTCAAATCAATCTTTTATTTTGCATCAAACTCTTAAAAGTCAAAATGATCTTTGTGACCATTCTATAGCTGCTTGTTGAAATCCAGTTTAATCAATCTTGCATATAGGTTTAGTATTTGATAAGCTAGCTTGTTTAAGTCTTATTGCATCATATTACATTGATTTCGGTCTTCCATTTGATTTGAATCTCATAAAGTCAAACATAGATACTGTTTTAAAAGTCAAAAGGCATGTCCGATCTAGTTTAAGCGATTTTGCGACATGAGCATTAAGCTCATTTCGGGTAGTTAGAATCGATTATTGGTCTAAGTGTAGTCGACTAGGTGGTCTTCAAGACCCTATTATCTGTTTTACCTTTAAGCTTTTCCCGATAAGCTCTTAGATAAGCTCAAACTAGGTCCCTAGTTCATATATTCTTCTTCAAAGACTTATCGCTCCATTTGGTAGTTTTGTTTAATCTCTACTTGTCTTCATTACTTGTCCTCATTAGCTGTAAATTTGGGTAAATGATCTCTCGGTTGGTGGTCTTGAGAACCACACTTTTGGTTTTCTTTAGCTTATTGGATAAGCGCTTTCTATGGCTTAAACTTAGGACAATTTATTATTTGCTTAATATCATTTAGCTTAATCTTTGTAATCATTCTTTAGGTGTTAGGAGTAGCTTTTAAGGTTTCTTTAGAGTATTTTTAGCATACATTAGCTTATTTGAGAAGTTTGTTAGCTTTAGAGCTTATTAGCTTATTTCATAGTCTTATTTCCATGTTATTTTACATAGCAGCCCTTCAATTCCTTCACATAAGCCCTTGTTTTTCTATTTTTCCTAGCTTTAGAATATTATTTTAGACTTTTCCTGAAATTTTCAGATTTTTCTAAGGTGTTTTGCTATTTTTCTTGATTTAAATTAGTTTTAATCATTTTAATTAGCTTTTAATACAAAAAATTAAGAAAAGTTCCAAAAATAATTTTCAATTTTCTTAAGTTTAGATAAATATAAAAGCATAAAAATATTTTTCCTTATTTTTCTCCTTTTATTTGGTATTTTTAGCATTTAAATTAGTTTTAAATAGTTTTAAATTAATAATAAATACATAAAAAGTCTAAAAATATATTTTCTGTTTTAAAATTAGTTTTATCATATTTTAGATTTTTCTAAGTTATAATTTCATTTTCTAGGTTAATTTTGTATTTTCTTCTATTTTAGTGCATTTTAAATACTTAATAAATAGTTTTTAATTAATAATAATTAATTAAATAGTTGTAAAAATAATTTTCCTTTTCTAATAATTTTCTTATATCATTAGGATTGTAAAATGTATTTTCATATTTTTAGGATTTATATTGTATAAGTTTCACGTTTTTATTTTGTACGTTTACGTTATTTTTATTTAAACGTAAGTTTTAGGTTTTAAGTTTTAAACGTTCATCACTTTAAATATAGTGATAGCGTTTATTTAATATCTTTATCTTTTAATTTTCTTAATTTGCATTTAAGTCGCTTTATTTTATAAACTTTTTCAAGAGTGTAATATTCAATCCTAATCCTTTCGATCGCTATCATTAGTGATCATTCTATCGTCGATCATGTGTTTAACACACCATTGAGTCTCCGTGGGACTTAACGACCGGAATTCATTGTATTCTCTGATCTTCATTGTATTTGTGTCTGAGCGGTTTTAAGTCTGTTAGACTTGACGGTTTCTTGTGGATCAAATTTTAGCGCCCATTGCGGGAGGCTTTAGCGTGTGTTTAGCCATTTCGGACCCATTCTTGCACATATCCCATCTTTTGTAAAAGTTTTTGTAAAGTTTTCAAAAATCCAAAAGTTCATTAACACTTTTCCTAAAGTGTTAACAACGCCAAAAATATTTTCATTCTTTGTTTTTATCATCATGTTTTCAAAAATACCAAAATATTCTTCTTTACCCTCTCACCTTTTGATTCTTCATTTCTTTTACCCTCTATCCATTTGATTCTTTCTATGTCTCATCCTCACCAATTTGGTTGTGAATGGTGTGGGGACCTCAAAATGGTGGAAATTGCCCCGGTTGTGGCATTGTGAATCCGGAAACGGGTTTGTCTATGACCAAAATCCCTACAATGAAACAACTAATTTCCTCAACCAACCCCGCACTATGAGATGGAGACGTATTCTTGTGAATTTTGTGGGGTCCTCATTATGATTACCAATGTCAATCATGGAATCAAAATTTCTATGAATCGATCCTTGTTATAACACTCCTTGTTTTGACAATTTCCAACCCCACAATTTTCCGTCATTGAACAATTTCCGTCATTGATCAACATCCTCGTGAGAAAAGTATGCTAGAAGAACTTGCGAAGACCAAACGTCTCGCAACGAAAAATCTATGCTAGAATTACTTGAAGAAGAGGAACGAGCCGCTAAGATTCAAAGATGTCTTGAAGAAATACGAATCGAGGAACGAGCACTTGCAAGACGTGCCCGATGGCTCGCGACTTACATCGACGATGATGATGATAGTGACGATGATGATGAAAGTTTGTCACTGAAACCACACACGAAGAGCCCGTTAACTCTCTAAGTATGGGGACGAGCATCTCAAGACTATTCGGAAACGGAATCATCGAATGTTGAGAACCTTATCCCGATCCCAAGTGAGTCCGAGGGAATTCTTGACAATGAGTGTGATGTGTCTTCTCCTCTTACAAATGATCTTGTTGAGACTTTCTCGATTTTGACGGTGATTATAGTGATGCCGATTCTTTATATTCTAAAGACATAGAATTTATTGATGCATTACTTCCACATTCGAGATCGTCAACTTAGAAGAGGATGTTGACCATGTTGTTTCCACAACAATTAATACGACTATCACTAATCCCTTATTCGAATTCGATTACGAATTTACTCTAAATTCGATTAATCCAATCTTTGATAGTGATGAGTCGACACGGAGACTATAATGGACGAGGTGCATATTTATAGCCCACGGTACCGCACATGTCCCACCTCCGTATATTCTTCATGAGGAGTTCGCGGTGAACTCACTCATATCATATCTCCATTGGAGTATGATTGCTTGGATGGCAAAAATCATGATCGGGGAGAGAATCTCAATTTGCATAGTTATGACAAATCTTCCCACCCTCCCACCGAGATGCCTTCCAACCCAAAGAGCTCTACCAATAAAATCCAAATAAGTGCAATTGCACTTAATCCCGAGGAAGAAGATCTAGTCATGATTGTTATCATGATTTTCCTTCTTTCTTCACCTACTCGGTGACTTCCTCTCTTCTTCACTCCTTCGGGAGTGAGGACACTATCTTTGATCCCGCATTTTCAATTATCATTTTGAGCGGTTCTCTCTATATCTCATCGGTGTGGAACTTTCACGTGCTTCATATGTTTGTCCAAACATCTTGAATGAAAGTCCGATGGAGATTGTTTCTTCCACTTTGCTTCCCATGAACCAATGAATTGGGTCGAGTCAAGCTAGCGACTGGAAATCAAAAACAAGAGCACACACCATATGGGTTTTCACCCATATTTCGACTTCTTACCCTTTCTACCACCTAAGTGTGGGGTGATGCCCACATGTTATATATATATATATATATATCTCTAAAAAAAAAAAAAAAAATCTTTCTAAATAATGGCGTAGTATTTCCCTTTACGTTCTTTGTTTCGGCATAACCATGGTACTTTGAATATTGAGGGCAATATTCATTTCTAAGTGTGGGGAATTCTCACGAATTTCATATATTATCTACCCAATTCCCGTTTTGGCCAAAATTTTTTTGGAGTAAGTGTTTTACACTTACTCATTTGGTTATCGATCCGCCATGTTTGATAGACTAAAGGATTGGCTAATCCAGAGCAAACGGCTCTTGGTAAAGATTTCTCAAATCCGTTTATATGGCTTGCAATTTGCCCAAAATTGTATGGTTCTCACCACCATATCCTAAAAGTGAAGAGTTGGCTAGCCCGCAAGATTATGGCTTGTGGTAAAGGCGATGGAAAATCCATAATTGGTAATCAGCTCACCAAAGATAATATTGATAATTTATCTAAGAGTTGGCTAGTCCGGAAAGTACGGCTTCGGTAAAGACAAATCAAATCCGTTGAAAGTCGGTGGTTTGCTCAAAATCACATGGTTATCGGTGTACCATGGTTCTTACTTGAACTAAAACATTTGGCTACTCCGAGTAATGGCTTTTGGTAAAGAGATTAAAATCCATTATGTTTTCTCAAATCATTGCTAGGGACTAGCAATATCTCGATGTGGGGATTGATGAGTGTCTAAATACTCATCATTTTGTACAAAATAAAGCGCAAAATCATCCGAAAACACTCGAAACACATCAAAATGATCAAAATATCACAAATCGTTGTTTTATGTGTTTTAAATGCAAAATATCAAAATCGGATGAAAACATATCAAATTTGCAAAATTGCGCTTTAGTCCCCAAGTTTCAAAAATTGTCAAAAATAGTCCACGAGTCAAAATTTCAAAAGAAAAATCACCAAAGGTCCTTTTAAAATCATAAGTTGTCAAATTTAGTCCTTTGGTGAAAAATATCAAAAGTTTGAGAAAATTACAAAATGGTCCTCCAAGTTTGAAAATTGGCGAAATTAGTCCTGGAAAATTGCAAAATGGCAACTTTGGTCCTTGTACTTTTGAGATTGTCATTTTAGTCCTTGGAGAAACTTTGTTGAATTGGCGAATAGGTCCTTGAAGTTTCGAAAATGCAATAAGGTCCTTATGTTTTAAGCCTTTAAACCTATTTTGACCGGTCATAATTCAAATGGACCCCTGTCATTTTGAACTTTTGAACCCCTTTGATTATTAACCCCTTCCTTTAATAAACCAAAACCTTGGTCAAACCAACCAACCTTGTTTCCTCCTTCTTCCTCCTTTCTTCACCCACTTTGTCTCGCACTCTCCAAACCACCCCTCCTCCCCATCCACCTCTTTGTCCCCCACCTCAACCTCAATCCAAATTCATTAATTGCAACCTTTCTCCTCACACTCAATCCTCAACTGCCAAATTTCCATTTTCCGCCAAAATGGAATCAAATGGCCAAAATTCACTAAACTCATCCAATGGTTGTAAATTGAGTGGGAAATGCTCGAAAGTCAAGAGAGAAGCTTTTGGCATAAAAAGAGAAGAGAGAAGGAAGCAATTGGGGAGTAGTTAGTTTTTATTTTTACTTAATGTCGTTTTTTTTATGTCTTAGTTTATATCTAAATGTTGTAATTTCAAGTTCATTGTATCAAATTTAAGTTAAAGTGTCATTGTAATGTATTTTGAGTATCAATTTTAAGTTTTATTTAAGTTCCAAATTTATGAGTTCTTGTGGAAAATTTTCATTTTCAAATTCTATTCCCAAGTTTCATATAGCTTACTTTAAGCTCCATTCAAGTTATTTAAGCTTATGTTAGCTTTTGCAAGCTTACAATTCGGTTTCAAATAAATGTGTCAATTGGTCAACAAAAGTCAACCATCAGGGAAATGCAAATGAATTGGATTTGGTGATGCGAGAGCATTGGATCATGGGTTAAACATGGCTTAGAATAGTTTAGGATTAAGGTTTGGTTTAGCTTCAAGCCAGCGATGGACTCATGTGAGTAAGTTTCCAACTTTTCAAGTTTCAAGTCATTTGCATATTTTGCTTGTTTGAGTTTTAGCAATCATTAGTTTATCACTTTTTCACATAGTTGTTATTTAGGTTATATAAACTTAGTTTGATCAAGATTTATGGATTAGTGGTAATCTCAATTTTACTTTGCAAAACAATTTTTAAAGTAGTGTTTGGTTTAGTGTTAAAACCTTTTTAGAGGTTTGACAGTTGATTTAGTCTTGTTGCTTTAGGTTTAGTTAGATCTAATAAGTCATAGATCAATCTTATTTTGCACTCATCTAGCTTAAAAGTCAAAATGATCTTGTGGTGATCTTCTGAATCTAACTGTTGAAATCCAGTTTTATCAATCTTTAATATAGGTTTAGTATTTGATAAGCTAGCTTGTGAAAGTCTTATTGCATCATATTACAATCAGTGGTAAAATTGGATCCATGATTTCAGTTTCCATTTGGATTTGAATCTCATTGTGGTCAAACATAGAATCTGGTTTAAAAAGTCAAAAGGTCATTTCTTATATGCATCTAGTTTTGTTAAATTTTTGCGACATGCATCAAAAGGTCTTAAGCTCATTTCGGGTAGTTAGAATCGAGATTTGGTTTAAGTGTAGTCCCACTAGGTGGTCTATAAGGCCTATTATCTGTTTTTACCTTTTTGTAGTTTTAGCGATAAGCTTATGAATAAGCTCAAGATAGTAGGTCCCTACTTCATTGGTTTATTATCAATGACTTATCGATCCATAGCTAGTTTTGTTTAATCTCTATTGTCTTCATTACTTGTCCTCATTAGCTGTAAATTGGGGTAAATGTTCTCGGTTGGTGGTCTTGAGATTCACACTTTTGGTTTTCTTTAGCTTATTGGATAAGCGGTTTAATGCTTAAACAGAGGGGACGATTCATTATTTGCTTAATAATCATTTAGCTTAATCTTTGTAAAATGCTCTTTAGGTGTTAGGAGTAGCTGCATTAAGGTTTCCTTAGAGTATTTTTAGCATACTTAGCTTATTTGAAGTTTGGTTCACTTTAGAGCTTATTAGCTTATTTCAAAGTGCTTATTTCCATCATTTTACATAGCAGCCCTCAAATCCTTCCACATAAGCCCTTGTTTTCTATTTTCCTAGCTTTAGAATATTATTTTAGAGTTTCCTGAAATTTTCAGATTTTTCTAAGGTGTTTTGCTATTTTTCTTGATTTAAATTAGTTTTAATCATTTTAATTAGCTTTTAATACAAAAATTAGAGAAAAGTTCCAAAAATAATTTTTCAATTTTCTTAAGTTTAGATAAATATAAAAAGCCTAAAAAGTATTTTTCCTAATTTTCTCCTTTTATTTGGTATTTTTAGCAATTTAAATTAGTTTTAAATAGTTTTAAATTAATAATAAATACATAAAAGTCTAAAAATATATTTTCTGTTTTAAAATTAGTTTTATCATATTTTAGATTTTTCTAAGTTATAATTTCATTTTTCTAGGTTAATTTTGTATTTTCTTCTATTTTAGTGCATTTTAAATACTTAATAAATAGTTTTTAATTAATAATAATTAAATAAATAGTTGTAAAAATAATTTTATTTTTTTAATAATTTTCTTATATCATTAGGTTTGTAAAAATGTATTTTTCATATTTTTAGGATTTATATTGTATAAGTTTCACTTTTTATTTTGTACGTTTACGTTATTTTTATTTAAACGTAAGTTTTCGTTTTAAGTTTTAAACGTTCATCACTTTAAATATAGTGATAGCGTTTATTTAATATCTTTATCTTTTAATTTTCTTAATTTGCATTTAAGTCGCTTTATTTTATAAACTTTTTCGAGTGGTGTAATATTCAATCCTAATCCTTTCGATCGCTATCATTAGTGATCATTCTATCGTCGATCATGTGTTTAACACACCATTGAGTCTCCGTGGGACTTAACGACCGGAATTCATTATATTCTCGATCTTCATTGTATTTGTGTACGAATTTTTAAGTCTGTTAGACTTGACGGTTTCTGCGGATCAAAATTTTAAGCGCCATTGCTTGGAGGCTTTAGCGTGTGTTTAGCCATTTTCGACCCATTCTTGCACATATCCATCTTTTGTAAAAGTTTTTGTAAAGTTTTCAAAAATCCAAAAGTTCATTAACACTTTTCCTAAAGTGTTAACAAACGCCAAAAATATTTTCATTCTTTGTTTTTATCATCATGTTTTCCAAAATACCAAAATATTCTTCTTTACCCTCTTACCCTTTTGATTCTTCATTTCTTTTACCCTCTATCCATTTGATTCTTTCTATGTCTCATCCTCACCAATTTGGTTGTGAATGGTGTGGGGACCTCAAAATGGTGGAAATTGCCCGGTTGTGGCATTGTGAATCCGGAAGCGGGTTTGTCTATGACCAAAATCCTACAATGAAACAACTAATTTCCTCAACCAACCCCGCACTATGAGATGGAGCGTATTCTTGTGAATTTTGTGGGGTCCTCATTATGATTACCAATGTCAATCATGGAATCAAAATTTCTATGAATCGATCCTTGTTATAACACTCCTTGTTTTGACAATTTCCAACCCCACAATTTTCCGTCATTGAACAATTTCCGTCATTGATCAACATCCTCGTGAGAAAAGTATGCTAGAAGAACTTGCCAAGACCAAACGTCTCGCAACGAAAAATCTATGCTAGAATTACTTGAAGAAGAGGAACGAGCCGCTAAGATTCAAAGATGTCTTGAAGAAATACGAATCGAGGAACGAGCACTTGCAAGACGTGCCCGATGGCTCGCGACTTACATCGGCGATGATGATGATAGTGACGATGATGATGAAAGTTTGTCGGTGAAACCACACACGAAGAGCCCGTTAACTCTCTAAGTATGGGGACGAGCATCTCAAAGACTATTCGGAAACGGAATCATCGAATGTTGAGAACCTTATCCCGATCCCAAGTGAGTCGAGGGAATTCTTGACAATGAGTGTGATGTGTCTTCTCCTCTTACAAATGATCTTGTTGAGACTTTCTCGATTTTGACAAGTGATTATAGTGATGCCGATTCTTTATATTCTAAAGACATAGAATTTATTGATGCATTACTTCCACATTCGAGATCGTCAACTTAGAAGAGGATGTTGACCATGTTGTTTCCACAACAATTAATCGACTATCACTAATCCCTTATTCGAATTCGATTACGAATTTACTCTAAATTCGATTAATCCAATCTTTGATAGTGATGAGTCGACACGGAGACTATAATGGACGAGGTGCATATTTATAGCCCACGGCACCGCACATGTCCCACCTCCGTATATTCTTCATGAGGAGTTCGCGGTGAACTCACTCATATCATATCTCCGCTGGAGTATGATTGCTTGGATGGCAAAAATCATGATCGGGGAGAATCTCAATTTGCATAGTTATGACAAATCTTCCCACCCTCCCCACCGAGATGCCTTCCAACCCAAAGAGCTCTACCAATAAAATCCAAATAAGTGCAATTGCACTTAATCCCGAGGAAGAAGATCTAATCATGATTGTTATCATGATTTTCCTTCTTTTCTTCACCTACTCGGTGACTTCCTCTCTTCTTCACTCCTTCGGGAGTGAGGACACTATCTTTGATCCCGGCATTTTCAATTATCATTTTTGAGCCGGTTCTCTCTATATCTCGTCGGTGTGGAACTTTCACATGCTTCATATGTTTGTCCAAACATCTTGAATGAAAGTCCGATGGAGATTGTTTCTTCCACTTTGCTTCCCCATGAACCAATGAATTCGGGGTCGAGTCAAGCTAGCGACTGGAAATCAAAAACAATGCACACACCATATGGGTTTTCACCCATATTTCGACTTCTTACCCTTTCTACCACCTAAGTGTGGGGTGATGCCCACATGTTATATATATATATATATATATATATCTAAAAAAAAAAAAAAAAAAAAATCTTTCTAAATAATGGCGTAGTATTTCCTTTTCGTTCTTTGTTTCGGCATAACCGCGGTACTTTGAATATTGAGGGCAATATTCATTTCTAAGTGTGGGGAAATTCTCACAATTTCATATATTATCTACCCAATTCCCGTTTTGGCCAAAATTTTTTTGGAGTAAGTGTTTTACACTTACTCATTTGGTTATCGATCCGCCATGTTTGATAGACTAAAGGATTGGCTAATCCAGAGCAAACGGCTCTTGGTAAAGATTTCTCAAATCCGTTTATATGGCTTGCAATTTGCCCAAAATTGTATGGTTCTCACCACCATATCCTAAAAAGTGAAGAGTTGGCTAGCCCGCAAGATTATGGCTTGTGGTAAAGGCGATGGAAAATCCATAATTGGTAATCACTCACCAAAGATAATATTGATAATTTATCTAAGAGTTGGCTAGTCCGAAAGTACGGCTTCGGTAAAGACAAATCAAATCCGTTGAAAGTCGGTGGTTTGCTCAAAATCACATGGTTATCGGTGTACCATGGTTCTTACTTGAACTAAAACATTTGGCTACTCCAGTAATGGCTTTTGGTAAAGAGATTAAAATCCATTATGTTTTCTCAAATCATTGCTAGGGACTAGCAATATCTCGATGTGGGGATTGATGAGTGTCTAAATACTCATCATTTTGTACAAAATAAGCGCAAAATCATCCGAAAACACTCGAAACACATCAAAATGATCAAAATATCACAAATCGTTGTTTTATGTGTTTTAAATGCAAAATATCAAAATCGGATGAAAAACATATCAAATTTGCAAAATTGCGGTTTAGTCCCCAAGTTTCAAAAATTGTCAAAAATAGTCCACGAGTCAAAATTTCAAAGAAAAATCACCAAAGGTCCTTTTAAAATCATAAGTTGTCAAATTTAGTCCTTTGGTGAAAAATATCAAAAGTTTGAGAAAATTACAAAATGGTCCTCGAAGTTTGAAAATTGGCGAAATTAGTCCACGGAAATGTGAAAATGGCAAGTTTGGTCCTTGTACTTTGTGAGATTGTCATTTTAGTCCTTGGAGAAACTTTGTTGAATTGGCGAATAGGTCCTTGATTTTCGAAATTGCAATAAGGTCCCTATGTCATTTAAGCCTTTAACACCTATTTTGACACAGTCATAATTCTGGACCCCTGTCATTTGAACTTTTGACCCCCTTTTTGATTATTAACCATATCGGTCAAACCTTGGTCAAACAAACCAACCCCTTGTTTCCTCCTTCTTTTCTTCCTTTCTTCACCCACTTTGTCTGCACTCGTGCTCCTCCACCCCCTCCTCACCATCCATCTCCTTGTCCCCCACCTCACCTCAATCCAAGATCATTAATTGCAACCTTTCTCCTCACTCAATCCCACACTGCCAAATTTCCATTTTCCCGCCAAAATGGAATCAAATGGCCAAAATTCACTATAGTCATCCAATGGTTGTAAATTGAGTGGGAAATGCTCGAAAGTCAAGGAGAAGCGGTTGGCATATAAAAGGAGAGAAAGAAGGAAGCAATTGGGGAGTTAGTTAGTTTTTATTTTTACTTTAATGTCGTTTTTTATTAATGTTGTAGTTTATATCTAAATGTTGTAATTTCAGTTTACTTGTATCAAATTTAAGTTAAAGTGTCATTGTAATGTATTTTTGAGTATCAATTTTAAGTTTTATTTAAGTTCCAAATTTATTGGTTCTTGTGGAAAATTTTCATTTTCAAATTCGATTCCCAAGTTTCATATAGTTTACTTTTAATCCATTCGACTTATTTAAGCTTATGTTAGCTTTTGCATAAGCTTAAATTCGGTTTCAAATAAAGTGGTAATTGGTCAACAAAAGTCAACCATCAGGAAAAATGCAAATGAATTGGATTTGGTGATGCGAGCAGATAAGTTGATTTAGGGTTAAACTAGCTGAATAGAGTAGGATTAGAGGTTTGGTTTAGCTTAGCAAAGCGATGGACTCATGTGAGTAAGTTTCCAACTTTTCAAGTTTCAAGTCATTTGCATATTTTGCTTGTTTGAGTTTCTTGATAATCATTAGTGTACACTTGTTCACATAGTTTTATTTAGGTTATATTAACTTAGTTTTAATCAAGAAATCAATCTGTTTATGGATTAGTGGTAATCTCAATTTTAAAGGTAAACATGTTTTAAAGTAGTGTTTGGTTTAGTGATTAAGACTGAGATTAAGAGGACACGATTAGTCAAACTTGATTTAATCTGTTGCTTTAGGCTTAGTATTGATCATTAAGTTCAAATCAATCTTGTTTTTGCATCATCATCTAACTTGCCTTAAAAGTCAAAATGACTTTGTGGTGATCTTGTGAGCTAAGTTGGCAAATCAAGTTTCAAATCTTAATATAGGTTTAGTATTTGATAAGCTAGCTTGTGAAAGTCTTATTGCATCATTTTACATTGATTTCAGTTTCAAAACATTTGCATTTGAATCTCATTTTTTCAAACATAGAATCTGTTTTCAAAAAGTCAAAAAGGCATGTCGATCTAGTTTAAGTGAACTTGCGACTTGAGCATTAAGCTCATTTCACATAGTTTAGGTCGAGATTTGGTTTAAGTGTAGTCGACTAGGTGGTCTTCAAGACCTATTATCTGTTTTACCTTTAAGCTTTTCGATAAGCTCTTAGATAAGCTCAAACATAGGTCCCTCACCATTTGGTTTCTTTATCAATGAACTTATCGATCCATTTAGCTAGTTTTGTTTAATCTCTATTGTCTTCATTACTTGTCCTCATTAGTGTAAATTGGTACAAAGGTTCTCTGGTTGGTGGTCTTGAGATTCACACTTTTGTTTTTCTCGTAGCTTATTGGATAAGCGCTTAATCTGCTTAAACTTAGGGACGATTTGCTATTTGCTTTATATCATTTAGCTTAATCTTTGTAAAATGCTCTTTAGGTGTTAGGAGTAGCTGCAATAAGTTGCTTTAGAGTATTTTTAGCATAGCTTAGCTTATTTAGAAGTTTGGTTCACTTTAGAGCTTATTAGCTTATTTTCAAGTCTTATTTCCATGATTTTACATAGCAGCCCTTCAAATCCTTCCACATAAGCCCTTGTTTTCTATTTTTCCTAGCTTTCTAATATTATTTTAGAGTTTCCTTAAATTTTCAGATTTTTCTAAGGTGTTTTGCTATTTTTCTTGATTTAAATTGGTTTTAATCATTTTAATTAGCTTTTAATACAAAAAATTAGAAAAAGTTCCAAAAATAATTTTTCAATTTTCTTAAGTTTAGATAAATATAAAAAGCCTAAAAATATTTTTCTATAATTTTCTCCTTTTATTTGGTATTTTTAGCAATTTAAATTAGTTTTAAATAGTTTTAAATTAATAATAAATACATAATAAGTCTAAAAATATATTTTCTGTTTTAAAATTAGTTTTATCATATTTTAGATTTTTCTAAGTTATAATTTCATTTTCTAGGTTAATTTTGTATTTTCTTCTATTTTAGTGCATTTTAAATACTTAATAAATAGTTTTAATTAATAATAATTAAATAAATAGTTGTAAAAATAATTTTCCTTTTCTAATAATTTTCTTATATCATTAGGATTGTAAAATGTATTTTCATATTTTTAGGATTTATATTGTATAAGTTTCACGTTTTTATTTGTACGTTTACGTTATTTTTATTTAAACGTAAGTTTTAGTTTTAAGTTTTAAACGTTCATCACTTTAAATATAGTGATAGCGTTTATTTAATATCTTTATCTTTTAATTTTCTTAATTTGTATTTAAGTCGCTTTATTTTATAAACTTTTTCGAAGAGTGTAATATTCTATCCTAATCCTTTCTCGATCGCTATCATTAGTGATCATTCTATCGTCTCGATCATGTGTTTAACACACCATTGAGTCTCCGTGGGACTTAACGACCGAGAATTCATTATATTCCCGATCTTCATTGTATTTGTGCTTAAGTCCGATTTTAAGTCGATATTTAGATACATTAGAGGAACGACATGTTTAGGATTATGGGTATCCCAAAGGAATGGGTGTAGAAACTATAGTGTATGCCGACCTGGACCATGCCGGTGACTCTGGCGATAGGAAAAGTACAAGTGGTATTTGTTCTTTTGTTGGACATTGTCTCACCTCATGGTTTGCAAAGAAGCAAACGGCTCTAGCTATCTCAACTACTAAAGCCGAATACATCTCAGCCGGAAAAGCATGTCAACAAGCACTTTGGATGAAGCAAGCTCTCGTGGATTACGGAATTCATCTCAACGATATCTCTATACTTTGCGACAACAAAGGAGCTATTGATCTCAGCAAAAATCCCGTCCAACATGCTCGTACGAAGCATATTGAAATCCGCCATCACTTGCTTCGCCATAATGTTCAAAAAGGAAACATCTCAATTGAGAAAGTATCCTCCAAAGACAACATTGACGACATCCTAACTAAGCCTCTCAAACGAGAACCAGTTAATCTTCTTAGACTTGGTTTAGGGCTAATGGAACCAAACATGTAGTTAAAACATAGTCTAAACCTTAGAAGAAACAAAAAAAAACAAATTAGTTTAAGTCTGCTACTGTTCTCATGGCACCAAACGACAACAAGGACGGAACCAAATTTTTGGTGTCGTCTGGTCCGTGGTGACAACAGTAGCAAAAATACCACTTACAAAACATCTTCTTCCTCACAACCCAGTTTACCAAAACGTATAAACAACACACCTACCTAATTGTTGAGACCTTCTCACCCATTAATCACTGAAGATAACATCATTGTAAGTATCCTAACTACATTACTTCTCTTAAATCTGAGTCTAGGATTCTAATTTGTGCACAAAATTATTACATGGGGATTATGTATATTCTTGTAGAAAACATGGATTCAATTGGCAAATTGCATAACTAGTCATTGAAATTAGGTACTACACTGTCACATTGCATAAACTAATCATGTTTCTTACTAATTAAAAGATAATTACTATAAGGCCTTATTCTAATTAAACAAATACCCCATGTCAAAATTTTGAAAAGCTTCTCACTTGTAGGAAAACAATTTTTCATTGTTAATACAAATAGAAACATAAATTTTCATCACTTGCATAATGCTCTTGAATACTAAAGGTAATGCATAACTAATATGCATTCTCGGGTATATTTAAATGAAGCCACATTGAATTAGGAGTGTTTGGGTTATCTCATGCCTTTTGCCAAACACCCCCACTAAAAACCATTTTATGCATAAAATGAGTCAAGATAACCGCAACTCCAAATCGTTTTCATATAGGCACACACTAGAACCAAAACGCTAAGTTTCTTTTTATTTTTAACATGTAAATTCTTGCTCATAGGAACAACCATGGTAGCCGCAAAATTCTATGATCACAAGGATACTCTTAGCTACATCCCTAAACACCACAAAACCAAGGGTCTCACCAAGGAATAAGTCGAAATCTTTAAGAGTCTAGAGCAAAGGTACTTCCATGAGGGTAGGACCATTCATTCCTCCTTTGTCGACGGAACTAATCTTTGTCAAGATCTTACCACTATCAACTTTGACTGTCTCCTCGACATCGATGAACCCATTTGTCCTAGGTTTGTTTTAGAATTCTATGCTAGTGTTGTCTCTTTCACTGATGAGGACGGTCAAATGGCTCTTAGGTTTAGGATCAATCAAACTGACTACGTCATCTCCCTAAACCAATTTGCTCAAGTGCTAGGAATTCCTAACCGTGGTACATGTGTCTACTCGGATAAGTGGTAACTCAATATCCTTGATGCAATCAATGACCGCTCTCTTCCCTACCAAACTCCTTTGGTGGATAAGGACGTCATCCGTGAGCACCTTTTTAATGAAAGTGCAGCTCCAACCCGTGTCACCCGAAAGGGAAAGGAAGTAAACCGAGATCTATATGGTATGGAGCTCAATGAGCTTAAGCCCGAATTCAAGAAGTGGGAGGAACTCCTTAGAGCCAATGTCATTAGCACTATAGGAAATAGAGACCATATCAATGCTTGCCTTTGTCACATGCTCTACAACTTGTCCACTCATCAACCATTTAATTTAGCCTACTACATTGTTAGGAGAATGATAGATATTCCAACTCAAGGATCGGTCGCTCTTCCTTACGGGATGCTACTCACCCGTCTCTATAGAGCATTTGCACCCATTCCACCAAGCCCAAAAGGGTTGAAGCTAGACTATGCTCTCATCCCTCACATATTTGTGCCCTTGAGTGACGAGCGAGTGGCTAAGACTAAAGGTAAAATGGAAAAACCTCCAACTCCTTCATCATCATCATCAAATAGCTCCGAAGACGGTCTCTCAAATTCTCGTCTTCCACCTCAAGAGTACTATGCATCTCTCCCCGAGATTGAGAATGAATCAGCGGAGTTCAAGCAAACCAAGGGAATGTTCAAGTGCCTTGGAAGGATGATGACAAAGATCTACAAGAAGTTGGATAAGTGAGGTTTTTTAAGGAGTGTTTGGAACAAGACAAAAACAATGGTGTATGATACTATTTGGTTGTTTTTACTTTGTAGGATGATAAAATGACTTAAAACAATGTTGTATGCTAACCGGTTTATGCAGGGGGATAGCACAAGTGTGTTATCAAATTTTACCCATTTTCACTTTTTTGTGAAAATCGTTAGCCCTTGGTCAAAGTCTATGCTCCACTATGTTTTTATATGTGTTATCGACGTTTCCTAACTAGAAATAATTAATGTCATATGTTTTAAGCAAAATTTCAGGTTTCGGAAAAGTCCCCGATAGTTAAAATATGGGTCTGTGAAGATTTCTGGTCATCACGGACCAGACGACACCAAATATTTGGTTCCGTCTGTTATAATTTATGGTACCGCCATACCTGTACAGTGGACCAGGCGGCACCAAAATAAGGGTTCCGTCTGTGTAAATAATTGGTGTCGTGGTTCCTACAGGTAACTTACTAAATTTCGCTTATTTCAACATTCCAAATTACCATACATTGCTTCTAGGATTGTTTTTACTAGTTTTTACCCATATTAGAACTAGTTTAACACACTTAGGCATATAGGATATCCATTTCCCACCAGAATTCAAAAATTCCAAAAATTCACCAAGGAACCCTTTTTTCATAAAGGAAGGAAACAAAAATTTGGTTCCTTGCAATCCGTGGGTGATTTGATTCTAAAGATCCCACAATCATTACAACACATTTATTGCATATCTTTGTCACTTCACTCCATCCTTCTTGTATGGATTGACTTGGTTGATATGACTAGCATTAAACCCACTTCTAAATCATTAGGAACCTCATCTCTTATATGGTTTAACATCAAATCAAACACATTTCTTCATAATTTCATAATCCTATAAATTAAGAGCTTCTAAGATGATCATCCTCACACTTTCTCAAATCTTCTCATCTACAAGCAAAACCTTAAAGTTAAAATGACTAAGTCTTCTCCATCAACCAAGCCTTGCAACAGAATGGTTAGAATGAGCGTAAGACCATGTTGCTTTGTCAACATAAGCTCCTCTTCCGAGTCCTCTCCTTTAACCATCTCATCTCCCATAAGAGATGAGAACTTCGTCACTTTGGCTACTCCTACACCACCTCCAAAATCACCTATCATTGTCACTACTCCACCACCAACAAAGAATCCTATCACAAGCTCACCACCACTGGCTCCTATCCAAACATCCAAGTCACCATCACCTCCTAAATTTCTAACACTCATCCCATTAGAGCTATTCTCTACACCACCTACTTCTCCAAAGCCATTTTTGGAGGACTTGGAGGACTTGCCTCCTAGGCTCAATCATCCACCACCACTACCATCTTTTGGTACTATTGAGCGAATAGCTGATGAGTCTCCACGTCCGTCATTTGACCCAAATGCCCCGTTCGGGCCAAGACCTCTTCTTTTCCATCCTATCCACAAGGAAATCCATGGTCCTTTGTATAGGGATCAACCACTAGCTACAACATCCATGCCTCCTCATATAGAGGACATTGAGGAATCCATGTTGGATAATCACCCCACTAAAGAAGAGATTGAAGCCGAGCTCAATCATCTCTACCAATTTTCCAATTTGGTGGACTCTCATCTTAGTGAGACCATGCAAATGCAAAGTGCTTTGCTAGCCTCCATAATTACCACTCTAACCACCAACACCAACAACTCCACCATTCCACCACCACAAAATCATGAAGCATACTACCCACCTAGACACGGTTGCTCAAATTGTGAGCGGACCGACCACATTACCGAAAGGACCTGGGTGATGGTCCATGAGCTTCAAAATGAAATGAGGTTCATCCTCAAACATATCCTAGAGCGCATCAATGCTCTTGCTCATCCACCACCTCAATAGGAGGTTCCTAGTTTATTACCTTTAAGCATTTTTATTTTTCTAGGATTTTATTTGTATTTTTTTTTTATTTCCTAGGATTATCTTTTTTATTTAGGATTTTATTCATGTACTAACACTTCATTGTGTTCCCTTTTCATGATTTTCATATCATGAAAAATTTTAACAAATGAATGGTGTTTCTTATATTGTTGTTGATTGTTACATGGTGTTTGGAAATGCTTGGGATGATGCTTATTACTAACATCTTTTTTGTAGCTTTTTCACAATCCATGTATCTTTCTCTTGGCACCCAATTTAGGGGGAGCATTGGTCAAGGGGGAGATAATGGCTCGGGCTCATTACATAATCCGCCTCGCATCTTCTTTTTGTTGAGACAAAAAGGGGGAGAAATATTATAGAACTTGGACAATTTTGACTTTTATAAAAAGTCAACTACATACTTTGACTTTCTGAAAAATCAACATCACACTTTGACTAATGAAGACTTTGACTTTCAAAAAAAGTCAACTGCATACTTTGACTTTCTGAAAAGTCAACATCATGTCTAAATTGGACATACTAGCATTATCATCTTTATCTAAATCTTTCAAGTTTTAAAACTAATTTCATATTTTTATAACTCTTGTACAAACTTTACATCTTTTATAAAAATAAAATTTATGTTTTGTCCTCAACAAAAAGGGGGAGATTGTTAATACAAATATCGTCATTAAACGTTATTTATATTTTATGATCTTTACCTAAGTTTTGTTAACGACAAAATTAAATTTAATTTTTATAAAGCTTAAAGCTTATCAAGTTTAATAGATATTAAAACAAGCTTTTCAAATAATATCTTCATCACTCAAGCATTTACATTTTGATTAATCATATTATTGATATGACTCTAAACCATAATGTATGTTAACATTTTTAGATCAAACATGTTTTAGTTTCTTAAAACAAAACGTTACATATGTATTTACATTTTTACATATTTCTAAAAATAGAAAACAACACATGACATCATGTAGTGCATCATTGAAATCTCTAGAAGATTTCACTAGATATTTTGTGTATATTTATACTCTACATATCTTACACAATCTTGGATAGATATGGTTTAATTTGGTAAGATTTTGGTGATCTTGATGTCAGACCCCGGCGGCACCAAAACTTTACACGGGCGGAACCCTTTTGAGGGATTCGTGGTCCGTGGTGCATGCTGATCATTTTGGCTATAAATAGCAAAGCCAAACCAAGTTCTTTCTCATCCCTTTCTAGCATATTCACATACATTCCTTCTCTCTAACATTTCTAACTCAGTTTCATATCATTATAGTGATCCTATTTTGTAGCAAAGAAGATCAAGGCATATTCAAGCTTCAACAAATAGTTGGAAGTCTTGTTTGTTTGTTGTTGTATGATCTAGTGTTGATTCATACATCATTGTTGTACCAAACTGATGAGTGTCTAAATACTCATCATTTTTGTACAATATAAACTTCAAAATCATCTGAAAACACTCAGAAACACATCAAAATGATCAAAATATCACAAATCGTGTTTTATGTGTTTTAAATGCAAAATATCAAAATCGATGAAAACGATCAAATTTGCAAAATTGCGCTTTAGTCCCCAACTTTCAAAAATTGTCAAAATAGTCCCCGAGCACATAATTTCAAAGAAAAATCACCAAAGGTCCTTTTAAAATCAAAAGTTGTCAAATTAAGTCCTTTGGTGAAAAATATAAAAAAGTTTTGAGAAAATTACAAAAATAGTCCTCCAAGTTTGAAAATTGACAGAATTAGTCCCTGGAAAATGTGAAAGTGGCAATTTTGGTCCTTATACTTTTTGAGAATGTCACTTTTAGTCCTTGGAAGAAACTTTGCAAGCTTGGCAGTTCAAGTCCCTCAAATTCAGAAAATTGCACTTTAGGTCCTTATCATTTAAAACCTTTAATACACCTTTTTGGACCCTTAAGCCCATTTGACCCCCCTGTCAAAATGAATTATGAACCCCCTGCCAAGTCTAATATCTGGTCAACCCAAGCCACTCAAACAGATACCACTTGGCGCCACTTTTTCCACCCCTTCCATGCCTGCTTTCCCTGAAATTCCTCCATCTCCATCCCCCCAGCTCACACCCTTGTCCCCCCACCTCAACACAAATACAAGATGCATTTATTACCCTCCTCATCTCACTCAACCATAGCCATCTCAAAAACTTCATTTCCGCCGAAATATTCAAAGGCCAAGATTAACTCAAAATGATCCAATGGCTGTAAATTGATGTGGGATTAACTCAGAAGTCTAGAGAGAGAAGCTTGGAATATAAAAGAGAGAAGAAAGAAGCAGAATGGAGTAGTAGCTAGTTTTTGTTTTTCAACTTGTATGTCGTTTTAAATCTTAATGGTTTAGCTTAGTGTAAAAGTTTTAAATTTCTGTTCCTTTGTACTCAAATTAAAGTATTTCATCATTATAATCTTATTTAATATCTCAATTCAAAGTCTCATGTATGTTTCACATATTGGTGTTTACTGTTGAAAATTGCAAAACTCATATCTTATATCAAAGCTTCCAAAAGCTCATTTTATCATTCAACTCAACTTATTTAAGCTTATTATAGTACTTGGTAGTCCTGTAATTCATTTTCAAGCTGTTTTGATCATGGTCAACAAAAGTCAAAAGAATGGTCAAATTGGAATAGAAGCTGATTTGGGTAATACAGAGGATGGATATGGGTTTAATTAGATTAGTGTAGTGGTTCTTGGGGTTTGATTTGACCTGCATACAGTTGGACTCATGTGAGTTTTTATTCTCATTTCTATTTTCTCTTCAAATATTGCAGTTTATGATTGTAAGTGCATCTGTAGGCACCAATGATTTAAGTGTGTTTATAAAGTTGTATTTAGGTCTTTGTAACTCATTTTAATCAGTTAAACAAGTTGGATCAGTACTTAGATTAGTTTTGATTTCTATTCAATGTTTTAAGAGGTGTTTGGCATTGCTGTCTAATCTATCTTAAAGGCTTTTACATTGGTTAAAATCTGTTGAGTTATGTTTGTTTAGGTCATGTAAGTTAATATCTGCTTAACTTTGGTCCAACATCACCAAAGTCAAAATTCAATCCATTTGGTTTAATAAACACCGTTGTGGTTTTTGTCAAATCCAAATCTTGTTTCATGTTCAAAATCCATAGATATATATTGCGAGAGTGTTATTTCATGTATTAATATCATTATCGTCCTTAAATCATGATCAAAATCCATTTTAGTCAACTTTCCTAGTTTTTCACCAAAAGTCAAAACTTTGAAAACTCGATTTTGGGTCAAAAGAAAGATTTTTAATGGACTCGGTTCTTGATCAAATCAAGTGATACTTGTTGTTTTATAAAGTCGGGTTGGTCTTGTTCCTTATTAACAATTTTCCAAATTTTATCAAATTTCTAGAAGCCTTAAAAAGCTTGTGAAGATGGGTCAAATCCACATGCGAGGCATCAAGCTCTGCATGGGAATATCAGTTTTGCAGACCTTGCATCCGCACATAAGAGCTCACCCAAGTCTGCATTTTGGTTCATTAGTAGTCACCCAGGTCTTCTCCATGTCCCAGTTATTGGTTCTCTATTTGCAGCTTATTTAGGTGCTTAATTTTGTGCCCAAAGTAGGTACTCAGCCACTGATTTTAGCTTATAGCTTATCACATCAAATCAGTGTAATCTTGCTTATCAGTGGTATTAGCTTGTTGGAACTTGTTGCATTTTAGTTAAATTAGCTTGTTATAGTTTCCATATCAGTTGGGTAGCTTTTGGAGTCCAATTGCTTATTCTAGTGCTTATTTCAATAAGCCTTTGCACATCGCTTCTTTATTCCTCCACATAGCACCTTGTTTTTATATTTTTCCTTTATTCCTTGTATAATTTTAGACTTTTCCTGAAATTTTCAGATTTTTCTAAGTTAATTTGCTATTTTTCCTATTTTAAATTAGTTTTTAAGCCTTTTTAAATAGCTTTTAATACAAATAATTAAGAAAAGTCTCAAAAAAATAATTTTTCAATTTTATTAAGTTTAGATAAATGTAAAAAGCTTAAAAAGTATTTTTCCCTATTTTTCTCCTTTTATTTGGTATTTTTAATAATTTAAATTAGTTTTAAATAGTTTTAAATTAATAATAAATATATAAAAGTCTAAAAATATATTTTCAGTTTTAAAATAAGTTTTATCATATTTTAGATTTTTCTAAGTTTTAATTTTATTTTCTAGACTTATTTCATATTTTCTTTATTTTAGAGTATTATTAAATAGTTAAAATAGTTTTTAATTAATAATAATTAATTAAATAGTTGTAAAATAATTTTCCTTTTCTAATAATTTTCTTATATCATTAGGTTTGTAAAAATGTATTTTCATATTTTTAGGATTTATCTTGTGTAATTTTCACTTTTATTTTGTACATTTACGTTATTTTATTTTAAACGTAAGTTTTATCGCTTTAGTTTTTAAACGTTCATCACTTTAAATATAGTGATAGCGTTTATTTAATAGATTTTAACTTTTTAATTTTCTTAATTTGCATTTAAGTCGCTTTTATTTATAACCTTTTTCAGTAGTGTAATTATCCGTCCAATATCCTTTCTGATCGCTATCATTAGTGATCATTCTATCGTCTGAATCAGTGTTTGCACACCATTGAGTCTCCGTGGGACATAACGACCCGGGAATTCACTATATTCTCTGATCTTCATTGCATCTGTGTTGAGTCGCTTTAAGTCTGTTTAGACTTGACGGTTTCTTGCAGATCAAAATTTCTAAGGCCACGGGAGGCTTTAGCGTGTGTTAGCCTTTTCGACCCATTCTTGCACATATTCCATCTTTTGTAAAAGTTTTTGTAAAGTTTTCAAAAATCCAAAAGTTCATTAACACTTTTCCAAGTGTTATCAAGACCAAAAATATTTTCATTCTTTGTTTTTATAGCATGTTTTTCAAAATCTAAAATATCCATCTTTTATCCTCTAACTGCTTAATTCTACATTTCTTTATCCTCAAACCCTGCTTAATTCTCCATTCCTTATCCTCTATAACTGCTTAATTCTTCATCTCTTATCCTCTTATCCGCTTAATTCTCTATGTCATGGTATTTGACATGTTCTCAGTGTGAGGTCCATTTAACGGTGGAAATTGTCATGATGTACCAATGCGGGTTTCGAGACAAGTTTGTCAAGAATCCCGATCCCATTTCAAATGAAACACCCGATTTTTCCTACCTACCTCCACAACCCCAATATGAATCCTACTCATGAAGTTTTGTGGAATGATTCTCATTACGGTTTTGATTGTCCACCACGGGTCCCGCTTGTCTATGAGCCTAACCATGTTACAATCGAACTTTGGTGAAAGTTATTTTCCAATTATCTCTGTTGTGAGAATTGCGGGGTCCTCATGAGACTTTTGAATGTCACCGTGAATCAAAATTTTCAAAATTCCACCTCCCGCTTTGACAATTTCCAACCCCACAAGATTCCATCACCATCGACTTCCAGCCTTCACATCATTTCAATGATTACGAGGAGTGTAGTCTTCCTCAAAGTTCAAGAAATACGCATTCTAAAGAAACTACAAATGAAAAGAATGGTGTAAGCTTCAAAGCAGATGAATATCGTAATCGACATATGATGACGATGATGATGAGGATAGTATTCAAATGAGGAATACTATGATTGTGACGAGAGAGTGTTACCAATTGAACGATCTTATTTCTCAACTCCTCGCCTATTGCTATCACACCTATCTTACCTATTATTGCTTCCAAAGACTCTCTCATAATGGGGGACGAGCCTCTTAGCACTATTCCAAATGGAATCGCCTAGTGTCGAGGACCTTATCCCGATCCCAGTGAGTCCGAGGGAATTCTTGACAAAGAGTGTGATGTGTTTTCCCTCTTACAAATGATCTTGTTGAGACTTTCTCGATTTTGACAAAGGATTATAGTGATGCCGATTCTTTGTATTCTAAAGACATAGAATTTATTGATGCATCACTTCCACTTTCCGAGATCGTCAACTTAGAAGAGGATGTCGACCATGTTGTTTCCATAACAATTCATACGACTATCACTAATCCCTTTATTCGAATTCGATTCAATTTACTCTAAATTCAGCTTAATCCAATCTTGATAGTGATGAGTCTCGACACGGAGACTATAATGGACGAGGTGCATATTTATAGCCCACGGCACCGCACATGTCCCACCTCCGATTCTCTTCATGAGGAGTTCGCCGGTGAACTCACTCATATCATATCTCACTGGAGTATGATTGCTGGATGGCAAAATCATGATCGGGAGAGAATCTCAATTTGCATAGTTATGACAAATCTTCCCACCCTCCCACCGAGATGCCTTCCAAACCAAAGAGCTCTACCAATAAAATCCAAATGAGTGCAATTGCACTGATCCCGAGGAAGAAGATCTTATCATGATTGTTATCATGATCTTCCTTCTTTCTTCACCTACTGGTGACTTCCTCTCTCTTCACTCCTTCGGAATGAGGACACTATCTTTGACCCCGCATTTTCGCTTATCATTTGTGAGCCGGTCTGTTTTCTCTCTATATCTCATCGGTGTGGAACTTTCGTGCTTCAAATGTTTTTCCAAACATCTTGAATGAAAGTCCGATGGAGATTGTTTCTTCCACTTTGCTTCCCATGAACCAATGAATTGGGTCGAGTCAAGCTAGCGACTGGAAATCAAAAACAGAGACGCACCAAATGGGTTTTCACCCATATTTCATCTTCTTACCCTTTCACCACCTAAGTGTGGGGGTGATGCCCCATAGTTATATATATCTTTAAAAAAAAAAAAAAAAAAAAAAAAAAAAATCTTTATAAATAATGGCCGTAGTATTTCCTTTTACGTTTTTTGTTTCGCATAACTGCTGACTTTGAATATTGAGGCAATATTCATTTCTATGTGGGGGAATTTCACGAATTTTATCATATAATTATACCAATTCCCCTTTTGGCCAAATTTTTTTTTTGGAGTAAGTGTTTTCACTTACTCATTTGGTTATCATCCGCCATGTTTGATAAACTAAAGGATTGGCTAATCCAGAGCAAACGGCTCTTGGTAAAGATATATCAAACCGCTTATATGGCTTGCAATTTGCCCAAAATTGTTTGGTATTCACCACCATATCTTAAAAAGTGAAGAGTTGGCTAGCCCGCAAGATTATGGCTTGTGGTAAAGGCAAGGAAAACCATAATTGGTAATCGACTCACCAAAGATAATATTGATAATTTATCTAAGAGTTGGCTAGTCCGTATGGCACGGCACGTAAAGACAAAATCAAATCCGTTGAAAGTCGGTGGTTTGCTCAAAATCACATGGTTATCGGTGTACCATGGTTCTTACTTGAATCAAACATTTGGCTACTCCAAGTAATGGCTTTTGGTAAAGAGTTTAAAATCCATTATGTTTTTCAAATCATTGCTAGGACTAGCAATATCTCGATGTGGGGATTGATGAGTGTCTAAATACTCATCATTTTTGTACAATATAAACTGCAAAATCATCCGAAACACTCGAAACACATCAAAATGATCAAAATATCACAAATCAGTGTTTTATGTGTTTTAAATGCAAAATATCAAAATCGATGAAAACGTATCAAATTTGCAAAAATTGCGCTTTAGTCCCCAACTTTCAAAAATTGTCAAAAATAGTCCCCGAGCACATAATTTCAAAAAATCACCAAAGGTCCTTTAAAATCAAAAGTTGTCAAATTAAGTCCTTTGGTGAAAAATATAAAAAGTTTTGAGAAAATTACAAAATAGTCCTCCAAGTTTGAAAATTGATGAAATTAGTCCTCGAAAATGTGAAAGTGGCACTTTGGTCCTTATACTTTTGAGAATGTCACTTTAGTCCTTGGAAGAAACTTTGCAAGCTTAGCGCTCAAGTCCTCAAATTTAAAATTGCACTTAGGTCCTTATCATTTAAAACCTTTAATACACCTTTTGGACCCTTGCCCATTTGACCCCTCAAAATGAATTATGAACCCCCGCCAAGTCTAATATCCGTCAACCCAAGCTACCAAACAGATACCACTTGGCGCCACTTTTTCCACCCCTTCCATGCCTCGCTTTCCCGAAATTCCTCCATCTCCATCCCCCACCACACCTTGTCCCCCACCTCAACACAAATACAAGATGCATTTATTACCCTCCTCATCTCACTCAACCATAGCCATCTCATCAAAACTTCATTTCCGCCGTAAATATTCAAAGGCCAAGATTAACTCAAATGATCCAATGGTCAGAATTGATGCGGATTAACTCGTAAGTCTGTAGAGAGAAGCTTGGAATATAAAGAGAGAAGAAAGAAGCGAATTGAGTAGTAGCTAGTTTTTGTTTTTCAACTTGTATGTCGCTTTTAAATCTTAATGGTTTAGCTTAGTGTAAAAGTTTTAAATTTCTGCCTTTGTACTCAAATTAAAGTATTTCATCATTATAATCTTATTTAATATCTCAATTCAAAGTCTCATGTATGTTTCATATATTGGTGTTTATCGTTGAAAATTGCAAAACTCATATCTTATATCAAAGCTTCCAAAAGCTCATTTTATCATTCAACTCAACTTATTTAAGCTTATTATAGTACTTGGTAGTCCTGTAATTCATTTTCAAGTCGTTTTGATCATGGTCAACAAAAGTCAAAAGAATGGTCAAATTGGAATAGGTTTATTTGGGTAATACAGGATGGATATGGGTTTAATTAGATTAGTGTAGGGTTCTTTGGGTTTGATTTGACCTCGCATACAGCTTGGACTCATGTAGTTTTTATTCTCATTTCTATTTTCTCTCAAATATTGCGCTTTATGATTGTAAGTGCATCTGAGGCACCAATGATTTAAGTGTGTTTATAAAGTTGTATTTAGGTCTTTGTAACTCATTTTAATCGCTTAAACAAGTCGGATCAAGATTTAGATTAGTTTTGATTTCTATTCAATGTTTTAAGAGGTGTTTGGCATTGCTGTCTAATCTATCTTAAAGGCTTTTACATTGGTTAAAATCTGTTGAGTTATGTTTGTTTAGGTCATGTAAGTTAATATCTGTCTTAACTTTGGTCTGCAACATCACCAAAGTCAAAATTCCAATCCATTTGGTTTAACAGCTCACTGTTGTGGTTTTTGTCAAATCCAAATCTTGTTTCATGTTCAAAATCCATAGATATATATTGCAGTAGTGTTATTTCATGTATTAATATCATTATCTGTCCTTAAATCATGATCAAAATCCATTTTAGTCAACTTTCCTAGTTTTTCACCAAAAGTCAAAAACTTTGAAAACTCAGTTTTGGGTCAAAAAGAAAGATTTTTAATGGACTCAGTTCTTGATCAAATCAAGTGATACTTGTTGTTTTATAAAGCTGGGTTGGTCTTGTTCCTTATTAACAATTTTCCAAATTTTTATCAAATTTCTAGAAGCCTTAAAAAAGCTTGTGAAGATGGGAATCAATCTCTGCAGGCATCAAGCTCCAGACAGGAATATGCAGTTTTGCAGACCTTGCATCCGCACATAAGAGCTCACCCAAGTCTCGCATTTTGGTTCATTAGTAGTCACCTGTGTCTTCTCCATGTCCCAGCTTATTGGTTCTCTATTTGCAGCTTATTTAGGTGCTTAATTTTGTGCCCAAAGTAGGTACTCAGCCACTGATTTTAGCTTATAGCTTATCACATCAAATCAGTGTAATCTTGCTTATCAGTGGTATTAGCTTGTTGGAACTTGTTGCATTTTAGTTAAATTAGCTTGTTATAGTTTCCATATCAGTTGGGTAGCTTTTGGAGTCCAATTGCTTATTCTAGTGCTTATTTCAATAAGCCTTTGCACATCAGTTCTTTATTCCTCCACATAGCACCTTGTTTTTATATTTTTCCTTTATTCCTTGTATAATTTTAGACTTTTCCTGAAATTTTCAGATTTTTCTAAGTTAATTTGCTATTTTTCCTATTTTAAATTAGTTTTTAAGCCTTTTAAATAGCTTTTAATACAAATAATTAAGAAAAGTCTCAAAAATAATTTTCAATTTTCTTAAGTTTAGATAAATGTAAAAGCTTAAAAGTATTTTTCCTATTTTTCTCCTTTTATTTGGTATTTTTAATAATTTAAATTAGTTTTAAATAGTTTTAAATTAATAATAAATATATAAAAGTCTAAAAATATATTTTCAGTTTTAAAATAAGTTTTATCATATTTTAGATTTTTCTAAGTTTTAATTTTATTTTTCTAGACTTATTTCATATTTTCTTTTATTTTAGAGTATTATTAAATAGTTAAAATAGTTTTTAATTAATAATAATTAATTAAATAGTTGTAAAAATAATTTTCCTTTTCTAATAATTTTCTTATATCATTAGGTTTGTAAAAAATGTATTTTTCATATTTTTAGGATTTATCTTGTGTAATTTTCACTTTTTATTTTGTACATTTACGTTATTTTATTTTAAACGTAAGTTTTACGTTTTAGGTTTTAAACGTTCATCACTTTAAATATAGTGATAGCGTTTATTTAATAGATTTTAACTTTTTAATTTTCTTAATTTGCATTTAAGTCGCTTTTATTTATAACCTTTTTCAGTAGTGTAATTATCCGTCCAATATCCTTTCTGATCGCTATCATTAGTGATCATTCTATCGTCTGAATCGGTGTTTGCACACCATTGAGTCTCCGTGGGACATAACGACCCGGAATTCACTATATTCTCGATCTTCATTGCATCCGTGCTTGAGTCTGCTTTTAAGTCTGTTTAGACTGACGGTTTCTTGCAGATCACAAACCATCATAATCTTGTGAGCGAGTGGTTAGTATTTTAGTCCTTAAAATACATTGTGTGTAGGAGTGGTTGTACCATTGAAAAGAACTCGACATCTAGCTTAGTGTCGGAAATAGTGTGTGTTAAGTGTAAAGGTTTCTCCGCCGGTGAAAGGAGCTTGTTGACTAGTGAAGTTAAACTCTCGAGTGTGAGACTCGGGAAGTGGAGTAGGGCAAGGAAAAGAGTCCTAGTAGATCAACCACTATAAACAACTTGTCGTGGTTTGATTGTTTCTTTCCTTATCTACTCTTTATATATATTGCTTGCATATTGATTATCATTCACTAATATATCTAAGATCAATATCAATTGATCTTTCAATAAGTTTCAAAACAAAGTTTTAATTGGTAAACTATTAAACCTCCTGTTGGGTATAAAGTCAAAGTATCAACAAATTCAAAGTCTCGCTTAATGAAGAAAGTCAAAGTACTGCTATGCTAAAGGACTGCTATGCAAATCGTTTAAGGATTGTTATGTAATTCTACAATATTCTTAGATTAGAATTAGTTTACTTGTCGTACAAGAATTGTAAATCGACTAGGGTTTTCCTTATGCCTATAAAAGGACCCCTAGATTGGCATTAGATATATGAATATTAGATACGACATACATGCAAGTACGATATTAGAGTTATTTAGCGATTAGGTTTGTTAGTGAATCTGTGTAATAAGGTGTTCAAAGTTTGGGTTTAATATAATCGTTGAAGTTCAAAGTTATTCTTCTTAGCTTTGTTGAAGTAGATTCCGTGATACTTAACAGAGTTATATCGTGTTTCATCATTAGTAGTTTTGGATTTATCCAAGGTTGCTAAACCCTTACAAGCTACATAGTTAGTTTGGTCGAGTATATCGATCCAACAAGTGGTATTAGAGCTAGTGTGAAACTCGATTAAGAAGAAACCCTTAAAACCGATTTAACTACAAACCCTAAAAGATGTCGATCAAGTCGCACCACTCCCATCCATCACCTCACTCGTAATTCCTATCATCAAGAAGGAGAATATGATCTCGGAGCATGAAGATGAGGAGGTACATTACATTACGACCATGTATTATGGGATGTGATTGTCAATGGTAATGTCATTCTTGAAGAACTCAGAGAAGTTCCTCGACAACCTAAACCACC
>CM040242.1:144982943-145271355 GCA_022545495.1 Chrysanthemum lavandulifolium
TAAAATTTACATATAAAAGATAATAGACAAGCTAATAGAATCTCATATAAAATCGGTAATTCTTAACTAAAGAGATAAAGTACATGAAATAGCATGAATTGCAAGGAACAATACGTGGTTTCACGAGCAACTAAGGAGATGTCGGGCATGCTTGTTATCAAAGGTCAATTACAACTTCATAGTTATCAAGACCTTCTTTAAAAAAGTAGTTTTAGGCCCTCGCAAACCTCGATTTAATAACCTCTTGAATTAGTCCGTTAAACCGAATACTTTCCATAAAGAGGAAATAATAAGCGCTAAAACCTCATACACTTAGAAAGCGGTGAATATGCCAAATAGTAACATAATCGTGCAAAGCTTGTGTAAGGACTATATCAAGAGTTTGATAGTTTCTTGAGGATTATGACTGCTCACCACTTAAAAGCGACGATGATGATCAATATCTTGTGTCGCATCAAATTTCACAAAGAACCTTGAATACATATTGTCGCCTACAATATTAATATACCGGGTAAAAATACTTAGCAATGATGCAAACAATGTAAAGTCATCACATTCTAAATAACCTAATATCATCACAATCGGTCGATTTAGGATCACCAAGTATCGGCTTTCCTCTAAGTACACAAAAGCAAATTTAAACTATCTAATTCCAGTCACATTAAACTATGCAATTCAGAAAAGATGAACCTATAGCCCTCCCTGTGACAACCCGTACTTCCAGGTCATTTCTCGAAACAATTCATGCCTTACAATTTCAACATTTATCGTAAACTAGGTTTACGTGTTCCAAATTCGCGCAACCTTAATGGTTTAGCGGCGAATTCATGATCATATCATCACGAACATTTCATATGGACTAAGTTTAGTCTACATTTCATTAGCATCATTTGCATCATGATAGTTCATTCATGACATTGCATTTCACATTAACCGCGTAAGTTTTATATTAAATAAACGTTATCGCGTGAGTTATTATTTTGAACATTTAATCCGTTACTTTTAAAAATGATCCCAATATATTTTTATACTTACATTTAGTTTATAAAAACTATATTTTGAGTTTACTTAGTGTTTTAAATTTATTTTGTATATAAATCGTTAAATTTATATTATTACGACGTTTTTCTTAAAAACTATACGATAATTATTATATCACTCAAATTTTACAAGGAATGTATTTTTACAATTTTTATGATCTCATTATAATCTACTTTGATCTATTAAAAATTTCCTTTACCTAAAAGCTACCCCTTTACCTTACAAGTTACATTTAAACTACACATTTTTACTTACACTTTTTCTTACAATTACACAAGTATATACAATATAAAAAAAAATATATATATATTTTCTCATATCCTTCCCCCCTTGGCCGACCAAGGGGGGGTTGCATTTAAAGAGTTGGTAAGAAAATTTTTACATGTATAGTTATGTACTCAACCATCACTTCATTTATTCAATCTCATAATAATTCAAAGTGATAAAAACTTTTTTCTCTCTTTGTTCTCCTTCTCATAACCGGCCTTCAAGGTGTTTAGCAAGGAAATCATCAAAATTTTTCTCAAGCTCAAGTAAACAATCTAGATCACATTCTTATTAAGGTTTTGAAATAAAAACCTAGGGTGTTTAGGTTAAACCTTTGTTCTTTGCACCTCATCATAGTTTACTTGTAAGCATATCATTTACATTTTTCATTTTTCCTTATCATTTCATATTTATTTCTTCATATTTTGTGCAAGCATGCAAGACTTGTGTATATTTATACCATTTTTACATTGATTTTTAGAGTTTAATATATAAAGGTCATCCTATAATTATTCCCTTGTTATATTTTGGTCTTGATGATGTTTAGGAACCCATGACACCCTAAGAAGGTGTATGGTAGGATTAGTATAGCTTTGGAGTTGATTTGAAGGGATTGGAATAGGTTTAGTACGAGAAAAACTATTTTTGACAAATATATATAGTGGTCTGATCTCGTTTTGTTTTTCTGGAAAATCCGACAATAGGCACGAATTTTTGGCCTTGATATTTAGAAAATATACTTTAAAACGAATCCGTGGCCGCTTGAACGGATTAAAACGGAGTTATAACGAAGAAGTTATGAATTTTTCAAGTTTGACGACGAAATATATATTTTCAGAAAATTTAGCAACCTATTTTTAGTTTGTACGAGTCAAAAACGAGTCCTAAGCTTTACAAATTATTTCGACTTATCAAAAATATATTAGTATACTTTGATACGAAGCTAAGGACGCATTATACGTAGAAAACGGAATTTATAACGACAAAGATATACACGTTTTCATAAAATCGCTGTAACTATTATTTTTAGAAAAACTATATTATTTTTACGAGATAAGTGTTACGGTAACTAAAACGACCATGTTGAAGGCTGTTTTTAAAGTTGATGTGGAACTTTTTGTAACGAAATGTCTTCTAATAAAATCGAGATCACCAAGCATATTTTTCAAAACGACCAACCGTTTGTATAGCGGAGTTGTAATAAATTAATTACGGTTGCTTAAACTTTGCCGAAACTCACTTTTTACACAACACTTGGACAAAATCACCATCTTTAACCTCTATTATCTTTATGTTCGAGACCTCTATGATGAAAACTCATGTACTAAAACTTCTAGATTTTGATACAAACTTTCCAAAACCGTCGAGTTCGTTTCCTAACGTTCGACGTACACCATTTTACGACTAGTTTTTCGAAGCCATTTTTGTCACTTTCATGAAATTCCCGACGATTTTAGTTTACGACGAAAAGTTAAAATTTCACAATAAATCATTAATAAACCCTTGTAGGATGACATTTTGACGTAAATACTTGTAAAGTAATTTAAGAATGGTCAAGACGTCAAAAGAGTATTTTTCGACGATAAGTATTATTTTCAAAACTCACAAATGGTATAAATAACATACGAAATGCATGCATAACATTACATCATAACTCATTACATATCATATCATTCGTAATAGGTCAAGGTTAAAGGTATCACGCTATACCTCAGTGTACTCACTCTTGTCATCATACCAGTTTATCAAGTGAGTTTTCATAGCCCGATTTATTCAAGTTTTACTTATTTCAAACCTACGGGGGAGAATACATTGCACAACATTTTTATTACGATACCAAGTATGTTAAATTCATTTACATTGCTTAAGTTACCACGTTGCCAGTTAAATGTCCCCATTTCATATGCATGAGCCGTTAATTTCCTAGAAGCGTGTGTGAGTGGATAGATCTATCGAGGGTGACGCCCATCCGGGTTGGTGAATCCCAACTAGTCATACGGATGCATTTCATTCATAAACATTATTAGAGTTGTTTGGCAAGACACTCTGTTGGGGTAACATCGATCGGAGCTTCGGTATCATGCGCTTAAGCAATTGTAACATTTTTATGTGACATGATTGTCATACTGTAACATTTTTTATGTGACATGATTGTCATACCTGTAACATTTTATGTGACATGATTGTCATACCGATCTATACTTGCGTAGTCGTATAAAACATTTACCTAAACCTATGATTTCTCACCAACATTATTGTTGACCTTTTTAGCAATGTATTTTCAGGTAACTAAGGCATTATCATCATGGCATGGTTAAGGAACCATCTTTTGAGTCGCGGCGTCGACTTACATCATTGTACATTATGGCACTTTCTTTCAAAACCATCGTTTGGACTTGTAATATATTTATATTTCCGCAAACTTTGTAAACTTTTGGGACCTATGTTGTAACTCCGAATGCTTTTATTAAATCAAACGATGTATTTTCCAAACGACACTTTAGGTCGTTCAATATAACTGTGATTGTGATGCTATGACATCAATCCCGTGAATTCCATTCATTGCAAAAAGTAAATTGGGGTGTGACACTCCCAAACATATCTTGGAAGGTAATAAAGAATCGGGGTTCATGGTTATTTACGTAATTGTTCACACAAATTATCTGACTATGGTATGAACGGTTTGTTAACAATCGGTAAAAACAGATATATAATTGTTCTTATATCGTATGAATGGGTTCATGATTCAATTAGTTAACTAAGGGCATGGCCCATGCATTATGTGTCGTGTAAGTAAGTGTGTATATGTGAATGCATATTTGTGGGTAAATGTTTTATGTGTAAATGACATGCTTTTTTCCCTATCAAGAAAATTGAAAAATACCTTCGCCAACAAAGTGGTAGTAGATTCCGACCAAGCATGAAACTTCAAAGTATGAATTTTCCGCACCCCATGTGAAATACTAAAATCTTACAAACGTAAACTAATACCATAGCAAGATGTTACACACCTTGAAAAACTATAAAGAAGATCTAGAATCAATTGTAGTTTAAATGACCCATTCACAAGTGAATGGGTCAATTTTCAACTCAAAATGAAAACAAAAAATATATCAAAGACATACCCCAAGGATAGAACACATTTGAAATTCCAGTGCAGTTAGTGAATCGTTAATTTGTTTAGCAACTTCCACATATTGTCGATCCGAAACAATGAGAAGATGGGACATCGTGTGGGTGCCACAAGAGGGTTGAAGCCAAATACATATATCTCTTCTTCTCCAGCTCCTCTTGGTCTTGTGTAGAAAGAATGTTCAAAGAGACAATATATGATTCGCTCCATTACAAATGAAGATTCAATCACAGAAGATTTAAAAGTCCTGTGGTGCACTTTTTGTGTTTCCTTTGATATCGATACCATGCTTTTCTTTATTGTAACAGTCTTCTTAAGCGTGCTAACTTCAAATTGCACCTCAACTTTGGACTCTAAAGCAGCCTTCATCTCCGTAGCATCCTTTTAATTCATCATCTAAGAAAAATGCAGGAAAACGGTAATTATTACAACCCATTCAGGTGAAAATGGGTCAGCTTGACTTGTATATTATTGTTAAAAACGCAAACGTTAGCATAACAGTTTACAACAGTAAGACTACATTTCCTTTAGCATTGCAAGCAGACCAATAAACCAAGTTGCAACATACTCCAAACCTCACATGCTTGGCTAAAGGCAGCTTACAAAGAAAGGCATACAACATGAATACATGTCAATTTGAGTGATTTCACAGATGCTAACTTGTAATGACTATATTTTTATATATAAGCTTTAAACGTACTAACAGTTGTACATCATTCAACACCAAAGCATTACCAACATGAATACAACTATGGACAAAGAGACTACATTTCCTTTAGCAATAAACGAACGTTATCTTTAAAAGTAGCTTTTTTGCAAATCTACGTTCCGTATATTATTGAACTATGAATTTTTAATAAGAAGTTTTGATGGGTCAGCGGTTTTAACCTGCCACTCAGTCTGTTTTGACCCAGAAAACAAATCCTATTCTTGTAGAACAAGATCCCTTTATCCTCATCATTAGTAAGTATTTTATTAGATTCCATGATACGTGCCAAATTTTGACAATACTGAAATATCAATAACCCAAATTTTAAAGCAGTTCAAACATATTTTGTTATTGATAACTTCAAGAACATGGATTGCAACTACCAGGAAACCATCTTTGTTATTGATATTCACATTAGTTTTGCAAGGCGTAATGTGAGAGGAATTGCTTTACCTTAAGTGCTTCAACAACCTTAATACGGTCACCTTCAAATGCAGAATAAGCTCCTTGTGAATGGGTTTTATAACCATTTTCTACAAATACATGATTTATTAGCGGTGGCTCAATTTTAAAGCGTAAGCAACAACTATACATCCACAAAAGTTACCTCCACTTTTTAGGTTGTGCGGTTCTCTTTGCTTCAAGAGACGCCCAATTTTATCCTAGGCAAAAACATGTATCCAAAACTTCAATAAACATGTATCCAAAACTTCAATTAACTGCCAAGCATGCTAATAAGCTTACATGAGATCTATCAGCAATCCAAACACACTCACTCCAACCGAAAGAATTCTCGATTTCAGCCATCCAACAATCTTCAGCATAGTGATCCATCACATTTGGGAGATTGTCTGAACCGTAAATGTTTTTCATCTATCCCTAAACTTTTCAAATATAGATATACTCTCCCAATGAAGTATGCAAGCGACTCACTTCATGATCCCCTAGAAAAAAATGTTTGATAGTTACACACGCTATGTTTATATGATATAATAATTAGAAAAATGCGGACATAATATCAAAGGAAAACCAACCTTAGAAACTCCTTCACCGAGACATAGTCTTTTTGCAAACTGCCCTGACATTTGACGCCCATTCTGGTTAAGCTGCAGTTGTGATGACCTCGGCCTTCTAACTCACTCCCTGGTAAGAGAAGAACTATGTTTCACTCATGGTTTAGGGATTCGATTCTCAAAACCAGCTTATGCCCACATCAGTTGATATGGCAGTGTTGAATGGCTTGGTGTCGGATTGTGATTGAGGATTCTCAAAAAGTCAAGCATCAGCTGACTTGAGTTATGTTTAGGAAGTTCAGGTTATGTAGTAACTTAAATGCGTTAATCACACTCTCAAGAACCACCACATCAGTAGTAGTTTTGAATACGCATTTAAATGACTAATGTTTCATTTTTGAGAGACACATTCTCTTTCGATCGTGCTAAGGATTAGTCCCAAAATCCTTATTAATGATCGCTTATCCACATAAGCTCAGCCAAAAAAACTACCATCATTCGATCTTTATTACACCCTCTGTTTGCGATAATACCAGTTGATTCCTTGTTACTACCCGGATTTGAACCACATGATACTCACAACTCCATGATGTGCGGCCCTCTAGCCTGATTCTGAGTTCATTTTGAGAAATCAAAGACTTCTCTTTACCCTCTGATACTTATCAGTTCCTTATCACTCCCTGGTAACCAATCGGCTATCCCACAATACAACAATAACATTCAAGCAAACCACACCTTTTTGCACTTCTCTAATCCCAGACCATAAACTCAGATCAAATCTATCTTCGCTTCTATTTGTATCATCCAATTAACGAATAAAGATAATAACCCCACGCATTATCTCATCCAGTTAACTACCATAATTCAAAACACACTTATACAATCACCCCCGTATTCAGCTCCTCCAAAATTAGCTTAATAAAACCCAAATCCTAATCAAACCCATCTCAGTTACCCAACTATCTATGTCATTAACAGACCAGTTTTATTATACCTATAAATGAGTCTATTTGGTAATTAATTATCGATACTTGTAAATATAATCAAAACAGCTAGTGTGAATAATACAATCTAACATTGAGTTGGAAAAAAACTTATAAAAGGCTTAATGTGTGGTTCATTACAGTATCTCAGATTAGGTTCAAACGGGTCAAAACTGTCCAAGTTCAAATAGGTGGCTACACCAGGGGGGAGACCTACAAAGATCTCTTTTTCCACATTTTTAGTGATATTAATAAATGAGTTCGAAACAAATTTTACCCGCTCGACCCATAAATAAATGAGGAATAAGGTATATTGTCTTCGATGGTTCATTGTATTAGTTTTCGCTAACTCTTGCCTAAGTTTTTTATTCAAGATTTTGGATCGTCATCTTAATTTTTTCTCAGTCTCCAACTCATTAGCAACGGATTCAATGGCAGACTCAATTGCACGTCTTTCTTTACTTTTCCACAATGTTTTTCCTCGTCAAAGCGATTTAGTAATTAGTTGACATCAGTTTGGTCAGCACGTTGGTCTTTGATGACCTGGTTCACCTGAAGGCGGGCCCTTTCTAGCTCAGTATGCAAGGCTTCTGTGAATAATCTTAAGAAGCTCTTTAGATGTTGTTAAAGTATTAATGACTTCTTTTAAACATGGCTTAATGCTGTTTACAAAAGCGTTGGGAGTTTGAGCTCGAGATCTAGTCTCAAACTGTATGTATTGATATATATGAATATATTTATGTTTTGATATATTTAAGAAACAAAAACATAATGTTTACCTCCATTAAACTTGTGTTGCTAAGAGAATCATGCATGGTCGAAGGTCCAGTACAGTAGGTAGCAGGCGTGTAGTGTTCTTAATTTTTTTTTAAAGTTAGATATTACTGTAATAACGTAGTTTTGAAATCATATTCAACACGTTCGTTACTTGTGCAAGTATATTTGTAGACTTTGTAGTAATGTAATTAATGATCTATCAGCTAACTAACTTTTTATAGTTTTATGTTTGGATCTCAAGCTAATCACTTGATATAAAATAAAACCTGAAAATGAACCCGATGCTCAGGCCGTATAACCCGCCCATAGAAACGCCTTTAGCTAAAGAGAATTAGCCTTAATGTTACAATCATCTCTCTCAGTTGCTTGCTGCAAAATTTGTTGATTATGAGCTTGGACGTCATAATATGCCTGGCCAATAGTCTGCATAAAAGATATCAACCTCAGTGAAAAGTATTGTTAGTATTTTGGAAATACAAAATACCGTTATGCATTCATTTAATAAACCTCAATCTCAGAAAGACGGGCCTCGTTTTCCTCATGCTTTGATTTCAAGCCATTACAGAGTCTGCGTTTTCCATCAAAATAGAGCATAAGAATGTAAATCATCAGCTAATAAAGATGCATTTTTGTTGATATACGGATGAATCTTTTGCATAATCTATTCATCAACTTAATTTCCATGAAACAAACAAATTATAACAATAAAACTACAATGTTATTAATGACGATAAAGTAGTGAATTTGTTACTCTCGGTCTTGGTCATCCTAATTCATTGTTGAAGATGGTCAATGTGTTGTTTGTCTAGTCGGAGATGATGTGGATGAAAGCGAAGTTGTCCATCGAGGTCGCTTTTATTAGTCAAGCTCTCAAAGAATGGACAACTTTTTACGGTTATATGGCTTTGGTTCAGTGGGTCTGCAAATATATGGGTGTTCGGGATAGTGGTTCTACAGTTATATGGGTGTTTGTGACAATGGGTTTGCATTTACATGGGTGTTTGGGTTAGTGGATCAATTCCAAATCTGTCATGGGTGTTTTTGGCTCAGTGGCTCAAACTTGTTTTCAGTTGTATGATTGTTATATAATCCCTATTGTAGGAATGCACCTGGTGGGTCCAGTGGCTCAAACTTGTTTGTAGTCGTATGATTGTGACAAATATATAATTTCGGCATATTAATACTCTTTTTGACTTAACATGGTTCAAAGAATTGCATATTGACTTGTTTTGGCTTTAAAGGTTCATGGGTTCAGTTGGTATTGAGAAAATGATGGCTGCTAGAAATGAACCTGGTGGGTATTGCTCACAACATAATTAGGAAAGCAACTGTGATAATAATTAATTTAAATTATAAAGGCTTATAAAGAATTTACCGAGATTGGTCTCTGAGAAACCTGAGGTTGTCCAACATCACTATCTGATTCTCTTGAAGTTTTTCTCCCTCGATTACTTTGAGAACTGTGAGGCCCAATGCAGTACTAACCTAAGTATAGAAAAAATAACCTAAGTGGATACAAGTATGTGAACATTATCCTCACACTACTACAAAAAGGATCTTTTAGACCTCCTTTTAAAGACCGTTTACAAAAAACGCAGGTCTAAAAGACAATTTAGGCTGTGAAAAAGTCTTTAAGACCCGTTTACTTGGTTCCCACCGGTCTAAATATAAAAAATGCATTTGAACAGGTTGCATTGAAAACAACGGGTCTAAAAGACTACTTTTCTAGACCGGTCAATTTAGTTTCCACCTGCCTAAATGTCAAAACACTTTTGGACCTGTTAGAATTAAATACACGGGCCTAAAAGGTTTTTTGGGGGATTTAGTTTCCTTTCAAACATTTCAATTGACCAGCAAAAGAAAAGCAACATAAACACATTCTTTCTCTCTAGAACCACCCCAACACAAGCCACCGTCACCTACACTACCACCGCTGCCTTAGCTAACCCCTAACCATGATGATAACAGCACATAATCGAGATTTGTTAGGGGTTAGCTTGTTAGTCAGTCAACCACGGTGAGTGGTCGTGATTTCCTAATTAAGTTTTTATGTTGCAATTATGGATTTTGTTCGATTAGGCAGTGATGATACGCAAGAGATACATCACAGTAGAATTTTGACGGCTATGCTATTAGAACTTGGAAAGGGGAAAGTATACTACCTCGAATGTTTGGTACCCACAACATCCAAGTTGCACTACTTGGAGCAACTCTATACTTCTAGCAGTTTGGGAAAAAGAAAAGATCAGTATTCGATTATAATAAAGCATCGTTGAATACACTCGTGGTCTATGAGAGAGTTCACGTATACAATTATGTCTGCTTTATGCCTACCAACTTCATACCTACATACATCATTAGTGAAACGTATCACTGTTACAAAGAGGCATAAACATGAATAGACATTAAAAAAATATGTTGAAACGTATCACTGTTATTCATAAACGTATCATTAGTGAAACGTATCACAGTTCGGAAAAAATATTGATAAAGTAGTTGATCCATGTTTTAAAAATTGTTTTCTTAAATCCTTATGAGAATTAGATGATACCTTTAGAGATCGATGTCCAATTTATCACGAAACATATAGAGATTAACAAACTTATGAGCAGATACTACATGATCAAATTATCACTCAGCCCGTTAGGGTTTTTTCTGAGAGGAGGGAATACCTTTAGAGATCGATGTCCAAGTTATCACGAAACATATAGAGGTTAACAAACTTATGAGCAGATACTACATGATCAAACTAACACTATGCACGTTAGGGTTTTTTCTGAGAGGAGGGAAGAAGAATGGGGTGTTATGTTTGTCGTGTAGGTGTTCGATTGTATGATCGTGTATATTGTTTTTTATGGGCTTTAGGGTTTTTTTAGTCAAATTCCAGGGTTTATAGATTAGAAGTTGCATAATACATTCAAAAAAATGATGTGGTTCAGTGGTTAAGATACCTATTAATCTTTGTAATAGGTAAAGTTCGAACCCATGCATCTTCATTTTTCTAAAAATTTAATTCGAAATTATGAAAGGATTAAAAACATGTCGCCTACGTGGACAAAAACCGATGACATGGAAATATGACGTGGCATTATGGGATGCCAAGTGGCATTTTATGTGGCATGCCTCCTCTATATATAATATATATATATATATATATATATATATATATATATATATATATAGGCTCGGTTCCATTGAAAAGGTTTTTATTTTGAGAAGATTGAGAAATCTTCGTTTGAGCAAATTGATTCATGTTATGGTGAATCAAATCTATAAATCACAAATTTGATTAACAAAATCACTGTTAAAATCGAGTTATGATGATGATTCATTAAATTTGTACAGATGATTCAGTCTTCTACATAGATCGCAAAATCGAGAGATTTTTAACATTGATTCAAATTTTTTTTACACAATTTGAATTTTAATCACATTAAAATGAGTTTTACGCTTGAAAAACATTAATCAAAGTTAAAAATCTATCGTTTTTGAAAACCTTCTCAATCTTTTCAAAATAAAAACCTTCTCAATCGATCCGGAACTTATTTGCTAATTGATCCTTACTTGTTTAGTTTCTTTTTTATGTCTTATTGCTTTGACATGTATTATGGAGTCTTGGTCAATATTTCGTGACTATTCCTTATAATAGATTGGGACATATATTATGTCTTGGTGTGAGTTACGTTTGGCGTGAGTGTAGGTCGAGTCCGTGTTTTCTTACCACCACACGAAACGTTAAAACTAAACTTTTTTTGAGATATTGTTAACGGACTTTTGAAATTAACAATACGAACATTCCACGAAAATTAAGTCACGTTACCTTTCGGTAATTCTTTTTGCCTTGCTAGATTTATTCTCAGATAAAAAAAAACTCTTATTAGGTTGTGTCGATCCCGTACCATTATACTTGTGTTCTCGATATTGTTATGTTATTGCTCTTGATGCCAGTTGTGTCAGTTATGATTCTTGCGTTACTTCATATCAAGGTGAGTTCATAGCCCCTACTTTACTTGTTTTGTTGGAATCACTCCTAAACATAAATCAAGTGTTAGTAATTCACATGTAATAGTTAGCTTAATTATGGCCTTTATGTTTGTTATTAGCTTAAGCTTATGTAGAAGGCCCATGAGCTTAGGCCCATGTCCATTAAGGAAAGGAAGGGAGTAGGAGTGTTGCCCTAGCTCCCCTTCCTATAAATACTCTTGTATAACCCTCACTTGAGGGTTGTTTGTTCATTTTATTCACTCTCTTTCACTCTACGCATAACCGGTTTACTCTTTACGTGTGTGTGTGTGTTTAACGTGTTCAACCGACCTCTATCTCTTCTCTATTTCTTTCATTAATGCTTGTGTTGTAAAACTAGTGACCTAACAGTGGTATCAATCGCCTAATAGTTGGGTGAATCATATTGTTTTTGAAGTGGGTTTCGGTCCTACGCGTAAAATGTACGAGATACTTTGGTTCGCTTAAAAACACGTTTTTTACACTTTTTAATCCAAGATTCTTGTCCTTTCAATGTTTTAAGGTGTTAAAATAACTGTTTTTGGCAAAAAGTTTCAAACTTTACGCGTGGATATTCGTTTTTGAGCTTGTTTTTGTTCGTGGGTTTCATCCTACGCGTAACCATTTTTTATGCTTTGGATCATCAAATTTCACACTCTTGTGTTCTTTTGGTGATATTGAAGCCATTTCATCAAACAAAAACTGGTTTAGAAACATCTTTGGGCAAAATCATTTTTACGAGTAAAGCTACGCGTATCAAAACCCTAAAATTACGCGTAAGTTTATCCTTGGTTTGATCTTCAGTTTCGTGGTTTACTCCGTGTTTTCTTGCTTGGATAAGCCTGGAAATCGTCGACTTGGGAAATCTTTTGCACTATGATAGTGTAAAGATCACTTGGGCTAAAACCCTAATCTTACGCATAAGCATAAGCTTACGCGTAGAACATCCCACGATAAGATTCATATTACGCCTAAGCCTAGTCTTACGATAAGGTAATCCCACGCCTAAGTTTTCTCGCCTAACTCATCATTTACGCATAACTTTAGTGCTTTTTCACCGCCACGCGTAAGCTAAACCCACGCGTAACTCTTCATCATTACGCGTAACTTTGGTGTTTTTACGCATAAGTGCTACTTGGTTTATTGTAATTTCTACGCCTAAGGATACTTCACCAACAAAGGTTCATTCGACTACAAAGATCCATTTTACCAACACAAGTTTTCAACATGTCACAACCACCATACTTTAACTATTTCCCTTACACTTATTCTCAACGACAACAACAACTAAGTCCACAACATCAACAATGGAATCAACAACAAGCAATTTATCAACAACAATTTAATCAACAACATACTCCACAACTGGGAGCAATTCCACCACCACAAATGGTTCAAACACCACCAAGTCTTCAAGTTCAACCCTACACAAACGATTTCAATCAACATCCATCAAGGAACACTATAAAGGAACCCACTTGGTTTGCAAAGATGTGTGAAGCTTTAAGCGACCAACAATCAATTCATGAGGTGGATCACTTGATAGACCTCCAATGCTCACTCCAGAAACTACGATCAATGGGTGATCGGGTTCTTTAGGTTTTGTGATCTTAAGAAGCCACATGGAAAGTTCTTAAAGAAGGTTATCTTGGAAGGTCCATTTCGGATGCCTCGTCATTGTGCCGGAGATCCAAATGCTAATCCACCATGAGATGAACAATCAAACATTGCTCTTTGTTGCAGACACGAATCCGTAAGAACTTCTACACTATGAAGTCGATGAGCTTGAAATCCAATATATCCTTTTAGGATTACCAAACCCAATTCTTTGAAGTGTTGATGCTCAAAAGATCGCAAAGGCAATGTGGAACACATTCATCTACTTATGGAAGGATCTCGCACTCAATCGGCAGGATATGGAATCCAAAATTTACTTGGCTTATGAACACTTCTTGATTGAACACGAGAGACACTAGAGTCTTATCATCATCGATTCTCGGACATCATCAATGATTTGGATAAACACAACATCATCATGCCAAGAATTGCGCGTTAATACTAAGTTCCCGAGTACTCTTGGTCCGAATGGGAGAAGTATGTCATTTTTCTCCGTCAGCGAACATGCATCATTCTACATACGGATTGTTGTACGATTACTTGAAGCCTCATGAAAAGGAAGTTGATAGGGAAAGGATTCTCGTGCTCAAATTGCTTCACCTTCACATCCGGAAAATCAACAACTTGCCTTGTATGCTCAAAACAGTTATCCTCCTCAACCAAAGAACTCAACCAACCGCCATTATCACACCAAATGATCAATCACGGCAATCTCAACATAATCAATTGGTTCCTTACAACAACAACAATGATCGGGCACTTTATAGTCAAGCTAATGAGGAATCCGATCCGTTCAAGCATTGCAACAAGGATTTGTTATGATTGCTAATGCTTTTAGCCGTTACACCAACAAATCCAACAATCGCATTCGTTCCTCATCAAACACAAGGAATCGGTTGTTGTGAACAATGGACGAGTTGAAGTTCGTAATCGTGGTTATGGTCGTCGGATGAGCGGTGGTCAAGGGTTTAATGCTATGGGTAGGAATAACAACGAGCTCAAGTGGTGGAACAAGGAAATGCTCGAGAATGGGTTGAATGGTCTTGATGCTACAACCGCAATGAGAAGGACACTGGCTAATGCATGCCCAAAGCCGAGGACTAGGGCGTGCTTATCACAAGGAGGCTTTACTATTGGCTCTTAAGGATGAAGTGGTGGAACTCTCACGGACAAAGAACACGCTTTATGGCATATGCAGACTCGGATGATGATGATATGGAGGACTTGCGAGCCAATGCGGTTGTTATGTTGATGGCTAATATGCATGAGTTACACATGAGTGACACAGCCCAGTGTATGACATCGATGGCTTGTCTCGATATACCGAACAAACCATATTTATCTCGATCTAATATCTCCGCCAACATATGAACCCGGCAAGGCTCGAATATTCAAAATGAGTCGTCCACATCTCATTCGATGATTTTCAACTAGACCCGTAGTTACATTTGACGATCAAGATGACCTTATGTTTTCCTTGATAATCAAATTGACTCCGTGGTTATACTGAGGATCTAAATAATGATCATGTTGTGACTCACGTTGAACATGCCGAACTTGTATCTCGCCCGAGATGTTCATCTATGGCTTAAAACCAACAATCCATAGTGGAAGAATGTCGCGAGAAATCGGGACTTAAAAAGTAAAAATGCATCTGTTAACCAAGGATTTTGAATGTTTACAAAAGCAACTCAACTTTTTCAAAACTCAAGAAAAGCGTGAAAAGGTTTTGAAGCCGCCTTTGCTAAATCTCATCAAAACGAAAAATATTTAGAGAGAGATCGTGATCTAGCCGCTCAAGAATGCTTTGTTGTGCGAAATAGAACAACCGAAAAATGAACATAAAAAGCAAATTAACGCTCTCACCTTGGAAAATCAAAAGCTAAGGTGAGTTGTTAACTTGTCAAAAACAGTTCTCTGCATACAAAAGCATTCAACAAAACGAATAGATGATCATCTTGAAGAAATTATCGGCTTGCAAAACAAACTTAAAGAGTTTAAAATGTTGTTTACAAACATGGTGAGTCGAGAATCGCTATTGAAAAGTTTACTTTAAAACCCAATCCAAATGGATATGGACCGAATCTTGCGATTACAAACCTAAGCTTTCAACCAAAGCATTCAAACCAAATCACGAAGTTTCAAAGCAGTAATATAAAATTGATAATTCATTATGAGTGTTGTTGAATATCATCGTCAAGAGAAATTAGATGCGTAAGACGAGAGTCGATCAAAATTAGAAAATGTTGTTTACAACAAACCTTTTAATTATTCAAAACCGGTCACTTCGTCACACCAACGGATTCTTCTAACACACCAAGGGTTATCATAAAAACGTCTCGAGTCTTCTAATGTTAATCCCAACCGGATTATGCACAAATTTATGGTCCTTTACCTTCCATCGGTGAAGTAAACTCAAAACACGAAAATCGCAAAATTCTTAGATATTTTGACATTTTCATGGTCGACCTCAAAACTTTACAACATGAGATAGAATATCATTCAAATCGAAACATCTATTTCTAATACTAAACGAAAAGAAAATGTTGAGAAAAGATGTTGATCGACTCTTGAATGATGTTATCGTCTTGATATCCATAATGTTGTGTTATTGAATTCTTTGTCATATGCATCGATTATATCTCTCACGATATTGTCGATAATGTTGTGCTTGTGAGAATCCGATAATGTGTTTCGGATCGAGTCTTTAAAAGTTGAAAACAAACGTCTCTTAAACGAGCTTTCAAATGCGAAACGTCATCTTCAATGGTGTCAAAAAGATTGTCAAAATCGTGAACTTGCTTTGCAAAACAAAATCCACCATTTGCAATCAAACAATTTTAATCCAAAATTTGAGCAACTAGATGGTCAAAACGTGTCTTTAAAAAGTCAAATCTCAAAATATGAACAAGAACTTGTAAAAGTTAAACAGGAATATGGTGTCATATTTGATTTACTCAATAAGACTCATTATGAAGCATCAAACGAACTTGATCATTATCTTGCACACACTAAAGAAGTAATGAATTTTCTTTGGTAATATTCGCTACGAAAATCAAGATTTGATTCACACTATCTTTAAGTTAAGAGAAATGTTAGGAAAGTATGAACAACTTCCGCCAACCGTGAATAAGAGAATAGCACCGGTAACACTTAGTAAGCGTGAACCTAGAATGCCTACCGCCAAAACACAAGTTGCTAACGTGCTTCCTTTTCTTTGAACAGAATAGTTGCCTCTTTTCCAAACGTCCGCACTTCACAGCCTAGGAGCACTACATCGAAGAATAGGAAGTTGCGACATAAGAAAAGATCAATAAGGAATGCTAAAGTAGAAGAACACCATAGGACTATGAATAAGACTCACGTTGCTTCCACTATAGATATTGCGTCTGGCAAATGTAATAGAAATAGTGATGTAACGAATGCTAAACCTTTAAGTACTTTTGATATTCAGTTTGATGCACCTTGTGTTATTTGTCTTAAAAGTATGAATTCTGATTGTCATGACAAATGTGTTGCTAAAGCTATCATCTCTCGTTTACGGAATCCTAAGAATCGAAATACCTCTAGGCCCACTAACCTTTCTAAGTTTGTGCTTGGTAAACCGCCCTCTTTAGATTCTAAGAACCGCATTGATGTCCCTGTAGCTCCAGTTTCACCTCCTAGGAATGTAGTACCACCTAGTGCATTCACTAAGACTAAAGCAAATACTAGTTGGAGATGGCAGAAATGGATATATAACACACTAGGATTTAAATGGATGCCTAAAGTTATTGATGTGTGTATGTCTACTATAAGCGCCTGGAACCTCTAACATTTCGGGTTCCACATCTACTTCAATTCCATCTATGTCGTGCGTGTGTAATGCAGTGATACAGATCATTCTCTGGATTGTTGATAGCGGATGTTCCCGACACATGACAGAAACCTTAAAATGTTATCAAACTTTATTGCAAAGTTCATTGGCACTTTGTCGATTCGAATGATCACTGCAGCCTATCATGGGCTACGGAGACTATATCAATGGGAACATCAAAATTAGCGGTGGTTTATTATGTGGAAGGCCTCGGTCACAACTGCTTACGATGAGGTCGGTTACGTGATGGAGATTTGGAGGTTGCTTCGTGGAGAAATCTTCTTTGCATTCGTGATCTACAAGGAAACGACCTTATGTCCGCTCGCGTAACTCCGGTCATTACACTATCTCTATGCAAGACATGGTTGCTTCATCTCCCATCCGCTACTTTCAAAGGCAACATCAACAAAATCATGGCTATGGCACAATCGTCTCTCACATTTAAACTTTCAAACTATAACCAATCTTGCTCGACACAAACTAGTTGAAGGTCTCCCATGATTCCGGTATTCTAAAGATCACCTTTGCTCACCGTGAACAAGGAAAAGCACTCATGCTCATTTTCCTTCAAAGGTGGAACACGACTCTCGAGATGTGCTTCATCTTCTTCACATGGATTTGTGTGGCCCGATCTTGGCGTGCAAACAATCAATGGCAAACGCTACATCTTAGTAATTATTGATGAATATTCACGATGGACTTGGGTCTACTTTCTTGAAGCAAAGACCAAGCTCCACAAATGATCATCACCTTCTCACGAAAATTCAAGTTCAGCTCCAAACACCTTCCGACAAATTAGAGCAGACAAAGGAACCGAATTTGTTAACCAAACCCTTCGTGAATTTTATGAGAAATTGGGAATTCAACATCGAGACATCTATTGCACGTGCACCGTAACAAAGCGGAGTTGTTGAAAGGCGAAACCGAGCGTTAGTGGAAGTCGCAAGAACAATGTTAATCAATGCTAAACTTCCAGATTACTTATGGGCGAAGTCGTATCATCGCATGCTATACTCAAACCGTTCTATGATTACTAAACGCCACAACAAAACACCGTTTGAGCTTCTCCACAACCATAAACCGAATCTCAAACACTTTCATGTATTTGGCTCCCTTTGCTATCCGAATAATGATCGTGATGATTTTGGAAAGCTCAAAGCTAAAGCGACATTGAAGTCTTTATTGGATATTGTGAGAATTCTAAAGGTTACCGGATCCGGAATCGTCGTACAAAACAAAGTTATGGAAATGATTCATGCTCATTTTGATGAACTTACGGAGATGGCTTCGAGTATAATGACTTGGAACCCGTCACAACTGCTTAAACTTCCCCAAACCCCATCATCGGTGATCAAAGCCCCAACTCACTCGTCAACAAATGGAAAGGTTATTTGCTCACTGTTCGGTGATTGATATTGATGAACGTGCTCCATGTGTATCCATTGTTTCACCGCTCAACTCGATACTACTCTCATACCGATACACTGCCATCTTTGAGGATATTGGATTTCATACACATCAAACCATAACACAAAGTGGGCGTATAAAGGTGAGTTCTAGAGAGAAAGTTAGAGGTTTAGGGAACTTAGTGAGAGAAAGAAAAGATCTTATTATGAGATCCAACTCTACCTTGGAAGGTAGAGTATTTATAGTCTTACAATAAACGCCACACAACGGGTGGATCGGGAATACGGTGGGTAAAGACCCGTCAGTCCTCCACGGTGTTACTTAACTAAATACTACTTAGCTTAAAATAACTACGACTACGAGCTTTCAAACGATTACATATACTAGAGGTGACCGACTCTTTAATACCGGAATTTCTAATTCCTAACAATCTCCCACAAGGGGTCACCTCAAACACATACTAAAATTACATTGAATACAAACAGATATTACAATAAAATTGTTCTTGCATTCTTGATGTAGCAATTTGCTCCGTAACTCATAGTCATTGATTCTTCTCATTGCATGTTTGGTTAATCCAAGTGGAGGTCTTTCTTGATCCACGTGATAATAATTTTGAGCCGACTTTTGAGATCATCACCTAACAAAATCTCCGAGACATCCATTGTGGTGTTGATATTATGTGATGTTGTGACTTTCGGACCGACATGCTCACATTCGGATCATGATATCTTCTCATCGAGTAGTGGAAGCTTTCGTTGATTCATGATATTGGCGGCAGAAGCGAAGCATGGAGTGAAAATATCGAGTCATTGATGCACTTATCATGATTTCTTTTGAGATGAATGTGTAGTGTGAGCATGCGGCTATGGATTGACCGCTTCATTCGATCACCGCAAACGTCGGTTGTACCCGCATAAAGCAGTTAGCAATAAACCGCACGAAAGTGTCTTTGATCACTTTTGTTGAATTGAGGTACACGCCCACGGTTCCCGTTGATCGGTACAAATCTTGCTGTGATCGGTATAATTCAAGAATTTCCTTGATGAGGGTTTCGCACTGCTCTAGTTGTTCTCAAACCGAACGTCTCAAAGAAGACTACGGAGTGAGTGAACCGTGAATAGAAATTCAACGATTGATGAAAAGAGATTTGAAAAACAATCGTGTATCGCACAATAGAAATTGTTTTTGCAATACAACGAAGGTTTTAATGAAAATCAATTATCAATCATAAACACCTTTGATTTGAAATATTCGTACACGGTCGATGTGCTAAAGAAAAGAGTTTTAAGCACAATGACCGGTTTTTCAAAGGTATCCGTCAATCCATAACTCGAACCGTGATTGATTCAAAAGATTGAATCGCTCCATTGTTTATGTTCGGTTGTCACATGGTTGATCTATTGAATAGATCTCACATGCCACCCACCAGAGCTTGTTTGATGTTGGCTCGAAGGCTTTCCATCTTCATTGTGAATATGTTTGCATATCACTCGGATGTTCCGCAATACCACAAGGATAATGCGTGGGACTCAAGATATAATCTCTTTCCACATTATGTGAAAAAGAGTCTTCATTGAAAGTGTCCTAATGAGATTTATAGATGATCTCGTGGCTCTAGACTCAATTAGTGCATATTTGGATCTGTATCGGAGACTAGAGAGGGTCTCCTTCAATATCAACAATCTCTAAGAAAGTCGATAGATAATGTAGGTTCCCGTGAGAATGAAACAAGCCCTTTTAAGAGGAACTTGAGTGGTTTGGGAAGATGTAGTGCATAGCGTCCTTTGGGTCCATGACGTCTTGTCTTCAATAATCGATGTTACCATCGGTAGCATATGAATTGGACCGGTTTACGCCTATGGTTGAAGAAATGGAGGGCTATTTCTTTTCACCCTTTTTTATTCAATTCTTTTCATTCTTCAACCTCTTCAATGCTTACCGAGACTTCATAGCAAGAACCTTGTTGGGTTTATTCTAGTACTTGCTCTCTGTCTCGATCCGCACTCTTCCCATATCTCATTTTCTCCTTTTATCATCATACCTAAGAACTCAACACTAACTAGTGGATAGTCCTCGGTAGATCCCTCCGGTTCGGCGGATCATGGGAGCAGATACCTAACCTTATCATCCTTATATCACCGTACATAAAGTAAAGTTGGTCGGTCTATTTGGTATTGTTCATCCGCCATTTGGAACCAATTTAAAACAATTTAAAATCAATCCAGATACTTGTGATATATTATCAAAGCATTTTGTACCGAATTGTTTTGATATTTTTAGAATAAGAGCTCCCCTCAACATGTGCATCAAATGTTTGAAATCGTTTGCACACGGAGGCAAGAGAAAGAATTTAACTTCTTTGATTACCATTTTCTAAAAGATATCAACATCACTTCCACGATCAAAACAAGTAGATAAAGCATTTTCGAGAAGGATGAGGTTTTCAAAATTTTGCTCCCCTCAATATGTGCATTAAGATTTGAAAAGATTTTGCACATACTAGAGGGAACATGCACATTGATATAAATTGATCACGTTTCGGATCTTTGTGGTTTAAGATAGATGCTCCCTCTCAACATGTGCATGGAAAATTTGAAATCGTTTGTCACATGTGGGAAGGAGAGCTTCTTCATCCTTATAAAACCATTTACCGAATTATCAGTTTAAATTCAATTTAAATCACAAATTCTCCCCCGATCACAATTATCAAATCCTTTGAGATTTGTGATCTCTTGTGGATTTAAATTAATTTTGAAAGCTTTTAAGGAGAATTGTGACTTGATAATGAAAGCGTTTTAACTGATAAGGATCGGATTTTAAGACTTTAAACTCCATTGATTAAACATGCATAAATATCTTTTGAAAACAATTGAATGACAAATAACTTTTTGATTTAATTGAAATCATTCTCCCCCTCAATCAATGACATAGGTTGTTGATTGAGAGATAGATATTTTGACAAATAAGTCCAGATGATTATCAAAAATAGAGTCCGAGTTATTTTTCAAAAGCAGTTTAGTTTTCAAATTAAAATGTTTATAGAATCGAGCATGGAATTTGAGAATATGATAAAGCATGGCTCTGTTCTTTCTTTGAAAAGCGAGTTCTTGCTGAAAAGACAATAAACCATAGTTTCTATTTCTCCCAAAAATATTTTTTGATTTTTGATTTTTTTTTTTTTTTTAAATTGAACAACATCTAAAGTCCCGTATCATTCTTTGAATGACAGCATCAAGACCGTAGATATTATCGAATCGAGAAAAACATGACAAAATGACAATATTTTTTGAGGATTTTTCGAATTTTTCAAATTTTTATGGATTATGAAAGTTTTATATTTTTCTATTTGATTTTGAGGGTTTTATAATTTTGTATTTTGTTTTTCGAATAGATATATACAAGAGATAGATGAAGATAGACCTTTACTCCTCGTCTTCCTCCAAGACGTTTGAGTGTTTTCGTTGAAGGCTTTTCAAGCCAAGGCGTGGAAGAATAAACTCAAAACGTTCTCTTGGAAGAGCTTTGGTGAAGATGTCTTCTAACGGTATTCGACCTCACAAAATAGAGTTCCACCACACCTTTTTCCAATTGTTCCCTAATGAAATGATGTCGAATGTCGATATGCTTAGCTCTTGAGTGTTGAGCGTTATTGCATGAAAGAGCAATAACACTTTTATTATCACAAAGATGAGTAGGATTTTGTTGAATACAAAGCCATAGTCGATTAATTGAGATCGCATCCAAAGGATTTGAGCACAACAAGATGACATGGCTATGTATTCTGCCTCGTAGAGGAAATAGAAGTACTTATTTGCTTCTTTGAAGACCACTCACAAGCTTATCACCCAAAACCGAGCACCTCGGGCGTGCTTCGACGAGTATCTTGACATCCCGCATGATTAGCATCGCATAGGTTGTTAGTGACATACCGGTGTCCTTGGTACCAAAGTCCCATATTGATGGATCCTTGGAGATACCGAAGACCCGTTTAATCGCTTCAAGGTGCTTTTAGTAGGCTTAGCACGGTATCTAGCACACATGCATACAAACGAACAAGATGTGCAGTCTACTAGTCGTGAGGTACATCGAGGATCCAATCATACTACGATATTTTGTTTGGTCTACCATGATCCCCGAGTGGTCCTCATCTAGTTTAGTTCGTTCAATCATGGGAGTGTCAACAGGGTCACTTGAATCAAATCCAAATTTCTTTAACATTTCATTTGCATACTTAGATTGATTTATGAAGATGCCTCCGGGACTTTGTGAAATTTGTAATCCCAAGAAAAATGACATTTGTCCCATCATTGACATTTGAAATTTTGAACCCATCTCATTTGAAAAACGGTCACACTCGTTGGGGTCAGTCGAGGCAAAAATGATATCATCTACATAAATTTGAACATGAATTAAATGTTTGCACGACTTCACAGTGAACAATGTTGGATCAACTTCTCCTTTCTTTGAATCCGGTAGATAGAAGAAACTTTGATAGTGTATCATACCATGCCCTCGAGCTTGCTTTAAACCGTAAAGAGCCTTCTTCAAACGATAAGCGTGAGAAGGATACTCTTGATTCACAAATCCTTGGGTTGGTGGCGTGAGACGACTTCTTTAAGATCTCCGTTCGTAAATGTCGTCTTTACATCCATTTGATAGACTACCATATTCTTACTAGCAAGATTAGCCAAAAGATTCTAATTGCCACGATTCGAGCAACAGAGCAAAAGATTCTTCAAAGTCAATACCTCCTCTTGACGGTATCCTTTAGCAACTAATCGAGCCTTGTTCTTCAACACATCACCATGCTCATCAAGTTTCACTTTGAAGATCCATTTTAGAGCAATAATCATAGCACAACTGGAGCGGTACTAACTCCCATACATCAAGTCGATCAAACTCATGAATTTCTTCTTGCATGGCATTGAACCAACTATCTTCATTCATGGCGGTTTTAACATCTTTGGTTCGATCTTAGAGAATCTTGAGTTGAAGAAGCACCATAAGGCATCGGTTGCAAGTTGTTTCCATGTGGATCTTGGACGAGAGGATTTCAATGATGTTGTCTAAGGGATGATCGTGAGTCCATTTTCAAAGGTGTTCATGTGGAAGTTGTTGAGGACCGAGGTAGCAGAGTCGATGTCTCCTGAAGAAGATGGTTCGATGATGATTCGTGAGCAAATGTGTTTTCAAATGGAGCATCTTCGTGAGTAGCAAAGGGATTAACTTCATCATTGATGCGAAAGCAGTTCCATGATGTACATTCAAGATTGATGATTTGTTGATGAGATCGAGTTATCGCAGCGGTGCTTCTTGACTTAATGATATTGAGATCAAGGATTGACTTCATTCTTAGGGATATGGCGACCTTTGTTGTGGGAATTGTCGGTTCAATAGCACTTGGCTCATAGAGTTCATCAAACATTGGATCAAACAATTTCTTCAAATCATCTTGATTAGAGGTACATATGAAATAGCCGGAGAGGAATTTGGTACAAGGATGAACCAATGGGACTGTTTTGAAGTGCGGGTCTGAACTTGATTGTCCAGAGCCATTTGACGGTCCACTCATCAAACGTGACGTGAATTGTTTCCATGATATTTCGGGTTCTCTTGTTGTAGATTCGTATCCTTTTACGCTTGATGCATAACCCACAAATACTCCAATGTCCGCTTTAGCTTTAAGTTTGCCTAAATCTTGGCCCTCATTAGTTGGATAACACAATGCACCGAATACACGAAGGAATGAAAGATTAGGTTTTCTGTTGTGGACAAGTTCATATGGAGTTTTTCCATGAGCGGTGTGAATCGAGGATCGATTTTGGGTGTAACATGCAATGGCGATGGCTTCACCCCGTAGTAACATTGGAACTTTGAGTAAATCGGCATTGTCCTTGCGGCTTCCACAAGAGTTCGATTTGTCTTTCAACTACACCGTTCGTTGAGGAGTTCGAGAACACTTCTTTGATGACCGATTCCAATACTTTCATAAAACTCACTAAGTTGTTTGTTAACAAACTCGGTTCCATTATCGTGCGGATGATTCGACCGCTTTGTTAAGGCGAACTGCAATTTGTTTGATGAGTTTGATGATGATATCGGAGTTTCATCCTTTGTCTTTAAGAACTTTACCGGTGAATCTAGAGAAATCATCAACCACAACTAACACATATTTCTTCCCAAAGATATTCTCGACTCTCATGGGTCCACATAAGTCCATGTGAATTGTATGAAGAACTTCTATGATGAGTTAGTAGGTTTGGGTTTATGGGCATACTTCTTTATTTTTTCCCAATTGGCATCTTTGAACAAAGATGATCCTTTTCATACTTTAGTCTAGGTAAACGCAACTAAGTCCTTTACGGAGAGATCATTGATGGTGCGAAATTCAAGTGATTGAGGCGACGATGCCATAACCATGACTTTGTTTTCGAAGCCTTTGACAACAAGCAAATTGGAGAAGACTTCATCATATCATCGATAGAGATGGTGTAAAGATTTGAACCACGAGTTCCTCTTGACATTTCCTTACCATCAAGTTCTCTAACAAAACAAGTATGTTTTCTGAAGGCTACTTCTAGATCAGAATCACAAAATTGACCAACAGAGAACAGATTATGACCAAGACCTTCCACATAGTATACTCTAGAGATAACACTATCACCAACAATGTAATCTCCATAACCCATAATTGCACCGAAATGATCATTTCTGAATCTAACTGTCCCGATGAATTTGCTCACGAAGTTCATGAGCGCGACCGGTCTCCGGTCATATGCTTGGAACAACTGAGTCCAGTACCACGTAGCGATTTGAGCGATCTGCGGTTGAACACGAGACAAGAATGGATAAGCTGGATAATTGGGATCCCCATGCAAGAATGGGTTCCATTTGGTTAGTAACATTGATTGGAACACCCACATCGAAATGGAAACATTTAAATCGAGAGATAGAGGCAATGGAATCATTAGTAATAGATGCAATCTTGGGGTTCGATTTGACCTATTAAAAGTATGTTCACTTAAAGGGATAGTTCTACCAAGAGGCATCCATTTTCTAGTGGGCATTGTCTTAGCATATTGAGGACAGGACTGATTAGCCTTTTGACCAAAAGGTATCCATCTATATCCTATCTTACTGAAGGTTCTTCCTATGGGTTTCCACTGTTTTCTAGCTTTCTTTCCATTTTGCCTTTTAGCCTTCTTAGCACGTTTTTTAGCATTAACACTTTTCACAGGACAATTGACAGCATTAGGCAAAACATTCATACTACATTCATGATTAGTAACAGAATTCAAGCAAACATCATTACAAGGTTTACAAATAGTATCAGAATTCGAATTAATTACAGTACGCCTAAGGCTAATACATCTTTTATGCTTAGAATTTTTGTTATGAGTGTGCCGGTGATTTTATTTATTCTAGAACTTGTGCTTGTAAATCATTACCGATGCGGTGAGATTGCATTCGTGCGATATAAGTGAATTCGTGTGATAAAGAGGCACCTTAGGATTTAACCCAAATGGCCTTCCATTTTACATCTAATGATATATTAGCTAGCCTCATTGGTTAGTTAACCAACCACATGGACCCATTTGTAGTGCTCATTTTAGCACTAGATACCCCTAGTTACACCTTCGAGCCATCCTTCGCTTTTGCTTCACCGGAAAATACAAAAGATTTTACACTTTAAACCTTAGCCTATCCCATATCAATGTCTAAACGGTTGGTTGCTAGTTTCATGGAAAGTGAAGATTGTTCAAATGATTATGAGTACCACATCCTATGTGATTGATTGAGCCATGTTATGAGTTCAAAAAAAAAAAAAAAAAAAGTTCGTGTTGAAAGTATGGAAATAATAGCCAATGTGCTATGTTCGTAGAACAATTGTCATGGCAAAAGCAAAAAGCTGTGGAAAGTGAAAAGAAGAAATTGAAGCTATAATCATTTATTGGTTCGTGGAATGTTTGATAGCTAGCAACACGGGTATTAGACTTGATTTCATTTTTATTTTAACACCAATTTCATTAACATTCCCATGCCTTATCCATACCCTTAACCCTTAGCCTTTCATTATAACCCGAATAAAAGTCCTCTTTAGATGTTTTTACTTGGTGCTCATGCCACATCAGTGGAGTTTTGTTTCTTGTACAAGCTTATGGTAATAATCTAATCATGACTGAGCAATGAGTGTGATTTATCTTATTACTCCACTAAAAATGAGTGATTGAGTGAATTATATTCCATTATTTTTTTTCGTGAGGTGTTTTGAAATGTTAATCATGCAAGAAAATCATTGGATATTGTCAAACATCTTGATGTTTCACTTTTATAAAGCATAATTGATGAATCCTCTCTCGTATTTATACTTGGTTGATTTGCATCACATTTTTCATAATCACGATCTTGTACCAGTGGATGTTTTTCCTAGATTTGCTTGAGGGCAAGCAAAGTTTAAGTGTGGGGGAATTTGATAACACTCAGATTGTGCATGTTTTTAGTAGCATTATGTGTACTTTTATATCTATTATTTGGTTATATTTGCGTGATTTTAGTACTTTATCGTATCTAGAGATGTTCGTCTAGTATTTATAACCAAGTGCGAGGAAATGGAGGAAAATATGGAAATATGCGCTAATCGAAGATTCCGTTCGATAAAGCTAAAGCCCAAGTACCTTTGAAGACCTTAGTGATTGAAGAACCAAGTTCTACAAGTCCGAGTAAAGTGAAGATCAAGTTTCATATCTCGAAGATCCAACGGATCCGTTACACCTTCACCGGATCGGTTGGAATTTGGTCGAATTAATGTTTTGCCATAACCGACCGATCGGTCGCAACCCGCAACCGGATCGGTCGGTGTGTTATTATTGAAGACCAGCCGGATCGGTTGGTCGTATGACCGATCCGGTTGGAGAAGCTGCAGTTGTCAAATCTTCATCACTAAGCTTCCCCTTTGCATCCAAACGATTCTAGGTCCTTCTCTTGGTGTATTCTAGTCCCTTCCTTACTCCTTGGAGGCCAAGTTAAGCATTTAACACCCTAGGCCTTGGAATTAGTATAAATAGAGGCTAATTGTGAGCATATTAGACACATCTCATTTTACAAAGCTCTCTACTCATCAAACCAAGCCTTAACCTCCTGAAATTCGTCCTTAGAAATCCAGAGAAGTTTGGAGTTCCAGAAGTTTCATCATTTGGAGGTCAAACCATCAAGAAGTCTACCCCAATACTTGAGGAATCATTACTACACCATTTGTAATCTTATTCCAAGCATTGTAAGACCTTTAATCATGTTTTCTAATGTTCAAAGTTCTGAGTTTATGTTCATGTTTGCTATGAGTGGCTAGTTTCTTTATACACTTGCTTAAATGATGTTGATTATCATATGATTAGTTAGTGATTGTGTTAACATTTTTAATTCAATTTCAAGTTAATTCTAAGATCCAATTGTGCTAAAGTTTCATAGTGACATTTGTTAATCAAGTTTGGCTAATTGGTAGTAATCGTTGGGGTCGAAAGAACTTCGTGTTATTCAACTAGTCATAATCATTTTGTCTATGGATGATTGTTTTACCCATTATTCTTGATTATACAAAGGAACTAAGGTGTGGTTGTAATAGAAACGCTTTTTGATTATCAAATTGGATTGGTTGGAAACATCTAAATGGTCGTAAGATTAGTTGTTGAGAATCAATTGTAGCCTTTTGTCTATGATCGGTTACCTTTTGTATTGACCATTTCTTAAGCAATTTGATGAGCAAGCGGATGTTTTTGTGTTTAAGTTTATTGATATAGACTTATGAAACTCGAATTGATCTTGAATTGATTGGTTAAACTTAATGCTTGTTTTTATAAACTAAAATCTTGACGAAGGTTTAACTTGTAAGAACAATAGATTAGTTTTTCACTAATTATCACAACCAACATGTTAAGTAGTTAACACAATCACATTAATCTATGTTATGATACTAGTTTAAGCAAGTGTAGTTTTTAATCATCTGAATTTCATTATATCTATTTGCTTTGTTATATGTTTTGGATAGACTCCGTTAATTCAAACTTGTGCTTAGATTCACTCAAATCCTCGCGACGATCCCGACTTACCTTCATAATCTTGCTATAACGGACGAGTATACTTGCTCGTATGTGTTATTGGTAATATTGGTAATTCACCTTTATAAATTTAAAACTTGCACCAACGGGCACATCAAGTTTTAGGCGCGCCACGGGATTTGATTGTGTTTCAAACAAGTTCTTGAATTTCACTCACCGATTCTAAAAAAAAAAAAAAAAAAAAAATTTCACGAAACCTTAACGGATCCGGTTGTCCTTCAACCGAATCGGTTACCATTTTTCCATCACTCAGCTAGTCTAACCGATCGGTCGCATCCCGCAACCGATCCGGTTACTTAATCAGATCTGAAAAGCTGTTTTCGTTGTTTGTCCGTGTGTTTAGATATTGCACGGATTCTCTAGGACATTGTATGAACACTCGAGCGTGGAATAGAACCAATTACACCTCTTACCAACCCGAACGTTTGATTCGAAGAAGAAGGAGAACACTTTTCATACCATTGGAAAATCGTGTACCAAGAGTACCAAACCCACCATTTGATAACCTCATTGAAGCCAAAGTTGTTTACAACCCTTTCACCAATTTACCTTTTCCCATGGCGGACGATCAACCCATGTGGGAACCAATCAACCGTAGCACCAACTCCCGAAAGTGCTATTGTTGCTATTAACCTTGGTGACAACTTCACCGTGAAGGGACATCACCTTTCTATGATCAAAGACCGACAATTCGATGGTCGCGGCGGGCCGATCCGCATAAGCACATTGTCGAATTCATCGAAATTTGCGGCATGTTTCGTTATGGCGACACCGATGTCAATGCCATTAAACTCAAACTTTTCCCATCATCACTCGCGGAGATGCTAAAGTATGGTACAATGAATTAACCCGTGAATTATCAATACTTGGGAGGAGATGAGGCAAGCTTTTGTAAGCCGATTCTTTCCACCGCCATGTTTGATCGATTAATGGGAGAAATTGATGCATTCAACCAAAACCCAAATGAATCACTTGTCGAAGCTTGGCTTCAATGAAAGATTTGCCGTAGTTGTCATGGACATGGATTATCAAAAGGAACCATTATCCAAATCTTTTACCATGGACTGGATGAAATCTCTCAAGGCATCCTTGATCTTTGGAGGAATTTTCTCTATAAAACTCCTAACGATGCACATCAATTACTCGAAGATCGAGTACTTCTCAAACATGATTGGTCCAAAGATTCCAAAACCAAACCTCTCCGAAAACCGTTGCTTTTGTCGAAAATACCGATACCTCAAAACTCATGGAGAAGATGGGCGTTAACCTCACAAATCAACTCGCAATACAAGGATATCAAAGATGAAATGAAAGACATGCGAGACGGATGCAACAATTGTGGAGAAATCACCCATCGTCCGAGTGCGACGATAAACCTATGGGTGGACCGAAAGAAGGAGAAGCAAATTACGCTCAAGGAGGATACCGTGGAGGAGGATATCGTAGTAATTATTACGGTCGAAATGCGGAAATTGGCAAGATCGCCGACCAAGGGATGATAACCGTGATTCTCAACCACGAACCGACGATCCACCACACCAAACTTCCGACAAAAGGCGGAAGAAACCGAATTCAAAAACCATGAGAGAATTCGTGGTCGGTCAAAATCCAAATGATTTTATAAAAATCAATTTTTCAATCTCAAAGCCAAAGTTGAGCAAGACGGAAAAATCATCAAACATCTATCCAAGATCTTGAAAACAAGCTTGGAAGACTTTCGACCAACATTCTTCTAGACCATCCGGTTCATTGCCAAGTAACACTCAATCCAATCCAAAACCTTCAAATGATAAGACGCACAGTCCACCCCAAACAAGAAATGAACATATCAATGTTGTTTTACAAGAAGTGGTCTCGTACGATCCACCACCTAATCCTAATACTCTGTCACCGTTGATAGTGAGGATGAAAGCGAAGAACCAAACACAACTCAAACCATCAAAAGAAAGACATTCCATCCGTCAAGGCGTATACACGAAAATTCCTTATCCTCAACGCCTAAAGAAAGAAAAGATGGAAGAGCGTTATAAGAAGTTTATCGAAATAATCAAAGAGGTTAGACTCAATGTTCCTCTCGTTGATGTTATAGCCGGAATGCCCAATTACGGAAATTTTGAAAGAACTTCTTAATAACAAAAGCAAGCTTGAGCAAATATAAGCAACTTTTCTTAACGAAGAATGCTCGACCATAGTTCAAAACAAAATTCCACCAAAGCTCGGAGATCACGGGAGCTTTCTTATTCCATGTACTTTCGGAATAACGTTAAATGTGATGCTTTAGCCGATCTTGGCGCAAGTATCAATTTGATGCCTTATTCACTCTATTCCAAGTTGTGCAACAACACTGAAACCAACAAAATGAGCATCCGATTGGCAAATCATTCCTATCAATATCCCGTGGGAATTCTTGAGAATATGCTTGTTCAAGTCGGTAAATTCATATTTCCGTGGACTTTGTAATTTTGGAAATGGAAGAAGATAGTAAAGTCCCACTCATTTTAGGAAGACCTTTCCTAAACACCGACGCAATCATCAAAGTTAAAGGAAAAGAACTCAACCTTGGAGTTGGGAAGATCGAATCACTTTTCTTATCGATAAAGCAATGCGCTACCCACATTTCGGTGATGACACTTGTTTTAACGTCGATGTTATTGATGAAGTCAGCGATGAGGAATTAGATGCATTCTTGAGCGAATCCGATCCATTCATGACTACTTCGAAAAATCAATGAAACAGATTCGACAAAGAGTTTGATGATTTCATGAAAGTAGAATTTGAAGAAGATAACTCGGAAGAAGAAGAAATAGAGGAAGAGGAAGAAAATTTTGAGGAAATCACTTTCAATGACAAGATGCGAATAAAATCCTCTATCGAAGAACCACCCACGGATCTCAAACTCAAACCTCTCCCAAATCATCTTGAATATGCTTATCGGAGGAGAACTCACTTCTTCCAAAGAGTCATATCTTCATTGCTCGAGGATGATGAGAAAGAAAGTTTAGTTTCCGTACTCAAAATCACAAACAAGCTTTTGCTTGGAAAACATCGATATCCGTGAATTAGTCCTAATTACGCAAACACAAAATCAATTTTGAAGAAGGATTAAACACTGTGGTAGAACGTCAACGTAGACTCAATCCCAACATGAAAGAAGTTGTTAAAAGGAAATCATTAAACTTCTTGATCTGGAATCATTTACCCAATTGAGGATAGTCCTTGGGTAAGCCACATTCCTTGTGTTCCCAAGAAAGGAGGAATGACGGTTGTAACTAATGAGCGAAATGAGCTAGTTCCAACTAGAAGCATCACCGGTTGGCGTGTTTGTATTGACTATCGTAAGTTAAACAAAGCCACGAGAAAGGATCACTTTCCGCTCCGTTCATGGATCAAATGCTTGAAAGACTAGCGGAAATAAATTCTTTTGTTTCCTCGACGGATTTTCAGGATATTTCCAAATTCCCATCGATCCTAACGATCAAGAAAAGACCACCTTTACTTGTCCTTTTGGAACCTACGCATATCGGCGTATGCCTTTTGGTCTTTGTAATGCACCGCGACTTTTCAGAGGTGTATGATCGCCATATTCCAAGACATGCTAGAAACCTCCATGGAAGTTTTCATGGATGATTTTTCGATCTTTGGAGATTCATTTGAAGCTTGCCTTTCTAATCTAGATAAAATGCTCGAAAGATGCGAAGTCGCACATCTTGTTCTCAATGGGAGAAATGCCACTTTATGGTAACAGGAAGGAATTGTGCTTGGCCACAAAATCTCTAGTGCGGAATGGAAGTCGACAAAGCAAAGGTCGATGTCATCTCAAAACTTCCACCACCAACCAACGTCAAAGCCGTTAGGAGTTTTTAGGACATCTTTGGTTTTACCGCCGATTCATCAAAGATTTTTCCAAAATATCTCGTCCGATGACAAAATTCTTGAGAAAGAATCTATCTTTAACCCGATGCGGATTGTATGAAAGCTTTGAATCATGAAATCTCAACTTACTAGTGCTCCAATCATGGTTTCACCTAATTGGTCACTACCTTCGAACTTATATGCGACGCAAGCGATTTTCTTTGTTGAGCCGTCTTAGGACAACGCGAAGGAAAACACTTTCGGCCTATATATTTTGCCGACAAAACTTTGAATAGTGCCAAGAAAATTATACCGTCACCGAAAAGAATTACTAGTCATCGTTTTGCCTTTGACAAATTCAGATCATATCTTGTGCTCTCAAAAGCGATCGTTTTACCGATCATTCGACACTCAAGTATCATTCACCAAACAAGATGCGAAACCACGTCTTATTCGATGGATTTTGCTACTCCAAGAATTTGACATCGAAATCAAAGATAAGAAAGGAGCGAGAGAATCTTGCTGCGATCACTTATCCCGTCTCGAAAATCCTAATCTTGAGGAGTTGAAAGAAGAAGAAATCGATGATTATTTTCCGATGAAACTCTTATGACCATCGACGGAAATGACGATCCTTGGTTTCTTGACTTTGCAAACTACCTCGCGGAGGAATTCTCGAGAAAAGGACTAACTCATGCTCAAAGAAGCAAATTCTTTTGAACTCAAATACTATTTTTGGGAAGAGCCATATCTTTTCAAAATGTGTCCCGATGGGATGATCCGAAGATGTATTTTGGTTCCAAAACTCGTAAAATTCTTGACGAATGTCACCATGGCCCCTCTTGGGGACATTATGGTCCTTCCACCACAGCTAAGAAAGTTTTGATCTTTGGATTCTATTGGCCAACAATATTCAAAGAAGCACATACACTTGTTCAAAATCGTGACGCTTGTCAAAGAACCACCAATCTCTCTTGAAGGGATGAAATGCCATTAACAAGCATTCAAGTGTGTGAAATATTCGATATTTGGGAATAGATTTCATGGGACCTTTCCTAAATCCCACAAATTCGAATACATTCTCGTTGCTATAGATTACGTGTCCAAATGGGCGAAAGTGAAGCTTTACCGACAAAGCGATGCTCGTGTCGTCGTTAATTTTCTCAAAAATCTTTTAGCTCGTTATGGAATTCCCAAAGCACTCATAAGCGATCGTGGAACTCATTTCGCAATCAACAAATGGAAAAACCATGAAAAGATATGGAGTTCATCATCGATTTGCATCGCTTATCATCCACAAACTAGTGGTCAAGTCGAAAATACCAACAGAGCTCTCAAAAGAATACCGGGAAAAACCGTAAAAGACAATCCATCTTTATGGGCAAGAAAACTTGATGATGCTCTGTGGGCATTTCATGCGGCTTATAAAACACCAATTGGTACAACTCCTTACGAGACTCACTATGGGAAGACTTGTCATTTGCCGTTCGAAGTTGAACATCGTGCTTATTGGCGCTCGAGACAATGTAACACCGATCTCAAAATAGTCGGAGAGAAAGATTTACGCAATTGCACGAACTCGATGAATTAAGACTCCAAGCTTATGAAAACTCCAAAGCGTATAAAGCGAACAAAAGCTTATCATGATAAAAAGCTACGAATTCGAAAAGAATTCAAAGCCGGAGATAAAGTTCGCTTTTAACATGAAATTCAAATTCAAAACTCTAAGTTACAACCAAAATGGTTTGGACCATATGTCGTTAAACATGGATATCCATGGGTATGTCAAACTCTATGACAAACAAGGTGGAAGTTTCATTGTTAATGGACACCGAATCAAGTTATACTACGACAAGGAGCAAGCGAATGAAGTTTCGATATGGCGGTGTCACGGAGACACCATGAGAATGAATTGAAACTATCACCTTTGTAGCACCATTTCTGGAAGAATTCCACAAACTATTCCATGGAAACCAAGCACTGAGTTAAATGCGGAGCGATATTGAAGATCTTGGTGAAGAATTCCTATACATCCCGAACTTTACAAAATGTTCAAAGCGCCCTTGCAACCGAATAAATTCGGGAAGAATCGAGTCGGTGATGACTCGGTAATAAAACAAGCGCTTCTCGGGAGGCAACCCGTGTGTTTTGATTTTTCGTGGTCACTCCCAAAGTTTAAACCTTTGGTTGAACTTAAGTGTGGGGGTGCCACCTTTAATAAAACCTTTTGTTTGTTTATAAGATTGTGTGCGGTGATGATTTCTCTAGTGGACGCCAGAATGAAGAAGAATTTTAAGTCGATAAACTCGTTGACATATCGGTTTCATCTCTATTTTCCCTATTTCTATACTTTGAAGTTCGTTTATCATTGAGGACAATGTCTAACTTAAGTGTGGGGGTGAATAGGAAAATTAGAGTTTTCATGCTTAAATTTAAAATTTTGTTTGCCCTTGTGATCTAGTTGTTTTCACACTTTTAGGATTATCTATTAGAATAACTGGATCATTCCTTTGGTAAAAGCGGTAATATTTGAAACTTGAGATGTGTTCGATTACTATTGCAATCCATTCGGGATCGATAACATTTGCTAACACATATTATACCCTTTCCACTAAATTGTGAGGATTTGAGCCTATTTCTTATTAGCATACATCTTTTATGCTTAGAATTTTGTTATGAGTGTCTGGGTGATTTTATTTATTCTAGAACTTGTGCTTGTAAATCATTACCGATCTGCGGTGAGATTGCATTAAATGCGATATAAGTGAATTCGTGTGATAAAGAGGCACCTTAGGATTTAACCCAAATGGCCTTCCATTTTACATCTAATGATATATTAGCTAGCCTCATTGGTTAGTTAACCAACCACATGGACCCATTTGTAGTGCTCATTTTTAGCACTAGATACCCCTAGTTACACCTTCTGAGCCATCCCTTTCGTTTTTGCTTCACCCAGAAAATACAAAAAGATTTTACACTTTAAACCTTAGCCTATCCCATATCAATGTCTAAACGGTTGGTTGCTAGTTTCATGGAAAGTGAAGATTGTTCAAATGATTATGAGTACCACATCCTATGTGATTGATTGAGCCATGTTATGAGTTCAAAAAAAAAAAAAAAAAAAAAAAAAGTTCGTGTTGAAAGTATGGAAATAATAGCCAATGTGCTATGTTCGTAGAACAATTGTCATGGCAAAAGCAAAAAGCTGTGGAAAGTGAAAAAGAAGAAATTGAAGCTATAATCATTTATTCGGTTCGTGGAATGTTTGATAGCTAGCAACACGGGTATTAGACTTGATTTCATTTTTATTTTAACACCAATTTCATTAACACTCCCATGCCTTATCCATACCCTTAACCCTTAGCCTTTCATTATAACCCGAATAAAAGTCCTCTTTAGATGTTTTTACTTGGTGCTCACGCCACATCAGTGGAGTTTTGTTTCTTGTACAAGCTTATGGTAATAATCTAATCATGACTGAGCAATGAGTGTGATTTATCTTATTACTCCACTAAAATGAGTGATTGAGTGAATTATATTCCATTATTTTTTCGTGAGGTGTTTTGAAATGTTAATCATGCAAGAAAATCATTGGATATTGTCAAACATCTTGATGTTTCACCTTTATAAAGCATAATTGATGAATCTCTCTCGTATTTATACTTGGTTGATTTGCATCACATTTTCATAATCACGATCTTGTACCGGTGGATGTTTTTCCTAGATTTGCTTGAGGGCAAGCAAAGTTTAAGTGTGGGGAATTTGATAACACTCAGTTGTGCATGTTTTAGTAGCATTATGTGTACTTTTATATCATTATTTGGTTATATTTGCGTGATTTTAGTACTTTATCGTATCTAGAGATGTTCGTCTAGTATTTATAACCAAGTGCGTGGAAATGGAGGAAAATATGGAAATATGCACTAATCGAAGATTCCCGTTTGATAAAGCTAAAGCCCAAGTACCTTTGAAGACCTTAGTGATTGAAGAACCAAGTTCTACAAGTCCGAGTAAAGTGAAGATCAAGTTTCATATCTCGAAGATCCAACCGGATCCGGTTACACCTTCAGTAGGATCGGTTGGAATTTAATCGGAATTAATGTTTTGCCATAACCGACCGATCGGTCGCAACCCGCAACCGGATCGGTCGGTGTGTTATTATTGAAGACCAGCGGATCGGTTGGTCGTATGACCGATCCGGTTGGAGAAGCTGCGATTGTCAAATCTTCATCACTAAGCTTCCCTTTGCATCCAAACGATTCTAGGTCCTTCTCTTGGTGTATTCTAGTCCTTCCTTACTCCTTGGAGGCCAAGTTAAGCATTTAACACCCTAGGCCTTGGAATTAGTATAAATAGAGGCTAATTGTGAGCATATTAGACACATCTCATTTACAAAGCTCTCTACTCATCAAACCAAGCCTTAACCTCCGAAATTCGTCCTTAGAAATCCTAGAGAAGTTTGGAGTTCGAAGTTTCATCATTTGGAGGTCAAACCATCTAAGAAGTCTACCCCAATCCTTTGGGAATCATTACTACACCATTTGTAATCTTATTCCAAGCATTGTAAGACCTTTAATCATGTTTTCTAATGTTCAAAGTTCTGAGTTTATGTTCATGTTTGCTATGAGTGGCTAGTTTCTTTATACACTTGCTTAAATGATGTTGATTATCATATGATTAGTTAGTGATTGTGTTAACATTTTTTAATTCAATTTCAAGTTAATTCTAAGATCCAATTGTGCTAAAGTTTCATAGTGACATTTGTTAATCAAGTTTGGCTAATTGGTAGTAATCGTTGGGGTCGAAAGAACTTCGTGTTATTCAACTAGTCATAATCATTTTGTCTATGGATGATTGTTTTACCCATTATTCTTGATTATACAAAGGAACTAAGGTGTGGTTGTAATAGAAACGCTTTTGATTATCAAATTGGATTGGTTGGAAACATCTAAATGGTCGTAAGATTAGTTGTTGAGAATCAATTGTAGCCTTTGTCTATGATCGGTTACCTTTTGTATTGACCATTTCTTAAGCAATTTGATGAGCAAGCGGATGTTTTTGTGTTTAAGTTTATTGATATAGACTTATGAAACTCGAATTGATCTTGAATTGATTGGTTAAACTTAATGCTTGTTTTTATAAACTAAAATCTTGACGAAGGTTTAACTTGTAAGAACAATAGATTAGTTTTCACTAATTATCACAACCAACATGTTAAGTAGTTAACACAATCACATTAATCTATGTTATGATACTAGTTTAAGCAAGTGTAGTTTTTAATCATCTGAATTTCATTATATCTATTTGCTTTGTTATATGTTTTGGATAGACTCCGTTAATTCAAACTTGTGCTTAGATTCACTCAAATCCCTGCGAACGATCCCGACTTACCTTCATAATCTTGCTATAACGGACGAGTATACTTGCTCGTATGTGTTATTGGTAATATTGGTAATTCACCTTTTATAAATTTAAAACTTGCACCAACCGGGCACATCAACCTGTTTAGATGTGCTGGGATCTGAACTACATGCAGGCACACTAAGGTTCACTTTCTTATCACTAGAGTTACTAGGATTTGAACTTCTAGAGGGCACATTAGAGTTTGCTTTCTTAGCATTCACAGATCTGGAATCTGAACTACTTGCAGGCACACTAAGGTTCACTTTCTTATCACTAGAGTTACTAGGATTTGAACTTCTAGAGGGCACACTAGAGTTTGCTTTCTTAGCATTCACAGATCTGGAATCTGAACTACTTGAAGGCACACTAAGGTTCACATTCAACACATTGGGCATCGAATGAATATCATACTTGGCACTAGGCATAGAACATGGAATCAAAGGATTAACTCTCTCACCTAATGACTTAGGGCATATTGTGATTAAGCATTCTAGGATTTCTTGAGATCGTTTGGCATATAAGCATGCATGCCCAATTGCATTATCATGTGGTTTCTCTAACTTATCCTCTTCAACAATCTCACGCAGACATTCTAGGCAATCCTTAAGGGATGAGAAGTATGTTTGAATAGCAAGTTTGTTATTCACGAGATAAGGAGGACATATTTCACGGATAAAGCATATTTGTTATCCATAGGTACCTTTGGTCCATCATTCCCCATTGGTCATTGGCATTTTCCCTTTTACGGCTCTTGATTCTCAATTTCCTTTTGCAATGAAGCTATTTGTTCATTATTTTTATTCTGAGTGACCTTTATTGATTCAAATAAGTCATTGAAATGACGTTTAACCTTTTCATTTTCTTCTAGAAAACTTTCGTTTTCTTGTTGTAATGTGTTTACTAAGTTTTGAAGATGAAACGTTTAGGAATTACGAGAATCTAAAGGAGGAGGCATTTGGGAGCCATCACATTGTTCTTTTCACCCTTCAATTGAGAAATTTGGGCTTTCAACTTTACGATCGTGTTACAATGAGCACGAATTTGTTCATCTCGTTTGTTTATTTGAAAAGTCGCATCAAACTCGGAGCATCCGAGGATGTCTTGATATTTGAAGTTTTTACATTTTCTTTAAGATGTTGATATTTTAGTTGTAAATTAAAATGCTCAACCTCTAGGTTAGAAAAATGTTTAACCAAATTGTCGTGATCATCCGGTTCAATTTTCTCAATTAGTTTAGAATTAGTCTTTTCAAGCTCAATGACACGATCATGGGAGACTTTCAGAGCAACAGATAATTCATGAAATTGAGAAGTATTAATGGAACAATTTGTAGCAGTGAAAAACACATCTTGAGCAATACATTGAAATCATATTCTCATTTAGTGTATGCAAGTTCTTCCTTTCAATCTCATTGTATTTTAATGCTCGCTCATAGTCACTAACCTCAACTATCATTGCATCAAATTCCTTTTCCATTTCTTTAATGTACGAATTCATTCCCTTTTAAGACTCTCAAAATGATCTTTTAGTTGTTTAAAGAAAGGCATGACTTCGTTAAATAACATTCTTTGTTTGCTCAAAACCCTTTCCCTTGAGTTATACTAGTGGGTGTGATCCTTTTCTTACAAGTTTTCTCAAAATCAACAAATAGTTGAAAAATAACATATTGGTGATTAAGGTCTTGCTTTTAGTGGCAATAGTCCTAGGTACTAAATGCATTGGTGTATTTGGAGGATACACGATCGTGAAGGCATTTTCCTAAAGGGAGGGTTTGTTACAACAAGATTTTCAACTTTTGCTTATCTAAATCCTTTTCCGAACACTTGTTGGGTGTTAGCAACTTCGAGGCTTAAACATGTTCAAAGAAATCCAATTCTCCTTCTTGTAATCATGGGGTGTGATCTTTATTTTCTTTTCTTTACATTTAGGATCATCTAATTTCTTGTTCATCTTTTCCTAGTGACTTCATCGATTTCTTATCTTCCTCGGTGCACTCAACGCAACTAGGTTTCTGTCTAGGTTTAAGGATTTCATTGCCATCATAAAGAACCTTATGAGCATTTCTAGCCTTTTAATGACCTCTGGATTTGGTTCCTCAACAAGGGAATGCTATGCTTATCGCTAAGACTTTATGCTTAGTGATTAAGTGAGCGATCTGAATGGTATTTCCTTGTACGTACAACTTATTTTCAAGCTTGTTTTCAAGGTTTTAGATTAGAAAAATCATTCAAAAGTTTTGATTCCTTAACATTGAATTCTTGCTTAAGCATTTTAACATTTTCTTGAAGTTCTTGTTTTTGCTTAGCGCTTTAGAAAGCTTTTCTTGTAAGGAGTTTAACTCTTGTTTTAATATTTCTTCTTTAAACCTACTTTTCTAATAGTTATACGCATTTGGTCATCCATTTCCCGCTCACGGGTGGTCAACTCAAATTTGTACGTTGTTCATAAATAGCAACACGTTCTTTATAGGCATTGATTCGAGATGACAGAATCATCGGGGCACATGCGGTGAATTCATCAAAACATAATCATTGTTGATGCAGAAGATGCATTACTTGGTACAATCTCACTTTCACTTTGTTTCACATATTGATCATATGGGACAACATTGATATTACCCATATTTTCAATATCGACTCAATAATTACGAGTTGATTGTACCGTTATGTATCTTTTGCTCATCAACTTCATCGTATAATTTTAATACCTCATAAATGAGTTTGTCTTTGGATGGACCAGCTTGTGGAGATGAAGAGACTTTAGAGAGACCATTGGAGAAATGCTAGACATGAAGATGGTTTGTGCGGTGGGTTCTTCATCAATATCAGTCGTATGCATCACAATCGGCTACTTGAAAGGCATTCGATGATTATGGCCTATCTCTGAATTGGTTGCTCATCCACATCGCATCATATGTCTTAGCATTTCCTCGACCAAGAACAACAACTCCTCTTCATCCAAAGTTGCACCATTATCCCGAGCTTGCATAAGCAACATCTTATCCTCAAGTACTCAAAGATTCGAGGCGTTTTGGTGATGTCTGAGTTCCTTGCAATGTGTCCTCACCTCCACAATTGTAACATTTGATTGGCTTTGCTTGACATCGATTTCCATTCCTTCCTCTATTCGATTTGCGGCATAACCTCTACCGGCTCCCTCTTGCTTGTTCGTATTGTCGTTCTTGAACTGGCCGCACCATAACCTTCCATCTCGGCGGTGGCTTGATTATGTGGATTGGAAGCGTTCGAGATTGTTGTTGGTGTGTGGAGAGAGTTCATGTTTTGACTAATCGGAAGAGCTAGTTGATTAATGAAGTTTCCACGTGTGCATCAAAGACGCCTTGTTTGAACATAGGATCGGGAATGAGTTTGTGATTACCATTACCCATGGGTATGACTTGTGAGGCTTTAGTTGTGATTCCGATGTTTGAGTAGAAAGCGGTTGAGTCATTTGAAGAGCTTGTCTCTCCTGGTTGGTTTTGAGGCGATTAAGAATCCTTTTTCAAACATAGCATGTCTCTCATTCGAAGGAGGAAGGCATAGAGTTGCTCATAGTTTGTATTCTTCAATCCTTTAGTGAGCTTCACGAAGTGACAAACTTGTGCCATTCGGATTCATGTTGTTCACAAATTTTGAGTTCAAATTGAATGTTAGGCATAGTCATTCGATGTTCCTCATATCATTAAGAAGCTTGTGGAATCTCATAGTACTCATAAACACTCTCATCTGGTTTCATCTTGAAGTGTTCAAATTCATCATAGAGTTGTGATTCTCTGTCTTCCATAGTTAATTGAGAACACGAGAGAAGCATCTTGACATTATCCCATACCGCCTTTGCTTGGTGTTGTGATTGATCGACTTGTAGATATCTTTTGGAAGACCTTGAAGTACGATGTTAGAAGCCACGATATCGACATCGAATCTCTTTTCTCCTTATCATCGAGCTCATCATATGTCTTTGGTGCATCAATTCCATAGATCATTGTTCCATCTTAATTTGTATCAATTAAGTCTCTTGTCGTCTCAATCCGATATGGTCCTTCATCAATGGATTTGAGAATGTTGACTCCATTTTCTTTTCCAAGACAAGACAATCGATTCGTTGAGCCCACGAGTCGTAGTCGATTCTGTCTAGCATGGGTGAGACAGAGTATCGAACCGGTTGCTTGAACATCCTCGACAGCGATGGAGATGATTGTAGGAGCGTTGGTAGACATGATGACAAATTAAGCGGGATTTTATAACTCGTGATTAAACCGGAAATAGATTCTTTCACGAGATTTTACTAAATCAAGAGAAAACCGTATTCAAAGGATATTACCCAAGTCGCTAGGAAATCTTGAACCAAGTCGCTAACTACTAAGTCGCTATAATCCCAAGTCGCTAACACAAAGTCAAGTCGCTATATAACAACTCGCTAAGATACAAGTCGCTAGCAAAATTTTGACAGCAATTCGCTAAGATCCAAGTCGCTAAAATGTCAAGTCGCTAAATAGCAACTCGCTATGCACCAAATCGCTAACACCAAGTCGCTAACGAACAAAAGTACAAGTCGCTAATGTCCACCAAGTCGCTACCCGTAGTGGAGAATCCACTAAGTGTACTGTTTGTCGGCTTGTCTCACTAGAAAAGTCGCTAACCCTAACTCGCTACGACTTTCAACTACAACTCGCTACCAAATTGTAAAGCAAGTCGCTACCAAGAAAACTTTTCCGTGGCTCAAGTCGCTAGCATGAAAAACACATAAACACCACTTTTCAATCCAAAAACAACCCAACCACTATGATTCAAACCTTCTAAATCAAAACCTAAACACTTGAGATGATTCTAAACACAAAAGTACTACCAAAATCCAAACTTTAACACTAGAAATCAACCAATGATGCAAAACCACTAAACTTTTTCAAACTTAAAACCACCTAAAACCACTAGAAATCCAAAGATATGTAAGATATGATCTAACCATGGCTCTTGATACCAATTGTAGGATATTGGATTTCACATACACATCAAACCATAACACAAAGTGGGCGTATAAAGGTGAGTTCTAGAGAGAGAAAGTTAGAGGTTTAGGGAACTTAGTGAGAGAAAGAAAAGATCTTATTATGAGCTCCAACTCTCTACCTTGGAAGGTAGAGAGTATTTATAGTCTTACAATAAAACGCCACACAACGGGCTGTGGATCAGGCATACAGTGGGTAAAGACCCGTCCGTCCTCCACGGTGTTACTTAACTAAATACTACTTAGCTTAAAAGAACTACGACTACGAGCTTTCAAACGATTACATATACTAGAGGTGACCAACTCTTTAATACCTGGAATTTCTAATTCCTAAGACTACAACAACACATTGAAGAAGCACCACCGATTGACTCCACCACAACAGTTGAACAAACCGCTTCCAACAATGATAAACCGGTGATGATGTTCTTAATGAAGTACCCCACTGCAGATTTTGATCCAAATCGTTCTTTAACCCGTTTGCTAATGAAGCTGCTGCACACGATGTCGCGGAATCATCAACAAACCATTTGAATCCTCGAATCGCACAATGTATACCAACATCAACCTCTACACATCGATGGACAAAAGACCATCCTCGGCAAATATTATTGGCAACCCGAATCAACCGATCGTTACGAGACAACCTCTTCACACGGATGGTGAACATTGCATTTATGCACTCACCGTCTCGCTAATCGAGCCTAAAAACATTAAAGACGCAATGACAAAAACAATGGATTGAATCCATGCAAGAAGAACTCAACCAATTCAAGCGTCTTGAAGTATGGGGCGGTTGAAAGACCAACAGGGTCTCGTCATTGGTCTCAAATGGATTTGGAAGAACAAATTGGATCTTTGAAGGGAGCGTGTCTGAAACAAGTCACGTCTAGTTGCTAAGGGTTATCGTCGGGAAGAGGTATAGACTTTGAAGAATCTTTTGCTCCGGTTGTTCGTCTTGAGGTCGCTCGGATATTTCTCGAGTTCGCGGCTCATATGAATATGACGGTCTATCGGATGGATGTCAAAGCGCATTTCTCAATGGACAACTTAAAAAGCGGTTTATGTCGACCAACCGGATGGATTCGTTGATCACGAGTTCCCGAACCATGTCTACAAACTCAACAAAGCTCTGTATGGTCTCAAACAAGCTCCTCGGGCATGGTACGATAAGCTATCATCTTTCCTTATTGCTAATAATTTCACCAAAGGTTCGGTCGACCCTACTCTTTTTATACAATATCACGGGGAACATATCTTAATTGTTCAAATTTACGTGGATGACATCATTTTTGGGTCTACACATAAAAAGTACTCAATCGCTATTGCAAAACTAATGAAGAAAAATTTTGAAATGTCCATGATGGGTGAACTTACATTCTTTCTAGGACTGCAAGTTCATCAATCACCCCATGGTATTTTCTTGAGTCAGTCCAAATATGCCCTTGAATTGTTAAACAAATTTGGAATGAAAACCTGTGACACTTATGCCACACCCATGACTCATACCAAGAAGCTAGACGATTTACATGGGAAACTTGTCGACCTACAAAATACCGGAGTATCATTAGGTCCCTCATGTATCTAATACTAGCGGACACGATGTTGTCTTTGCCGTTTATCTATGCTCCCGTTATCGATCGAGACCAAGAAACCCACCTCTCGAGGCTAAAAGAATCCTCCGATACATCAAGGAACCATTAACTTGGGGATCCGTATCCGAAGGATTCGGTTTTGAACTAATCGCTTTTGAGAATGACCACGCACGATGCTTAGATTTACGGAAAAGTACTTGAGAGCACTACAATTTCTTGGTGATAAAGCTGGTGTCACGCAATCGAAGAAGCGAGGATTGTACATCGTTGTCATCAAGCGAAGCGAGAATATGTAGCCATGTCGGCGTGTTGTGCTCAAGTCATCGGATGAGAACACAACTCAAAGACTATGGTTACGTATTTGTGAATCCGATGTCTGCGACAATCGGAGTGCCATTGCGATCTCGTGCAACTCGATTCGAGATTGAAATCAAAGCACATCGATCTTCGCTATCATTTCATCAAGGACCATGTAGAGCAGTGCAGTTGAATTATACTTAGTAGATGCAGAATACCAATTGCGGATCTACTCACCAAAGCCTTGCCTCCCGCTAGGTTTAATGAGTTGGTCCACGAATTGGTATGCGGTGTTGACTCAAAGGCTGGATGACCTCTTAAAAGCGATCTTAAAACACATCAAACACCACAATCTCTTTTGTAAATGTTTTTCAAAAACAAAATATAAAAATATAAAATCAGATAAAACAACAAAAATATTCTTCTATCCATATTTCTTCAAAAAATGGCAAGTACACTTCTTCCGTCAACACTCAAATCTTTCAAAATTCAGTATTTTTCCGATCAAGTGTTGAGGGGGAGAAAATAAACACTTAACTGTTTCAAAATAATTGTGTACTTGCATGTTATACTATCCCGGTTGTTTCTTTAATAATGGTGGTCATATTTCTGGTTTACTGACACTCCTCGGACTAAAATTTATAACCTTTCATTATTTCTTAAGTCGAGGGGGAGTGTAGTCAAAGTTATTTCCAAATATTCTTCGTTTGGTAACCAAAATGGAAGTTAAAAGGCTTTGAATGAAAAAAGAAAAAGGTGGAGGGACTGAAAGTGTCAAAATCTTAAAGTTATTTTTAATAAAAAACACTCCACCAACCTCATTTATTTCATCACATTTAATACTCACTAAACATATCCTACGCTTAAAATTCGTTCAACAAATCCGTGTTTTGGATCATCAATTTGTAAGTTGTGTCATAATCTTAACATGTTTACAAACATTGGTTTTGATTTTATCTGAATCCAACGGTCAAATTTTGTATATGATTGATATAGTGTTCTACGATATGCGTATGAACACATGATCAAGATTGTGTGTTTATGGTTAAAAAGATAGTGTCAAAACGTTTCTATAACATAAATGATATCATTTTTATCCTCAAAATGCACCCAGATACACGAATTGATGGATTTTGGAAATTAGGGTTTATGCGTGGGTTTGGGTGTTTTCATACGTGAACGTTTTTGGTGATAAAGATTGTTGTATGAAGTTGTTTTCAACAAGAATTGATCATATTTTAACCCAGAAATTACCCAAAAACACTAAATGATTAAGAATTGAACTTTAGGGTTTAATGTTCTTCACATTTGGGTATTTTTAATTCACTGCGAATTGAATGTTAAAACTTGGTCATTACACTCACATGACATCTTAGAACTACCAGAAATATTTTGGTTCAATTCCTATGGTTAGATTTCATATGCGTAATCTTTGATCTCTAGGGTTTAAGTCTACGCATAAATTATCTTACGCGTAAACTGTTTGATAAGTTTTCATGCCATGTTCTATTATAGAATGAGTGTATGTGTTAATATTGATGTTATGATGATTTTATTTCAGGTTTGCTACACGTAAAAAATCAGAATCAAGGTTGTTAGATAACTACGATAAGGATCACCTACACGCGTAGCATGTTATCGTAAGAGAAATTTTACGCGTGGCGTTTACGCGTAAGGTTCTACCAAGGGACTCACGCGTATCACAGTAAGGATATGCGTAAACAGTGACCTCTACGCATAAGGTCTACTCTTACGAGTAAGCCTTACGCGTAAGGTTTTATATACGCATACGCATAAGCTTTACGCATAAGGTCCCCTTTTCTACGCGTAATATTTCTTACGCGTAAGTAAGAATCCTACCCATAAGCTTGCGTCTACGCGTATACTTATCCTGTTTACGCATAAGCTACAATTTCTACGCCTAAGCCTTGATCAAATCTTCGTTATGAATTGTTACGCGTGCAAACTTGTAAATAAATGAATCATAACGTCACGAAACCAATAATGTCACTAATAAGCTTAAACGTTTGATATGTTATGAAAAATAAGTGATAACATAAACTTTAAAAATTAAAAGTTAACTAACTCACGAAACTTATCACGACGTCATTGGACTATTGAACAAACAAGTGACTTTGGACTCGTAACAATCATTGACATTGCACATTCAATAATTAGTCTATAAAACCATCTGTTGACTAACATTATGTCTTTCGATATGTTGGTTCTTTTGGCTAAATGTATTTCAGATCACGACATGGAAGCTCAAATGAATGTGGATGCACCAAATGTTCTCACCATTGTTGATATCTTCCCGCATGGCTATCCAATGAAGATTGGAAAGAACAATCTCATAGTTGATTTTGAAACTCTCACCGCTCGGAATCTTCTTGTCTCATTGCGGTGGATATTCGAAGAATCATCCCTATCGAACATGCTCACCAACTCGCCACGTTAGGAGATCTACATACAGCAATTCGGAATACAATGCAGAGGTCAAAGGTCAAAGTGCGAACAAATGACACTCAATCACAAACAAGTTACCATCACACATGCAGACTTAAGGGCTGTTCTTCTCATTCGACATCGAGGCAACCGAATTCAATGCCACACCCATGAAGAGCGGTTCGCAATTCTTGATTGATATTGGGTATGACGAAGCTTGGGGTTATTAATAAGCATTCTCACGTGGATCTTAAAACATTCCTCGACCTTGGAGAACCCTTTATATCATCATCACAAAATCCATTTACGGTCGTGGCGGTGGCTATGAGCATCCCAAGCTCGAGAACTGCAAATCTTTTGGGCTCGATCAACATGAAACACATCGAAGTTGAAGCTCGATATGGGATGACATGATGACATTCCTCAAAAGCTTGGATCAAAGATTCCTTATATCGGATATACAAAATTGTTGATCCAAAGAGCACTTGGATACAACCACGATATCCCCAAAGAATCAATGACCCCGAAAATCTTGACGTGTTGTCCGAACCCACTCTAACGATCGGTTAAGGAGTCAACTACCAAGAAACAAGGTGTTGTGTTGCGGATCTCCTTCTCTCGGATGAACTCAAGCGACTCTACTCTTATAAAAGATATATGGCGGTGTGAAAGAGAACAAAGTTGGCTTTCTTGATGAAAAATCTTCCGCGCCGCAAGAAAAACCGAAGAGGAAGTGCAGGAAGTGCTATAAGCACCGGGAGTCGAGGAAGTTCCCAAGAGGAATCCTCCTCGTAAAAGGATTGTTCCATCTAAGGAAGCTGTTCTATTCCCATTCCAAAGCTTGAACCACAAAGAAAGCTAGTGGATAAAGCTCAAGATACACAATCGACGAAGAGGTCTTCACTCGAATCTGCAATCAAGCACCTCCTTCAAGAGCAAAACCTCCCAGTCCACCACGGCAGATATAAGCAAAGGAAGACTCGGTGATTGAGCACGAAGAGAAAGCTCGGAAGAAGAGCCACTGAACCGATTACAGGAAGAAGTTCAAATTTTTAGACTCCAACACGTTGCGAAGGAATTTGCTAAAGATCAAATGGGTGGCCCGAGGGTCAAGTGGTGAAGTTCAACCTACACGGATCCGATGCGTTAATCGACCCAATAAGGGAACTGGTGCCACCACTTTGGAGCAACAACAAAAGCACGTGGAAGATTCTACTGAGTATCACATTGAAGAACCAGAAACTGAAAAGTCCGAGAAAGATAAAGATGTTGATTATGATAAGTTCCTTCTGGATAGTCCTACACGTTCTAAGGAGATAACTTCTGAACCACCAAAGGACCCGGAGTCTCCTCATATCTCATCATCATCGGATTCATCTTCTCACTCCTCACAACCACCATCAAAAAGATCAACCAAATCAACATCCAAATCAGTGAAGAAGCCAACTGCATCTTGGATTTCTCATGCTAAGACACGAATCGTTAAAGTCATCAAGCAGTCGAAGAAAGAAAGGCGTGCTCTACAAGAAAATGAATTTCTTCACGATCGGATCTGATGATCTTCGTGGACGAGAATGACGAGATGAAAGTTGAAAGGGAGTATGTTCAAGCTCATGAAAGATGATCTTCAAGGGAAAATGGACGAAATGATCAAAGGTTACACTCACAATTACCTTCTTGACTTTGTTCCTAAAGTTACAAAGGAGTTATTCACCAAACAAATCTATCCGAATCTACTTCATCCGCCAAGCGGACTATGAAATCAACACCAATGCACGTGAACATCAATCCAGTTGATCCTATTATCTTCTCGGATCTTGAGTTAGTTGACCGGTGGTAGCTCAAATGTCCAAACGATGCAACACTTGCCTCTCATGAAGGTAAATTGCTTGAGCGTTCTTTGGAATATCAACTCAAATCAAGCATGTAGAGTAGAAGTTGAAGGCGAAGCGTCCAAGAGGCGATGATGACAAGGATAAGGATAAGGACAACGAGCCCAAACGCTAGAAGAAGTCCGGTGAATCATCTTCTATGCAACCTCCACCCAAACGGACTCGCTCAACAAAGATCTCCTCCTCGTTCTTCTCTTGAAAACCTCAAGATTACGAAGTTACCACCCCAAACTCGTAAAACCGGTGATCACTTTGAGTATACGGGTGGTGACGATGAAGAAGTCTCGAGCCCCAACAACAACCCATCTCTCGACACGACCAAGAAACCGAAACCTCCTCTAGACAAAGAAGAAGAAGAAGAAGAAGAAGAAGGTGCCTATGGTGACGTCTTATCATGGCTAGACGAGGATGATCTTGAATTTGAATGGTTCTCGAAGCTTGTTGATTCCAATCCTACCGGTGAAGGTCAAGAGGTTCCGAATGTAGTACATTGGAGCATGCGAAACTACTACAAGAAAAATTCCGTGTGAAGAAGATGACGAAATCCGAGTTGAAGCGAATCAAGAATGAAGCATTTCAACTTCTCAAAGACACTCGGAAAGTGCTATTGAAGTTGAGTATCACCTCGATAATATAGCACGAGCCATGTCTAACAACATGGATTGGCTCAACCCGAAGCAAACATCGACTTCACCAAACGGGACAACCCTCCATATTACATCGACCGGTCAAAACCTCTACCAACAATTGGCCAACCGGATCGACCTAGGATTCCATTATGATATTTTTTCAACAAAGATTTGGAATTTCTTCTACATGGTGGCGATGGTTCAAGGAAATCGCTACATCTCGACACTTCCATTCCGTGACCATATACTCTAACCGCATAGCCATCGAGGAAAGGGCTAACACATGTTCTCCAACAATGTGGAAGTATATGACCGTGATGCATTGTATGGGATTCACCATTGGCCGGAACGCAGACGAATCTACTACGTGTGCCAGTTCAAGTCTCAACATGAAGTGTTCGATACTAAAGCAATCGTGGCTATTCAACATGTTGATCTTTCGTCTAAATGGGACTACACTTTTCTCAAGAATATTGTGGTCAAAAGGCAAGACGAAAGGGATTATGCATTCTCAAGCGGACTTTGAGAATTTGTCTATCAACGACATTGAAGACATGTACCTTGCCAAAGTATAGGGTCGCATGAGACAATTTTCAAGCTGAAGTACAACATGAATTCATCAAGTCCTTGCTTATCTTCATCGAAGCATAGTCATCAAAGAATGTAGAAGATCTCCGACTTGGTTGAATCATATCGGACCGTGTCAACTTCACTCCACCTCGGCTAGATCTTCCCGACATTAACCGACTTTCACAACACACACTCATCACCAACCATTCGGAGTGGTTTACATTAGTGAAACACATCGCAACCGCTTGATGGCGTGTAGAGATCTTCACAAGTTTGGGGATCACACATTGAAGAAGGTTAGGGACGGATTGGCTTATAGGTTGAAGGATATTCATGAAGGTATTGGGTCACAAAGCGATGGAATTCCAAGGAAAGCGGGATGTGAGGAGGATCATCGAAAGATTGATGAAAGGTTGTATCGACGGGACCGATTCGAACTACGAGAGCTTTGTAGGCGGTCGTCCCCAATTGCTCTCGCTGGCTATCAACGCCCGATTCGCATTCACGAAACATTGATGGACTTCCTGGTACCCCTTGAACTGTTTCTATTTCATTATAACTTTGGATGTGTGATTATATATGTCAATGGCTTGTGCACACATAACAGTGTACAACCCGTTCTTGTAATGAAAGGACCCTGTGGTACGCTTCAGTGCCACAATCCTTATAAAAGGAGCGAAAGCTTCTTACTTTTGAGTAAAACCTATCAAACCTTTCATTTTTCAAGGTTTTGCTCAAAAGAACAAGTACTTCTCCTTATGATTTTCAAAACCTCGGTCGTTTATATCACTTGTTGAGGGGGAGTATTTGAATTAAAACTTTGTTCACAAATTGTTCACAGTGGTCATCTTCCCGCAACACTCGAAATGGTCATATTTATTCTCAACTTTTCAAAATAACATTTTATATGCCATTTTGAGGGAGAAAATTATGTGATAAGAAATATGTTGTGTAAATGCAAATGAATCTTTGTGCTATAGAAAACGAATTGACGATACTTAAGCGTTAGTAACTCAAAAGACTTGTCCGGACGGTAATAATTTCAAGCTAGTTCGCTAGTGAAGTAAGCGTGTCTCATGAAGGACTTGTCCGAATAGAATGTACCATTCGAGAAACTCTTGGTAGACATGAACTCGACGGGTTTGACAACCTTCGAGGTTTGTCTACACCTTCAAGGTAGTTATTAGAGCTAGTTGTCACCTAAAAGTCGACAATGTAACTCTTTAACTATGCAACGTAACCGTGTCTCGCGGAGATTGTCTATCTTGAGTTGATCAATTCATAAAGTGCGCTCTTTTCTCACCGTGCTGATTTCCGTAAAACTATTAAGCACATGTGGAGGGGGAGTATTACGCAAAAGATCAAACTCTTACAATGGTACAAAATGTTTTCAATCATAACCGTTGTGAGAGATTTTCTTGAAAATTGGTTTTATGGCAACATAGGTTAGTCATGGAGTTATAAGGTGACTAAGGTTAGGAATAACGTCTATGATCCTTGAGCCGGAGGGATCTACCCAAGGACATCACAAATAGTTAGAATTTAGAAGTCCTTAGGAATGATTGTAAAAGGAGAAAATGAGAATCGGAGAAAGAAGGAGTTGAAGAATTAAAAGAAATGCAAAGAAATGGTGAAAAGAAATAACCCTCCAAATTATTCAACTTAGGGCGGACACGGGTTCAATTCATATGCTCTTGGTTGTCACTTGATGACGCCGGTATTGAAGAATAAAAGTCGTCATGGACCCAGTGACGCATGCACTAAACCTTCTTAGCCACTCAAGTTTCTCTCAACGAAGCTTGTTTCATTCTCACAAGGAACCCTACATAATCTATCGGCTTTCTCTTAGAGATTGCGATATTGAAAAAGGAGACCTCTCCCTAGTCTCCGCTCGGAAAACCAAAATGCACTATTGAGTCTAGAGCCACGAGATTCATCAAAAGATCTCTTAGGAACACTTGACATTTCATCACTTGATGTTCAACAATAAGAACATCGGTGGTACGTTATCGAGTCCTTCAGATCTTAGCAATGTCGAGAACATTTATGAGAGGTTCACAAATGTGATCCTCGGTGATTGTATGGAAACTCCCGCCGTGGTCAACATCAAACGACCACGGCAAACATGTCACCGGTAACTCCCGTGGATTACGCTTAGTGTGTCTCAAACGGTCTGATCGTGAGGTGATACTTGATTGTACCTCGGTGACTCATCCGAACTGTAGGTGTACTTGGTACATCGTGTTATCTCACTTGTGGGACTCAGTTCGAGAACGGCCTTTGTGAGAATTAGAGTTGTGTTTTCACACTATGTGTTAACACTCTCAAGTTCAAACTTGTAAGTGCGGAATCCGCTTATTACTAACCGTTTTCATGTTTTCTTCTTATGGAAGCTCGAGCGAAATGATCGTCAGATTCTTCACATGCTCATGCCAACATCATCACTAATGGAAGTTCTATCTAAAAGCAACACAAAGTCGAATGATTCTTCGTCAAACCAAAGAATCTACAAAGTTAAAGACTTAAAGAACTTCATCAAGATCGAAATCCAACGTCAAAAGGCGTGTGAGCATGTTGAAGAATGACGTGGATACACTATAGCAACAAGAGCACACGAAGCGATTTGATGCATAACAACAACATACTATCACTACCATCACAAAGAACAATGAACAAAGAACAAAGTTAAAGATGACGTCAAAGCAAAACTGTTCAAAGAAGACAATTTCTCTACACTGGGGAGATTGCTCGAATCAAGGCAATTCTTCTCACAAGAAAGAAGAATGTCGAAGACGTCAAAGCTACTATTACATTAACGCCTTCACCGTTCATATTCATTCATCACCAACACTTAGGGGGAGATTGTTGGAATCACTCCTAAACATAAATCAAGTGTTAGTAATTCACATGTAATAGTTAGCTTAATTATGGCCTTTATGTTTGTTATTAGCTTAAGCTTATGTAGAAGGCCCATGAGCTTAGGCCCATGTCCATTAAGGAAAGGAAGGGAGTAGGAGTGTTGCCCTAGCTCCCCTTCCTATAAATACTCTTGTATAACCCTCACTTGAGGGTTGGTTGTTCATTTTATTCACTCTCTTTCACTCTACGCATAACCGGTTTTCTCTTTACGTGTGTGTGTGTGTTTAACGTGTTCAACCGACCTCTATCTCTTCTCTATTTCTTTCATTGATGCTTGTGTTGTAAAACTAGTGACCTAACATGTTTTAAAAACACTTTTGGGGGAGAATACATGCTTGTTTACTAAATTCCAATATTTGCAAATGACTTGATTTCTTGAAAACTTTATGTGCTTCGCTAAACAACTTATTCACTTATTCAATTATCATTACAATAACTTTATTTCATAAGCTGTGCTAAATTCATATTATTTCATTTTGGACATATATGTGTATGTAATTTGTGTGCATCATGATCAAGGGTTCATAATTCATCTTTGGGTAGAGGCACCCAGTTCATCTTTGGGTAGAGGCACCCAGTGTATTTGGATACATATGATTACATTTATCTAACGGTTTAGCTCCAGCTGGTTTGCGATAATAACTGATTGGATTCCTATTGTGCACAGTACCACGTGGTGGTCGGATTTCATGTTGTGGATTGCATTTCAATTTACTACTTGCTCAGCACTATTACTTATACATTTGTCCTACTGGTTTATCATTGCACAGCAAAACTAATTTACTACTTTATTTCAAACTTATGAACTCACCAACCTCGTGTTGACATTTTTAGCATGTATTTTCAGGTTTATCGTGACAGCTTACCTTGGAGGCTTTTGGCATGGCATGGCATGGTCATAGGATACTTGGACATTTTTGGGACCGCTTTGTTATTATTATTATGGGCCTGTATTTCCGCACTAATTTTGAATAATGTAAACCTTATTCATTTGTTTATAAAGTTTCTTAATGTAAAACTGTTGTTCTATACTTTGTGTTGTGATACCAATTAGTAGCACCCCATGACCCGAATGTTTCCGTTGTGCCAAATTTGGGGGTGTTACAGTTTGATCTTATTTAATCTATATATATATATATATATATATATATATATATATATATATATATATATATATATATATATATATATATATATATATATATATATATATATATATATATATATATATATATATATATATATATATATCCAACGCTTAGATCCGGCTCTACCCAAACTTTTCGGTTCACCCCAACATTCCCCACTTGTCCGACTATTGCCGAGCGGTTTTGGATATCAAACGGACCTCCAGAAGGTAATTTTAATGTGGCGATTTCCTTCTTTTGCAATCGGTTTAACACTAAAGACCATGCTCTAGCTAATTGTCCACCCTTTCCAAGTGTGATTTCTATGTTATGTATGGCCGTGCCTAAGGGCATATCGGTTGAAGTAGATTCTTTTTTTATCAATCAAAACCCTTCCCAAACTGTATAAGCTTCTTCCAAAGCATACGGCTTTACGGATGTTGATGGTGATATCTATCTGATGGATCTTATATATATGGTATAATAAAGTATCACCTATATATATATATATATATATATATATATATATATATATATATATATATATATATATATATATATATATATATAAGGGCCTTATTTCGAACTCATAAGTCCTCTAAACCAATGAGATTTTTTTAATATTAAAGATTATTATTTAATGTAAAGGGTATAATAGTAAAAGACAATTTTTATATTTTTTAGATTTTTTTATTAAATCCCTTTTTTATTAAATCTTTTTTTTTTTTGGCATTTTTTTTTTCACATGCATGCTTTTAGAAAGTCAAGGTACATATGTGTTTCTTTTAAATAATGTAAGTTTACATGTGTTTTTATTATACAATAGTTTAAACTTCAAATAAGTTTTACTTTAAAATGTAATTGCACATATGTTTCTGCGGTATATTCTATAAACTTCTTAAATACAAACTAAAAACATAAATTATAGTCATAACCTTTTGATTTATTACAAACAAAGAACATAATATAATACACAAATTTTTATATCGTATGAAATACAAATCAAATGTATCATTTTGAATATACATATGCACGGCTTCTAAAAACATATATTGCCAAAACATATGTGTTTGAAGTTTCTCATCAGATTCTTTTGAACATGTGTGCACGTCTTCTAAGAACATACATGGACGCTTTCCAAGAACATATGTGTACTTCCGGTTTCTCATCAAATTCTTTAAAACATATGTGCACGCCTTCAAAGAACACATTGTCACGCCTACAAAAAATAATAGTCAAGATTAAATACTTTAAAAATAAAACTCAAGATAAATAACACCCATGCACAAGTTTAAACGACCAATTTTTTTATGTATGCAAAACATATATAATCAAACACAAAACATATATGTTTTATACGTAAACATATAATCAAAACACAAAACATATATGTTTTATACGTAAACATATATGTATCTTTCCAAAACCCATTCAATTATGTAAATTTGGCTTGTGATTAATTTTATGGGTAAAATACTCTAATTGCTACTTATGTCTTATATTCCTTGCCATCATCTCATAATTTTAATTCTTTATCCTACAAACAACTCAACTTGTTAGTTCTTTCTAAATAAATAATAGCGTATATATAATAGACAAGAGCAGGACAACACATATCACCATTCTTGAAACAAAAGTGAAACAACATATAAATAAACTGAAAACAACTAGTAACAACAAAGAAGCAAAAACAAATAATAATAGCAAAAGTTACTTTGAAACAAACATGACCAATTAATCTATAAAATAATAGATCCACATGTATATATAACAACAAAGAACCAGACTTTTCTTTGATCATATAAAACCAAAAAGTATTAAGTCCACCATCTTGTATAAATTATTTTTAAGAATAAAAAGCCTATGTACAATAACAACAACAAAGCAGATAAATTATAACATTGACCACAATATCCATGTCTCCAATAATGACGAAAAGCCAATTAAAAAACTACAACAACATCGATAATAAACAAAACCTTTTACAAATGTCAGCAAAAACCATAGAAATCTATAAAAAAAAATAAAACTAGATGCATAACAAAAAAACGTAAATTCTAACCATAGATCATAAGAAAGAGGCCATGATCTGTAGCAACACAAAATGAGCGACTAAGATCGGATCACATGAAGATCGGACCCAAATAGGATCTGGTGACCCATTTGACGATGTTTTTTTTTGCTGGAGATTTGTGATGGCTGAGAAATATGAAGTAGGGTTGGGGAGAGATATGTGAGAGAGAAAGAAATAAAATAAACTGAATAAATCTTGAAATTGTGGAACAGTTTTTGGTAAATCATAACTTTGAAATTCCATTAATGCCCTTAAATCAATTTATATAGTTTACATAATATTCCTTTAAAATACATTAATTACACTAATAGCACAACTCATCTCATCCATTGATGAAATGATCTAAGGGTCTTAAATGGGTTCTCGAGGTTCTCGTGACTTAACAGGTTCGAAAATAAATAAATAAATAAATAAATAAATAAATATATATATATATATATATATATATATATATATATATATATAACAGAGGCATGACACGTAGATTATTCCACAAATGTCCACCTCATTGCCATGTAATTCTTTTTTAATGCCATGTAATCATAAGTTGTCCACCTAAGCAATTATTTTCGAAATTTTATTATGTATGCATTAATTTCCGAAATTTGATTATAAAAAAGAAGTCTTGCAAGAATCGAACCTTGGTTATTTGGATGAATAACATGTGTGTTTACCACTAAGGCAACATGATTTTTTGGAATATATGTTGCAAGTCCAAAATTATAAATATATGCAACCAATTATGTAGGAGAATCCGTACAACTTAGGTAACCCTAAACAAAACATATACATAAAACCTTTTATTCATTCACAATAACATCATTCGTATCTCAGCTTTTTCTGAAAACCCTAATATCATTCATTCATCTTTTTTATTAATAGAATAACAGCCATTACACTACAATTTTTCAACACAAGACATGTAACGTTCGGAGGTAAATTGTTATGTTATATATTGGCTACCCTACACGTTATATTTAAATTACTAACACCATGTATTATATCTTTTCAAATGTATTATAGAGGATTAATCTAACGATAAAGATGTTCAGAGAGCTCTTCATGTTTATGAGGTATGATGTTCACAAATTATATTATGATATAACCTATGACCCTATATTTAAGTGATATTCTACGCTGATCCAATGATACCATAGATGATGTTCTTGACGATGATGAAGCTGAAGATGAAACTGATGAGCTAACAAACCAGGTAAACTCCATAAAGCTATATTTTTCAGCCTGCAAGTGCATCATAGTAAAAGCGCACAAACTTTTTTTGCAGTATGTGTGTTACTTCTCTTTATGCATATTTAGCAGCTTCTGGGGTTGGATGTTCGGTTTTAAGAATTGATCATACGATATTTAATAATCAAATAAGATAATTGATAAAAGGGCTGTAGAAAATATTGTTTGTTGTGCTTCTGCTGTTTGAGGTTGTAATCAGAGAGTTTTGGCAAATGCTGATATCAAATTACAAAAATGGAAATTTTGCGAAAAAATGTATACATGCTTTGTGCAAAGCAAATAAAACTCACTTAAATTAGGTTAAAAGACTTGGTAAATAAGTAATCTTATTTTACTTTTGATAATCAATTTGTTGCAAGTTTGCAACTATGTGGAAGTGATCATCTAGATCAGAAGTAACAATATGTTTTGTTAGGAACATGTTTTAATTATCAAGTGTAGGTCATTTCATTTGTAATAGGTCGTTAATTAATATGGTTTATAAATGTTTGTATTGATTTCACACTCATGTAGTAAGCCCATGAGTCGTGATAGAAGGTTCTTCTAGAACCAAGGGAAACACCCCTACTTATGTAAACATTATAAATACCCCTCCCTGAAGGGAGAGGGTTGTTGGTTCTAATTGCAATTATCATTTTCATTAATCATTCATTAGTTCCTTCCACTTTCTCTCACTAAAACTTTCTCTCTAGAAATACATATTGTTGTGATAAGATGGTGACCTAACAAGTGGTATCAAGAGCCAAGGGATAGTTTAGGTTAATATTGATTAGATTTTATAGAAATTGCATCGAAAAAACGTGTTTTAGATTGAAATTTATGGAATTAATGGACTAAATACGTGTTTCGCAAGTTTGGCGAGTTAGCCTTGAATATTGGCGAGTTTCACTTGAATTCGCGTAGTTTCACTTGAATTTCGGGCGAGTTTCACTTGAAAGTAGTTTCACTTGAATTGTAGTTTCTTTGAATTTCGCGAGTTTCACTTGTTGGCGAATTTCAACTTGAATTTCGCGAGTTTGCGTTGGCGAGTTTCAACTTTAATTTCATGAGTTTGCGCTTGGCTTAGTTTCAACTTTAATTTCGCGAGTTTGCAAAAAGTTTCTAAAATTTTAGTTTCAATTTTAAATTTTGCGAGTTTGCAAATTTGGCGAGTTTCAAATTTTGGCGAAGTTTCAAATTTGGCGAAGTTTCAAATTTTGGCGAAGTTTCAATATTTGGCGAAGTTGGCGAAGTTTCAAATTTTTGGCGAAGTTTCATTAAGATTTCGCAAGTTTGGTTTGCTTCTACTCATCTACCTAAGTCTAATCAACCTCAACCTTAATTATCTTTCACGATCAACATCAATCAACAAATATGTCTCAACCACCTTCATCTAACTACTTTCCTACAATTATAATAAACAACCACAACAACAACTCACCCACAACATCAACAATGGAATCAACAACAAGCAATTTATCAAGAACAATTTAATCAACAATATACTCCCAACATCTTCAACAAGGTATACAACCAACGCCAACGGTTCCACAAATCCTCAACAACAAACTTGGTTCTCTCAAATGTGTGAAGTCATATAAGTCAACAATCGATTCATGAAGTCGGGTCGGATACACGCCCTCCAATGCTTACACTGTGCAATTATGTTCAATGGTCAAGTCGATTTCTAAGGTATATGGAACTTAAGAAACCTCATGGTAAGTATCTAAAGAAGGTGATATTAGAAGGACCGCTTCAAATGCCAATCGAAACTGCTCCTGAGATCCTACAAATTGCTCCACCGAGACCCGATACTATCACAATTGTTCCACTTAGTCGCTTAACACCGTAACAACTACTTCATCTTGAAGTCGATGAGCTTGCTATGCAACAAATACTTTTGGAATTCGAATCCGATCTACAAAAGTATTGATGCACGTATAACCGCAAAAGCTATGGGAACAAATTCATCCGTTAATGGAAGGCACCGAATCGAATAAGGTCGATATGGAGTCTAAGCTATATCACAACTTTGATGTGTTTACCATTGAGCCCTGGGAATCACTTGAATCATATTATCATCGTTTCACAAATGTGGTCAATGATTTGCATCGACATAAGATTGATCTTCCAACCATTGCTATTAACACCAAGTTTCGAACTCCTTAGGACCGGATTGGCACAAGTATGTTACTTTTGTTCGACAAGTCAAGGATCTTCATGATGTCAAGCATGGGTTATTGTATGATTATCTCGAGACATCATCAATATGAAGTTCTCAAAGATAAAGAAGCCCGTGGCACACATGGTTTCCTCAACCACCAATTGTCGATCGATTGCTCTCATGGCACATGGTTATCCAACTCCTTACCCAAAGTCAAATCATGCTTTTGATCAACAACAACGCCACTTTAGTTATGCTCCACCTACACCTTCTCATCAACTCACACCAAGGAGATACTAACACCGCATACTCGCTCAAATCAATGATGATCAAGTTGATGCCTTTGAAGCATTAAATCATGGAATGGCCTTTATTGCTAAAGCCTTCTCCAAGTTCTCTACTCACCAAACAATCGCCTTCGCTCATCATCAAATCCCAAAAGTCACGCAGCTATCCAAGGTGGCAAAGTTGAGGTTCGTAATGTAACTAGTGGTCGCCGATGATTACAAGTGGGTATTCGCACTCGGGAATGGTCAAACATCGCTAGGGGATCGGGTAATAATAACTTCAAGAGAAATATTCAAGTTGTGGAAACAGGAATTCACCGGCTTCGTGGATCTACTATTCGGTGCTATAATTGCAAAAAGCAAGGACATCTTGCTAATGCTTGTCCCGAACCACGAACCGTAGGAGGAGATTACTATAAGCAAGTCATGCCGATGGCATATAAGGATGAAGTGAGGGAACTCTGAAACTCAACAAGGTTTTATGGCGTATACTCTTTCGATGATGAATATGAAGATTTGGAAGCAAATGTCGCAGCTTGTTTTGATGGCAAATATGCAAGAACATCATATCACCAAACAAATGAATGGACCGGTCTATGACATGACGGTCTATCTCGTGTACCGACATCGATATATGTCTCATAAATGCAATTGTGTCAGATTCGATCGATGAGCAAAGAATCTGTTCAACATGAATCATTATTTAATCATAATGAAGTTGATCAAATTAACCCCGTGGTTACATTTGATGACCTAAGTGATGATGAAAATAATGAGCATATTGAACAGAGTGAAGCAATTCATGGTCCGATTCGTAATATCCGAATTCATTACTTCGCCATTGCAAGCCAAAACCGAAAATGTAATGAGATAAACCAAAACCTTAGGGTCGAGATTACTTCCTTGATCACGAACTTGAGAGTTGTCGAAAACGAATAAATGATTTTGAAACAAAACCATTCGAGAAACAAGTTTTGAAGTGGCCTTTCAAAATCTTACGTTAACGAACAAAATCTTCAACATCAAATGCATGAAATTGTTAGGCCAAATAACGAAAAGATTTCTAAAATTGAACAAGAAAAGTCCGAACTTCGTAAAAACATTGAAAATCTTCAAACGGAACTTTCAAATACTAAACAAGATTTTTCAAAAGTCGGTCAAATTTTTCTCGAATTCAAGAAGAAATCTAAGAAACGATTGATGATCAAATCGAGGAAATTCTTCGATTGGAAAGACGGTTAAAAGATTTTGGCATGTTGTATATAAGATTGGTCACCAAGAAATGATTGAAATGTCAACTTTACTCCGAGTCCCGATGACTCAAAACGCTTTTGCTCTTGGGTATAATCACCCACGCTTTCTTCACACGCCTCAAGGACATGCCCAAATTATATAGTGCTCAATGTCTTTAGATCCAAGCATGCAACTTGTTGTATTTGATTGTGAGGAACAATGGGCACAAGATGATCAAGTCGCTAAACATGCGACAAAATGGAATTTTACCATATGATTACACAAGAGAAAATGCGCCTTACAAACTAAATGTCATTTCAACACCATCGATAATCTTTCTCGAATTAATCGAGGCATCTTGTGTTGAAGGCCCTGCTCACAATGTTGCACAAATAAATGGTCCTTACCGTCCTCTTGCAAAAGCAACTCATTGCCAAAACTCCTAAATCTTGTTTAGTATTACGGTACTTTCAAACATTTATGGAAGATATTTCGCTTTTAGAAACGGCAATTGAGAAAAATTCGAGTTAAAAGCATCTAATTTTCAACTGCTTATGCAAGAGAGCAACGACAAATGTTTCAAACCCAAATCTCACCTCATGTCGCACATTTGCGCCTCTGTGCAACACATCGAAAGGGAACTTCAACAAGAGGTGACTTCAATGATTGAAGCTTTTAACACACTTGAAAACTCGTTTCACAAGAACAATGCAAAACCAAGATCTTCAAAATGCCTTTGATCAATTGTTAGAAGATGCTCTTTTCGCTAATATTGCTTCGTGGTTATATATTGTGAATTTGCTTCGTGAATGATACCGTGTTAATCACGAGAATCTCAATATGGTTCAAACGTTGGAAATGGACAATCGATGTTAAGACATGAAATTGAGAAATTAAAAGAGGAAAATGAAAAATGTTTTCACAAAATGATGATGTCCAATCTAAACTTTCAATGGAGATTTCGAACTTAAACGAAGACTTCAATGGTGTCGCCTAAGACAATTGAATCAAATTGCTTTACAAAATCACATGGAAAAGGTGTCTTTGGATCACCGCGAATTTCAAAAGTCGAATGTCTTGATGATGAAAATGCATCGTTAAAGTGTCAAATTTTCAAATATGAACAAGAGATTGCACAAGTCAAACAGAATATAAAACGATTTTTGATTCTCTCAAACTGCTCGCTCAAGCGCCAAAAGAACTTGATCACCATGTTGAATATACTCGACAAATGTTGGGTGACCAAGGAAGATTAAATTCCATAATTCAGATCAAAACACATCATCATTGAGCTTAAAGAAAAGCTAGCTAAACATGAAACTAGCAAGTCTAGTAAAACAAAAGTGATTGCTCCCGGCATGTATATAGTTGATAAAACCTGTGGAACTAATTTGCTTTCTTCCACTTCTACAGAATAGTTGCGCCTACTAATGTTAGAAGATCCGAGAGTAAGAGACAACAAGAAAATACTAGGATCTCGCAACATAGAAAGAGCACTCGTCCGACATCGTAAGTAGAAGTTCATCTTAGGAAATCGAATAAAATCATGTTGCATCCGCTTTAGATTCAAATTTGGCAAATTGTAATTCTAATGTCGTAACGAATGATAAGTCCGTAAACGCTTCAAACGTTAATGCTTCCCGTGTTTTTGTCGTAAAAGTATGATGTCCGTAATCATGTAAAATGTGTTGCAAATTCTCCGTTAGCTCGCTCTAAGAAATCATATTGGCCCTTCCTCTAGGTCCACTATAGTTGCAAAATCGAATTTAGGAAGGTGCACAGTAGATTCCGAGAAATCAGACACACCCATTATCGCAAAAACATCTCCTAAGAAAGTGTTCTCACCTAGTGACTTCACTAAGACCAAAGCGAAAAATAATTGGTTATGGCAACAATGGTTGCAGCAGCACTCAAGTTTTAAATGGATTCCTAAATGTGCAAATGTGTGTAACACTAACATAATGGAACCCACTAACTCTTTGGGTTCCACCGCTTCTATCATACCACCCTCTTTGTCTTCTTGTGTTGCGTGTGATTCAACTCTGCTCGTGGATTGTTGATAGCGGATGTACCCGCATATGACAGCAATCTAAAGCTCTTAGTAAATTTTGTTTCAAAGTTCATCGGATCGCCGATTCGGAATGATCATTTTGTCGCAATAATGGGATATGGAGATTATGTTAATGGAAACATAGAGATCACCGGTTTATTATGTTGAAGGTCTTGGACACAATCTTTTCTCGCTTGGACAATTCGTGATGTCGATTTGAAGTTTGCATTTCGCTCCAACACATGTTACGACGTGATTTGAAGGACATGATTTACTCACCGCAATCGGAGCACAAATCTTTATACGATTCCTATGTCCGATATGATTGCATCTTCACCGATTTGTCTTCTCTCCAAAGCAACTTCAACAAAATCATGGTTATGGCATAAAAGGCTCTCTCATTTAAACTTCAAAACCATGACTGAACTCGCTCGTCATAAGTTAGTTGATGGTCTTCCAAGGTTCCGATACACCAAAGATCATTTATGTTCGGCTTGTGAACAAGGCAAGAGCAAGAGATCTAACTTTCCTTCCAAACCAGAACCAAGTTCTCACCATGTTCTTAATTTGCTTCATATGGATTTATGTGGCCCCATGCGTGTACAAAGTATGAACGGAAAACGTTACATTCTGGTTATTGTTGATGATTATTCACGATGGACTTGGGTCTATTTTCTCCGAACTAAAGATCAAGCTCCAACAATGATTATCACCTTTCTCACAAAGATTCAGGTTCAACTCAAAAACACTGTCCGCAAGCTATACGAATGCACAATGGAACCGAATTCAAAATCAAACACTTCGTGCATATTTTGAGAAAGTTGGAATCACACATCGACTCGATTGCTCGTGACTCTCGAACAAAATGGTGTTGTTGAAAGACTAAACCGACATTAGTGGAGGTCGTCGAACAATGTTGATTTTTTCACACTTACCGGATTTCTTATGGGTCAAGTCGTTTAACCGCATGTTTTACTCAAAACCGCTCCATCATTCATACGCCATAATAAAACTCCATATGAGATTGTTCACAACCGCAAACCGATATCGATATTTTCATGTTTTGGTGCACTTTGCTATCCAAAAATGATCGTGATGATATTGGTAAACTTCACCAAAGTCGACATTGGAGTGTTCATTGTTACCGTGAAAATTCGAAGGATTTAAAATTTGGAATCGCCGAACTCGACAAATGATGGAAACCGCTCATGTTAACTTTGATGAGCTTACCGAAATGGCTTCGAGCAAAATCGCTAGGACCCGTGATCCAACCGCCTAAACTTTCCTTCTTCATCACCGTTCCACCCATGGAATTCACTCACAACAATTGGAAACTTTGTTTGCTCCTCTGCTTGATGAGATTCCCGAAAGTAGTGCTCCGATGTATCGATCTGCTTCACGCACACCCCGATCATAATCCAATACCCGATACACCGCTCCAACAACAACAATCGTTGCACCGATGCACCTCGAATGATTCTCAATCAATCAAGAACACATTGCTTCCAACATCGACACAACCGATGAATCACAAAATCATGAAGTACCCGCACCCGCAGATTATGACGGAAATGCTTTCTTCAATCCATTTGCTCCGGCCCAACCATTCCCGACATTGGCGAGTCATCTTCACGCAATTTGATCCGTCTAATATGCATGCAACATTCAATCATCATCCTTCGACACATAAATGGACAAAAGATCATCCCTTAGTAAATGTGATTGGTGATCCTTCCAACCCGCCATGACGAGACAACGACTTCATACCGATGTCGAAACTTGTGTTTATGCACTCACCGCTTGTCAAGATGAACCACGAAACATTAAAGACGCTATGACATATGACAATTGATTGAATCAATGCAAGAAGAGTTGAATCGCTCAAACGCCTCAAGTCCGGGAACTTGTTCCAAGACCGATGGGATTTATGTCATTGGACTCAAATGGATCCGAAAACAAACCGATGTCAAGGCAATGTTATTCGCAACAAATCTCGCCTTGTGGCTAAAGGGTATTCTCAAGAAGAAGGAATCGATTATGAAGAATCGCTTGCACCAAGAGCTAGGCTTGAAGTCAGACGGATATTTCTCGCATATGCCGCACACAAGAATATCACGGTTTATCGATGGATGTGAAAACGGCGCTTTTAAATGGTCAACTCCGTGAAGAAGTTTATGGGTCAACCGAAGGATTCGTTGATTCGATCATCCTAACTACGTGTACAAGCTCAAAAGGCTCTTTATGGTCTTAAACAAGCCCCACGGGCATGGTACGACAAACCGTCAAAATTTCTTCTCGCTAATCGCTTTACCAAAGGAACTGTTGATCCAACATTTTCATTCAACGTCACGGGAGGATATTTTAATTGTTCAAATTTACGTTGATGATATCATTTTGGTTCAACACATAAAAGTACTCAAACGCTTTTGCAAAATTAATGAAACAAAATTTTGAAATGTCCATGATGGGTGAACTAAAGTTCTTCTTAGGACTTCGTGTTCATCAATCTCCCGTGGCATATTTTTAAATCACCCAAATATGCTCTTGAAATCTTAAAGAAACATGGAATGACCAGCCAGATACTTATAACACACCTATGTCTCGCAACCTCACCAAAGTCGGACGTCGATTTACATGGGAAAGTGATTGACCCTACAAAATACCAAGTATTATTGGGTCTCTCATGTATCTAATACCAACAGACCGATATTGTATTTGTCAGATATCTTTGTTCTGCTATCGTCAAGACCAACCGAAAGACACCTCAATGAGGCTAAAAGAATCCTTCGCTACGTAAAGGGAACCATTCACTGGGAACTGTATCCAAGGATTCTCGGTTTTGCACTAATCGCTTTTTCGATGTCGATCACGCAGGTGTTTAGATACACGCAAAAGTACATCCGTGGTGTTCAGCTTCTGAGATAAACTTGTGTCTTGGCAACAAAGAAACAAGATCGTACATCCATGTCATCAATGTAAGGTAATACGCTGCCATGTCAAGATGTCAGGCTCGATAATTTGGATGAGATCACAACCGATGGACTACGGCTTTGTATTCAACAAGATACCAATGTATCGTGACTCCAAGAGTGCTATTGCCATCTCCCGCAACACGGTTCAAAGATTCCAAGTCAAAGCATATCGCCTCCGATATCATTTCATCAAAGAGCATGTCGAAAAGGGTACAATTGAATTATACTTTATGGGTACTCAATACCAATTGGCGATTTGTTCACTAAAGCTTTGCCACCCGCAAGGTTTCATCGAACTTGTCCATCAAATTGGTATGCGGTGTTCGACTCGTAAGATCCGAAAATTTAATCAAACGTTTTAAAAAGTCAAATATCAAAACATTTTGTAAATACATATTTCAAAATCAAAATACAAAATTATAAAATCTATACAAAACCCAAAAGATTTTTTTCTTTTCATTTTCATTAAAAAAAAAAAAAAAAAAAAAAAAAAAAAACGCTTTTATTACTCTAGGGACTAAAAGTGTCACTTTTTCATTCTTTTACCTATAAAATCTTATCTTTATTCATTCTTCAAAACCATTTAACCTCAATATCAAAAACCGCCGCCGCTCCATTTTTTTTTTCTCCATTCGATCCATATCAAGTTGTTTTTTGTTCCAAATCGATTGTAAGCATCCATCTCTAATTGTTGTGTTATAACTGCTTTTACTTGAGATTATTTTTCATGTTCTTTATGCCATCATCGATTCTAATGTTGTTTTTTTTTCGAATCGGTCATAAGATTATGTGAATATAATCATCACGTTGTTTATTCATGAAATCAACTATTAGGGATTGCTTGTAATTGATCCGTATGGATTACGCGAATAAATTGGGTTTAGGGTTTGTTAGTTTATTTGAATATTTGCAAGTTTGATATGAATCTATGTGTTTTGGCGAATTTGTTAATGGGTTTTATGATTTTGCGAATAGTTTTGAATATTTGAATTTTGAATGATTTTATGAGTTTGGCAGTTTGCCATGGCTAATGAATGTTTTGCTAATTTTCTTACTAAAGTTAGTGTTTTTAGTTTTTTTTCTTAGATTTATAACTTGGCTAGTTTGCCTTAAAACATGAATTTAGCGAGTTTCTAAGGATTAGAATGGCGAGTTTGCCAAGAGGTTCTGAAGTGGCAGAGTTTGTTTTGTCCATTTTGTAGTTTTAATGAGTTTCAGTTTGCTTAATTTGTTTAGGTTTAATGTTTGGCTAGTTTGCTTATCACATTTGAATTTTGGCGAGTTTGCCATGAGATTTTGTAATGAATTTTGTATGCACTTAAGAACTTTGGCAAGTTTGCCATGTTTGTTTCATTTGCAAGTTTATGTAAAGATCTAAGATTGGCTTAGTTTGCCACAATTGTTTGTTTTAAGAAAGTTTGAAGTTTTAGTTTGCCACAATTATTTGTTTTTGGCAAGTTTCTAGTTTTTTTAATTTACTTATCTAAAATTGGCTTAGTTTGCCAGTTTGTTTTGGCTAATTTGTTTTTTGTTTTTATAGTTTCTTGAATAACATGTTTGGCAAGTTAGTTTGTGTGCTTAATGGCGTAGTTTGTGGTCTTAATTTGTATGTGAGTCATATGTTCTAACATATCATTACAACTTTTGGATATCTTGGTAAATGATTTATTTCGTGTCTAAATATGTCTCAAGGATCTCTCACAAGAAAGGATATGTACCCCATTGAAGATGAAAGAAATATTGGGATTACAAATTTCGTTGATTTCGACACAATTCAATGTCCTCCCACATGTCGATCATAGTGGAAATTTTAAGAGGCACTTCGTCGGCATCTTCTAACTCGTCTACTAGTGTCCCCGAGGTCTACTTAAATCAATTCGCATACTCACGATCATCACGATTCAAAAGATATGACAGCTCGATTGACAACACGCCAATCCAATTTGATGTTAGCGTTCTTCGTCATGTCCTTCAACTTCCTTTGAAGATACACCGCCCACACCTCGCTCATGCCATCTCCATCATTTTCACAAATTGTCGATCTCTTCAAGAATGGGTTATGATGAGTCCTCCCAACCTCACAAACAGCTTGATGTGAACCAGAATTCATTCCTCAACCATGGTTAACATTGTATTCCATACTTAGTCGCCTCACTGTGCAAGGCAACCGGACATGAACACCCACGCTTGGAACTTCTACAAATTTTGTGGGAGTGATTAATACACAACATCTTGATTATGCACAACTTTATTTGGAATGATATGATATATCAAGCACGGCAGCTTAGCAATAAGAAAGAATATAAAGTTCCATTTGCTCGTTACACTAAGCTTCTTATTGAATACTTCATGCAAAAAGATCCAAGCATCAATGACGACTTGAAAGTGGTGACAAGTATCATACTCCTAAAATGGATCATGTGCTTAAAATGTTAAAATTCAAACCACTAGCACAACAAACAGAGGTTTAAGAATTCTCGATCGTCTCATGAATGATGGCATCAAGCGCACTACCGCTACATGATGTATGATCAAGCGTAAAAGCAGAACAGTTGGGATTATTTCAAAACCTAAAGGTAGAGGAACAAGAAAACCGCCAAACACAAGAACACTTTGTCGCTTGATGAAGTTTTGTCCAATGCGTAACATGTTGTCAAGAAGAACAAAGTTAGTCATCAAGTCAAGATGATAATCCAACAGAAACTCTCAATATTGTTCGTGTGAAACAAGAAAAGTCAGAAGACAACGTGGTAAAACCATCAAGAGTCAAACTCAACCATTTCGATCTCCTCGCACTCACAAAGAAGAACAAGCACTCAAGAAAACCTTGGTCATCACCAAACATCATCACCAAGTCGATCTTGAAAGATTGCGTAAGAAGGTGCAGGATCGTTCTAAGGTGCTTTCAACAACCTCAACAACCCATGAATGAATCGTAATCTTCCGAATCGGACAACTCAAACTCAAACACTCTTCATCCAAAGATGAATCGATCAATTTATTCGCTCGATCATGAAGACTCTCAACAACAATGATCAAGTCAAGATGATAATCCATAACAGAAACTCTCAATATTGTTCGTGTGAAACAAGAAAAAGTCAAGACAACGTGGTAAAACCATCGCGATAAAAGCCATTTTTAGTCAAACTCAACCATTTCGATCTCCTCGCACTCACAAAGAAGAACAAGCAATGGCTCGTGATCAAGAAAACCTTGGTCATCACCAAACATCATCACCAAGTCGATCTTGAAAGATTGCGTACACGCCAAGAAGGGTGCAGGATCAGTTCTAAGGTGCTAATTGATGTCAAATCATAAGTTCAACAACCTCAACAACCCATGAATCATCCAAAGATGAATCGATCAATTTATTCGCTCGATCATGAAGACTCACAACAATGAAGAATCGAGAATGAAGATTTTGATGATGCTTTCACTAATAAACCACATCCGTAAAGTGATGCTCGCCTTCCAACATCACTAACCCAACCACCTCCAACATCCTCGGATCAACAACAAAGACGAATGTTCCTTCAAAACCACGCTTAAGATCGTGTTCCCTCTCGACAAACATCCAAGCAACCGAAAAGATAAATTTCAAGTCTTTCAAGAACAATTTTACTTCTTCAAACCCAAGTTGACACACAACAAAAGCAACTTCAAGAACAACATCAACAGATTCGTAAGTTTCCATTGCTCGAGCAGATTGAGGAAATCCTTAAATGTGTTCTTCCTACAGAGGTAAAGAGTTGCATTAATGAAGTACTACCACTCGCATTACGCACATATGTTAATCACAAGATTCAAGGTGTTGTAGCCACTCATCTTCAAACACACCCGATAACCCTTGAAACAAAACCTTCAAATTTGCCTGTCGTTGATCTCAAAAGTCAACTGCTTGAGAAGATAATTGATGATGATGACGAAGAGGAACTTCGAGACGCTATACTCAAATCCATGAAGAAGGTCGATAAGAAGCGCATCCGATCGATCGTAAAGATATCCCTACCGTAAACGCAGATCGGATGATAAAGATGATGAATCACGCTCACGCGATAAACGTATCAAATTCACCGCAGTCATCTTCGGTTTTCAAACCACTTCTCAAAATATTTCACCAAGAAGAAATTCAACCACAATCTTCCAATCAACCTCCACAACAGATCGCTTTCAAGTCATATCCAAACCACCATTGAACATGCAACAAGATGATGCCCCGTAATGGATTGACTCTTCCATGACCCGCTTTGACCGGTTTGAAGATATGATTGATGCTCATCCGTAAGATGATCTTTCCAATGAAGCTTCCATTGTGGGTTTCACAAAGAATTTGAAAAGATCATGAAGGTGCGTAAACTTAAACTGCCTCACATTGCCTCTATTCACGAAAGGTGGTTTACACAATTTAAGACTTCCACTACTTCAAGGCTTCAATTTGAATACAATCTCGAGGAAGTTGCACGAGCAATGTCCGAGAACATTACTTGGGATGTTTCACGCCTCCAAAGGTTCCCAAAACGCTCAAGTTTCATGACTATTCTCAACCGCTACCACTCATGGGTCATACTCATAATCTCAAGGTACCCACACCTTATTTCTTTAATCATGATCTAGAATATCCGATGTATGGCAACACGTATCCAGAGAAACGGTATGCAACATCACCGCCTAAGTTTCATGTCATGTTTACACTCAAGAGGGAATGGAGGAAGAAGTTGGTGAATTGTTTAGTTCTTCGTTGTTACATATAATGATGAGGCGTAACTTGGCATCTTTCATCGCCTAATATGCGTAAATGGTTTTACAAATGGCGCCTCACATTCACTTCAAAACACAAAGTGTGTTATAACCACCGGATCTTGTCCATTAAAAGTGCGTAGATTATGGATAAATATGGGTACAATTTTCTCGACTAACATAACGGTTCACGAAATGACGATAAAGAATACACTTTCAATGAAGTCGACTATGTGTTTCGAATCTCAATGATATCAAGATATGTATCTTCTCAAAATTCAAGGAAAACTTGAGCATCTTCCCGGTAGCTTACAATATGATATCTTCAACTCAATCCTCATTTTTATCCGCAGCCTTGTCATTAAGTCCAGAGTTGAAGATCTTCATCTTGGTGTTGAAAGTTATCGAAACGCTCAATCTTACCAAACCCGATCTCCAACCACCCGGCATCTATGATAAGCAACCGATACGCTCACCACAACACCTTTTGGATTATACTTCATCGTGAACAAAATCGTTAAATTCATGGGATATGAAGAAATTCACAAGTTCGTTGATGATACGTTGATATCGGTAAAGGTTGAGCTTGTCAACATTCTTGACGATCCGCAAGGTGCGTAAAACAACGTTGGTTGCGGAACATGACATGGAAGAGAAGCGATGTTAAGCAAGTCGAAAAGTTTGTCAAGAAAATTAATTCACGACTCAATTTTCGCTCAAATGAGACGACCGAAGGCTATGTTGGAGGAAGAGCAAGGGTTCCGAACATTTTGACGTTTCGTCGACCTGAATGAAGTACTGCAGTTAGTTAGTTTTGTTGAAACAGTACTGGAACATTTAAACATATGTCTGTAATAACTCTAACTCTTTACTTTCATTCGTATGCTTATCTTAATTGATTATGTTTTTCGCTTAAACCTTGAGTTCGAATTTTCATAAGAACAACAACTGATAATATGTTTTTACAACGTATTAACTGATTCAAATTGCTCAAGAAGGCTATCTCTCAAATATATTTCAGATTTGAGGGGAGTACTTTTGTTCAACGAAAACAAAATCTAATTCCACGAAAGGACCCCGTGGTACGCTTCAAAGGCCTCAATCCTAATGAAAGGAGCGAAAGCTTTTAACTGCCTTGCAACAAAAAATCTTTGTTCGAATCAAATGTTCTTGAAATCCATTTCTTCCCAAATGAATTTTCAATGCCTCAAAAGCATATTTTAATCAATATGTTTTTCAAAACAACATTCATATGCTATTTTTGAGGGGAGAAATGTGATTAAAATTGATTGATCGAAGTTATGGAATCTCATATCGTGCTCGACTCGATATCACCAATGAATTGACGAACTTTGAAATGTCAAGAATCGAAAAGACTTGTTTCCAACGAAACTTGTCTTAGTAGAATGTACCAATTCGAGACACTCTTGATTGACATGAACTTTGACGGGTCAAACCTCCTTTTCAAGGAGTGTTTACATCTTCAAGATAGTTATTAGAGCTAGTTGTCACCTAAAAGTCGATAATGGAACTCTTTAACTATACAACGAATCGTGTCTCGCAAGGAATTGTCTATCAAGAGTCGATCAATTCAAAAGTGCGAGCTCTACCCTCACCGTGCGATTTCACCAAAACTCATAAGCACATGTGGAGGGGAGTATTTCAAAACCAAAACTCTCAAGGTGTTACCAAAACATGTTTTTCATCATAAACATCTTGAGAGATTTTCAAGAAAAGGTTTTGTGGCAACATAGGATAGTCATGGAGTTAAAAGGTGACTAAGTTTAGGAATAAACGTCCTATGATCCGCCAGAGTCGGAGGGATCTACCCAAGGACACCACAAATAGTTAGTATTTAGAAGTCCTTAGGTATGATTGAAAAGGAGAAAATGAGAATCGGAGAAAGAAGGAGTTGAAGAATTAAAAGAAAAGTTAAAGAAAAGGGTGAAAAGAAATAGCCTCCAAATTATTCAACTTAGGCGCATAATCGGTTCAATTCATATGCTACCGGTTGTCACAAGATGACACCAGTATTGAAGACAAGTCGTCATGGACCCAAAGGACGCAATGCACTAAACCTTCTAAGCCACTCAAGTTCTCTCAAAAGAGCTTGTTTCATTCTCACAGGAACCCTACGTAATCTATCGACTCTCTTAGAGATTGTTGGTATTGAAGAAGGAGACCTCTCCCTAGTCTCCGCCAGAAAATCAAAACGCACTAATCGAGTCTAGAGCCATGAGATTCATCAAAAGATCTCTTAGAACACTATATATTTCATCACTTGTTGTTCAAACAATAAGGACACAAGTGACATTTTTCCAGAGTCCCACGCAGATCTTAGCAACCGCCGTAACATTTATGAGGGATTCACAATTGTGATCCTCATGATTGAATGGAAATTCTCGCTGTGGTCAACATCAAATGCCTCGACAACAGTCACTTAGGTAACTCCTTGTGGGTTACGCTTAGTGTGTCTCAAACGGTCTACGTCGTGGGGTGATGCTTCGTGTACCTCAATGACTCATCCGAATCAGAGGTGTATTTCGACATCGTGTTATCTCACTTGTGGGACTCAGCTCAGAATGCCTTTGTGAGAATTAGAGATGTGTTTTCACACTATGTCATAACACTTTCAAGTTCAAACTTGTAAGTTACCGGATTATTTCTAACCCATGTTTTATGTTTTTCTTCTTATGGATGCTCACGGTAGAAAAGATCGTGCGACTTTTCACATGCTTCTACCAACATCAACACTAATTGAAAGTTCTCTCAAAAGCAAAGAAAATTTCGTAAAGATTCTACATCAAAGTCAAAGAATCTGCAGTTATGAGATAAAGATCAAAGTTAAAGATGTTGATAAAGGCGATTTCACAACCGATCACAACAACAAGAACAAAGAACAAAGATGCAAAGAATCAAAGACGCCACAAGCCATGAACGCCAAAGAAGTTCAAGACGCCAAACGACCTAAGCAAGACAACAAATGATGACCAACCCTTGGGGAGATTGTTAGGAACATGTTTTAATTATCAAGTGTAGGTCATTTCATTTGTAATAGGTCGTTAATTAATATGGTTTATAAATGTTTGTATTGATTTCACACCATGTAGTAAGCCCATGAGTCGTGATAGAAGGTTCTTCTAGAACCAAGGGAAACACCCTACTTATGTAAACACTATAAATACCCTCCCTAGAAGGGAGAGGGTTGTTGGTTCTAATTGCAATTATCATTTTCATTAATCATTCATTAGTTCCTTCCACTTTCTCTCACTAAAACTTTCTCTCTAGAAATACATATTGTTGTGATAAGATGGTGACCTAACATCGAGAGTGGAGGTCCTCAAAAGCGACCAAGGCAATGCTTAACATTCCCCAATCTATCCATGACCCAATGAGTCCAACAACTTCAACATCACGGGAAGTTGTCGATGGAGTATTAGGACTTTAAAGATTGCATAATTTCCAGCTCAGAAAGTGGTGAAAAATGATTCTTCTGCTTTGAAACAAACGAACGAGAATTCAAAGAATATAGTGAAGATTCCAAGTACTCTAATCCATCAAAAGTCCCACTCGGATCTAGTGAAGGGAAAAATAGACAAGCTTGGTTCACAACGGTGTAATTTTCCCACCTGAATATAAGCCTCACAGGGTGAAGATACTTTATGAAAGGAAGCCTGTTGATTTGACTCCTGAACAGGAAGAGGTGAACGTTATATGTTTTTGAATTTTACTTCTTTTTTTATGTTGTGGCTATTTTTACATTCCCACAAAGTGCAAAAAGCCCAAGTTGCTGTTGATTAAGGGTGCCCTCGGTGTTCACAGGTGTGAAATATGTTGTCCCAGTTGTCACGTGTTACTTTCATTGGAACAACATTGGTTTTTCTGTCTTATTTACATACCTGGTGCACGACATTTATTTCAGTGTCGATGTAGGCTGGGAGTCAGAACCTATGGCTTATTCGTGATGGCTGCACTACTGATTCGTTGTTAAGGGTAGTTGGAAACTATGCGCGCACCATTAGAAGAATCGCGGGCAACCATATTCCATGATACTGAACAGGAAATATGTCGGTTACATGTGTGATTGTTGTATGTTGGGACTCAGAATGTATGCAAAAGGGTTATTATTTATAATTTATCTGTTTCATGTATATATTATTGTACAAAACAGCTAAGTAATCCCTAAATTCTAATTCTAACACCTAAATTGTTTACACCATCAATTGTTCACTGGCGAGGCATATTAACATGTACAAATGACAATGAGGCGATATCACATATTTACGTTTTGAGGAACAACTGTGACATATTTACAGCTACGCCTAATGGAAAGCTTGCTTTTCTTGATTTTGGTATGATGAGTGAAACACCAGAAGAAGCAAGGTTTGCAATTGTTGGTCATGTGGTTCACATGGTTAATCGGGATTATGAAGCCATGGCTCGTGATTATTATGCTTTAGATTTTTTATCACCTGATGTGGATGTGTCCCCGATTGTACCAGCACTTAGGAACTTTTTTGATGATGCGTTAAATTCTACAGTGAGTGAGCTCAATTTAAAAAAAATTGTGGATGGGCTTGGTGTTGTTCTTTATGAATATTCATTCAATGTCCCATCTTACTATGCACTAATATTGAGATCACTTACCACTAGAAGGTTTGGCCCTTTACGTTGATCCTAATTTTAAGGTGTTAGCTGCTTCATAGCCGTATTTTGCCAAAAGACTGCTCACAGACCCGAATCCATATCTGAGAGATGCGCTTATTGAGTAACTATTCAAGGACGGAAAGTTCGTATGTGTTCTTTTGTAATTTTTCTTTATAAATGGCAAACCTCTGGTAAGTATTAACAACACCAGACTATTCTGAATCCAAATAACAGAAACCACTAATATTATAGTCACTATTTTTTGCCTATATCGGTATTGTCATCCAACATCAGCTCAAAGACTCAAACTCGAGAATTGTTGAAAATACGGATAGACACAAAACAGTTAATTCTCTAAATATATTACTTAGGCAAAACACCAGAGTGTGGTTAAATCAATTCCAGACTAAACAGAAGCTAAGGCTTGACAAGAGCCCCTGTAAAATTGGTTGAACATCAATACATAAAATTGATAATCAGTTTTGACTGTTTATGTGTCAAATGCCAAGTTGAAACTTAAAACCCCAAACGGTCAAAACTGATCTCATTTAAAAAAAAAGCATGTGCTTAAGCGCTGAATTACTAAACAACCTCAAACACCCCAACAACTAATTATCAGAATATTTCATACCCAAAACCAAAATCTTGTGTAGTCAATTGTCCTACAGATTCTTTAATCGAAATTAACCATCTCTTATGTCTAAAACAAGTCACTAACCAGCTACAAAAACAACACCTAACCAAATTGACAGTGATTAACTACCAGTAATTATGATTACAGAACAAAATATTCAAAAACCCACGTTAAGAAATCTATTATTAAGAATTTACAATATCAAAAAACCTGTGTAACAACAATCTAGGAAGTTACGTCTGTTTATGCATTGAAACTACACTTAGACTTTCCATTTTGACCCAAGTTTTATATTTTACATGTGAGATAAGAAAAACTCAAATTGACAGTGTTTACAAGTAAATGGGTCGAAATTTGCATATTTACCTATTATGTTCTGAATTGGCGACACTTTTTGTCCAATTTTATTAAGAAATAGTTGATCTATATGATTAAAGAAACAATCTCTTTTAGTCAGATCGCCACGTGCAACTTAGTTGTGAAAAGAGAGGATAAGCGGCTAATATTTTTTACATGTTTATGACAGTAGTAAAGTTTAAGAAGAAACCACGGCAGAGGTGCAACTTTTCTCAACTTATAAGTACTTGGAGGTCGAGTTACTGATGCTAACCAAGGAGGATCAATTACTTATAATGAAAAATCGCTGTCAAAGTTCCTAAAGAGCATGTATGTATAATGTCTTTTAAATGAGTTGATGTTCAGTGGCTTATATCCTCATATAAGCCTAATTGTGACTGAAGATGATATTCTGTTTTCGCATCTAATAGTGAAAGAAACTATAACATATGCGGCTCTTATAAAAATACCTAAGACATTAATAAAACAAGAGACAGAAAAAAAAGCAACATATATCATCGGTGAACTTGGTTTGGAAAGGTAATGGAGTCATATTTTATGCATACTACTGATTCTTAAAACCAAAAAAAATATCAGTACTAAAAGGTTTCTGATTCATGTTACATAGATGATTATAATGAACCTATATGTTGTGCATTTCAGTATCATTCTTCGGCCTCAAATATTTCTCAGCAAAAGAGGACAATCGAATCAGTCTACATGGGCCAGACAAGGTATACATATTCTTTTTTTCGATTAGGCGGTTATCAAATAAAGATTTCATTTGAACCTTTGGCTTTTCTTTTTCTATTGGAGATACCCACCGTGTTTTCTTGATTTCACCTTTAATTTGTTACATTGTGTTAAAACAAGCTGATTTATGTCTCAAAATGGTAGTATTGTGGTCACTAGGCAATGTTAAACACCCATTACCAGTCATTTTATTATCTACTCTTGGAAAGGTAATGCAGTCATATTTTCTTGACCATGTGTTTAGTATAGTGGATAGTTGTTACATAAGTTTGTAGTTCTGCCACCCATTATTACCTACCCTTGAAACACCACATTTACAGGATCTAATTTGCTCTTTTTACCTTTATTTACAGGATCTAATTTGCTACTCCATGCGAATCCACAATTCGCACGCTCAATATATATACATTAATCAACTTTCTAATCACAACAAAACTTGAATACAAAGTTCACCTAGGTGATCAAGCATGACTTATGATCAGGCGTCCCTCTTAAACATCATTCACTTCCCTGGAACAACAAAAATATTTGTGTAACTGAAGGTGTGTCAATTGACCATGTTTTTAAGACTAAGTTTTGCCATATTAAAGTAAACCAATATATCTGTTTTCATGTCATTGGATACGAGAAAGATCCAAGTTTGGTGATTAATTGAGCTTATGAAAAATATCACTAATTTAGTTGATGATGTTGATATCCAATAACATTGTGTAGCATTTATTACTTTACACACATGGCACCACACTTACTGTAAATGAGGTAATTGGTTATGGTACTTTTATTTGCGAACAAAAGAGTTTGAGATCATCTAAATTCATGAAAATTGTAATGTATTTCAACTTTCTAGCCTTTTCCATGTAGGACATCGGAGTTGGTTCTAGATTATGAGAGGAATTCATACATAATTTTATAGCTAAAATGCTTACCGAACTTCTTAGAAAAGAGCTTAAAACCACATATTTTGGTAAATTTTACCTTTTTTATATGGGCATGTGCCAACTATTTATGATTTTTCACTCTCAAACGTTTTATTAGAGTTAAGGGCTTTCTGATGAGCACGTTAGCACACAAATTGACCTTTTACGTGCTACAAAACCATTATAAGAACTTAAAATTAACACTATTTCACCATTCGTTTTTAGTTATAAATGATAAGAAATAGTTCATAAACTTTGGTATGTTTATATTATGCTTTGAATATTAGAAATGGTATATTGTGTGTTCTTTGAACGAAACTTTTTATAATTGTTACAACTGTTATCACTTATAAGAACTTTGTCATTGTTTGTTATGGAAACTTCATGGTGCATGTTTTCAGTTTTTGTAGATTGAGGCCGGACATGTCACGAAGCACTAAAGAATCTGAAGTCTTGTGCCCGACTCTGAAGGTTCAGGTAGTGATAGGTTCTAATGTATACAGTCTTATGAGGCTTATATTTGTGACTCAATTTCATTGCAAGGTTTTCATTTCTTAATAACCGTATCTCACTATTTACTATGACCATTCCTGAATCGTAAAGGATCATCTACATCCACACTATAGTTTCGCAAGGTGCCTTTTGTGTAGATAGCAATGGTTGAAATGAGAGCGATTTGGTGAGAAAGATGATTCAAGTTAAAAGATTTAATATTGAAGACCTTTTTCGACACAAGATAAAGTTGCGGATATTTATTTAGAGTAAATTGCATGTAATATGAGTACTAAACAGACGTGCACGGTGTGTCATTAATATTAAACTTTGAAGTAAATTTACAAAAATTTATTGTACTTTGTAATTTTTAAATTCTTTAAATCATGCAAACGATATTTATAAGTCATGCCGCCCATCATGGCTTTGGCTTTGACTACTATATATATATATATATATATATATATATATATATATATATATATATATATATATATATATATATATATATATATATATATATATATATAGTAGGGATCCAAAGAGAAGTAAATTAAAATAAGAAGTGGTGAGAAGTGACCAAAACCACACATTTGAGATGCAACGACTTGCATTAGATGCATTTCTATTTATATAGATGCAACATCTTGAGTTTCGAAAGTTAATTTGATGTATAGATGGTACAAATTGATTTTCATGATTTTGCACGCAAGAGGAACGAAAAACAAGAGAAATCATGAAATGCATCTAATATACGATATGCATCGATTAAAGCTAGAAAACACACTACATGCGTTATAACGCATCTAAGATTATAGGGATGCATCTAATTTAGGTCGGTGCATCTCAGATTTGCGGTTATAGTTCTTCTTATTCCTTCTTATTTTAAGTAATCTTTATTGATCCTAATCCTATATATATATATATATATATATATATATATATATATATATATATATATATATATATATAATGAACTATAAATCTCATCAATTAGATTCATTCCAGGACAACTTTTCAACCGTACGCGTGTCTTTGCCGACCTTGTAGGTGACTGAACTTATTACAAATGCGACCTTGTAGGCGACACTGGTAGTTTAGGCGAATAGTAGGCGACTCTTCTAAGTCCTTAGGCGACCTATTGTAGGCGACCTTTACAAAAGATTGAGAGATTATTCAATTAAAAAGATTGATTTTTTTTTGGGGGGGGAAAAAAGGTCATGCGACCTATTGTAGGCGACCCTTCACCAAATATTCAATTAAAATACTGCAAATTTGTTTGGAAAAGAAAAGATACATAGGCAAAAAAGATAGAGAGAATCTTTTATTTGACAAAAGATATATTTTATCATTCAAACTTTTGACTCCTTTTCTTTTGTAAAATACCATGCGAAACCTTTTGTATTGTGTTTGTTGGAATAGTGGGCCCACCAAGACTTCATATGCCAACGTTTTTATAAGCGCGACTATGATGATGGTGACAACCTTTAGTTCATTTTGATAAAACATTGGAAAAAAGTTCATTTTGATAAATTGGGTATGTATATGTTCCATTTAAGTAATTTGTTTTTTCTTGTACCGGTTAACAAAAATTCAATCAATACGATGATTATTTTTTTATCATATTGAATCTTTTACATTAGATTGCCCAAGGATCAAGATTCAACTCGTACCCTAATCCCTTCTTATAAAATCTGCTAAGCCGGCTCTTGTAAATTCCATATGGTAGCGTTTCTTTTTACAATTATGTTGTCACTCTGTGTGGATTAGAATGAAATAGGAACACATATATAAACATATATCAAATAAACATTTGAGGGTAATCACAACTTACGGATAATATGATCAAGGGTTTGTCTAACAAGTGTCTTGAGGGCACCGGTTAAACCACATTCACTAAACACAAATTTTCATTTTAAATTACAAAATGCATTTACGATATTTGATTAAAAGGTTGAAGAAACTTTTAATGATATCAAGGTTTGGTGATATATGGATTATGGACTACGACAATTGGATTAGAATCTTAAATGAAAAACCAAAAATACAACAGTAGACCAAATACATGTAGGAAGTCAAGAAAAAATAAAAGGTGTTCGTGGAAATGTGGAGGGGAATTGTTGGATTTATCCCACATTGGCTGGTTAGTAGAAATAGACTGGGAAGATGGATGTATATAAAGAGCCAAGCTGCTTAACGAAAAACATGCAATGAGCACAACAAAGCGAACTATTTTTTCGCCTTTTACTAAAAAATATCGTGTGCTCGTTGCACAAAGTGGCATATGCCAATTTTTAGAGAGTTCCTTTTTTGAGGGACTCCAACCAATCATATAGTTACAACATTTTTTCACTCGAGTAAATAAGAGTTTATAATATCTTCAGCTCAAATACAAAGTAATCTTAATACCTTATAATGCATTTAGGACTATTTTATAATTAGAAGGCTTAAAAATTCAGATTTTTTTATATGCTTATTATAGAAATAATTGTCTTACTTTTTGCTATTAAATATTAAATCATTAAGGCTTAAAAGTTCAGCTATTATTCCTGAAAATTAAATACAATTCAAATGCAGTGTAACAGATAGCCCAAGTAAGTAGTGACTTTCGTTAAGCAAAATAAGAAAATTAAACTTTTCTCTCTCCTCTAACTGCCTCAACAAATTTCCCGTTCTTTTTTCACCATGAAAATCATCAAAAAAAACTTAGATCTACTCCCATTTCTTTAGCTTTTTTCAATTCTAAACCGTATAATCGATTCAATTTTTCATTCCGCACATCATGATCATGTTTTTAGCTGTTTTTAGCTAGTCTTTTGTCAGTATTGATTGTTTTTCAATTTCTGAATTTTGGCGCCAAAATTCAATTCACTTAATTAGGTATGTCTAATAAGAAACGATCATCAAAAAGGCAAATTAAGATCCCTTTGAAGTATAATGATCATGTTTTGGACAATTTGAGTCAGAAAAGAAGTATGGTGTCTGTTGATGTTGAAATTGAGGATTCGGGTAAGGAAGAAGGTGAAATTGGGGAAACTGTTTGGGTGAGGAATTAGGAGGTGAGAAAGCCGGTGATAGTTGTCATCTTGGTTTGAATATGGAAGGTGGGGTGAATAGCAGTAAATCTATGGAAGGTGATGGAAATATGTCAAATATGGATGTTGATCCAACAACTCCTCCTGTTGTAAGTCATGTTACTGATAGTATGAATTCTTCTGAGAATATTAATGAATCCAATGATATTGCTAATGTTTGTAAAGTGACTGATTGTATGTCTGATAAAACTGAGGCATGTATTGAAAATCATTTGTCTTATGCTAAAATGGTAAAAAAGGATGAAGTTTCTAAAATCCTGAAATACATCCCAACTGAAGTAACTGAAAATGGTAATGAAGTTGTAATATTTGATGATTTGTTGGTTTCTAAAGGGAGTCAAAGATGGCAGAATACTATGTGTGGACAATTTGTTGGTTTTAATATGCATATTAGTGAACTGAGATACAATATTAGAAGGATGTGGAGTAAATTTGGTGTATGGCGATATTGATGTTATCAAGAATGGCCAATATGTCTTCAAGTTCAAGGATGTTAAAGGTCTGAATGAGGTGATTGAGAAGGGTCCTTGGATGGTACAGAATAAGCCTTTGTTTGTCCAAAAATGGAATCCTGAGATGGACATGGAGAAATTGGAACCTAAAAAATTACCTGTTTGGGTGAAAATTACAAATGTCCCTCTTGAAGCATGGTCTGTTGATAGTATTAGTGCTGTAAAACCCTAAAATCTCAAACGTTTGAAAAGACTGTATTGCCCTCAATTTAATACTTATAAAATACGTAAGATCCTTTATGCTCATTAAAGTAAATTTAATCTAACTTATAAATTATTGACAAACTTAATGTACAAGGTCCTTAAAAATAATTACGCTTACGCTTAAAATATAAATCATACGCTACTAAATGTACATGGGCGAAATTAAATTTGATCTTATAACTTAATTTTGACCCATTTTAAATTGGACTTGGGCTTGGCCTTTTGGTTCTTTCTTTGACTCGCCTAAACCGAACCTCATATATCCCTTTTATTTTATTTTTCGTTCTATATCCGCTCTCCCCTACAAAGTCTAAAACCCTAATCCTCCCTAACTTCAAAAGTGACGGCAACATCTTGTTCCATCTCTTCCAATCGACCAAGCAAGCAAGAAGGGTATTTGTTGGTGTTGATTCGGACGGGTTCGAGTCGTCAGTCCTCGTTCTCTTTCCATTCATACGCCTAAGCTTGGTACCATCATAAACTCTTTTCAATTCTTTTTGTTTTCTTGCTACTTGTCGTGGGTCTTATACCATTAGAATACATGTTTTACTCTATAAAACTTCACCTAATGAGAATGCATGCATGTATTGACTATAAGCTTCACTAAACAAGAACCTACATCACATAAATAATAAAGTTGTCACATGAAATCATATATATTAAAGACTTGGTTTAAAACGTTAATACTCAAGGTCCCAAAGGCCGAGTAATGCGTGGACATGGGTATTAAAAAAAATATTTTGAATCGGTTCTAATCAATCACTAACATATTCAAAAGTAGATGTACATGATCTTAAAATATATGAAACATAAATCATAAACCCCTATTAAATCAATAGCAAAAGTTAATATTAGAAAGACCTTTGCCAGATTGAATCAAATAAAATAACTCACTTTGTTGTCATTCAAAGAAGAACATATGAGTTTTAAGAATCACATAACATCGATTATGCATTAAAGTGTTAGATCTTGGAGACCCTTATATGACAACAATGTTAATCGAATCTATATGTTAAAGGTTGAACTTGGAATAATACTCGTGCATCGGATATGAGTCATGTGTATGAATGTGCATATTATATATGTAATATTACGTTCTAATCAATGGTGCATGAAACATTGTACTCATTATATAATAGGTGTGCTTGATTTTGATTGTGGAATAATAAAAGAAGGTAAATATGCATAAACAAAAGGCTAGTAGGTGTGCTTGTGATATAAGTAAAAAAAAAAAAAAAAGAAAACGTGCATGGAACAAATGGGGTCAAGAAATTTGGACGCAAAATGTTTTCAAAGAAGCATAGAACTCGAGCAATTGGTTGGGTTATTCGTGTTCAAAGCATGTCGGGATGGATGAGTCGGGGTTAGTAGTACTACGTGTTTACTTGGTCGTAAATGTTAATCATATGGTCCGCGAGCGAGCTTAAAGATGATCGATCGTAATGTTAAAACATGATTCTTGCTATTTATCTTAAACGTGCATGGAATTTTAATAACATAATACTTTAAGTTAATTACAATATAAACCTTCTACTTTGAGACAATTACCATGTAAACCCTACATTTTCAAGTATGATTATATAAAGCCCTCAAATCGATTAATTATCATATTAAACCTTTAAGCTTACCATTTATCTTTTGTAAACCCTAAGTTTGGCTAATTAATGAATATTACCTTAAAGTATTTTAATTCGTCCATTACTAAAACCGAGAATACGCTTATGACTCTAAAAATATTAATGCGAGGAACTGTTATAACTTTAATGATGCTAATAAGTATTAAATAAATCATAATTCGTGTAGATTCGTTGAAGGAGACGCGACGTTACATCTTCGTGATTCACTCATTCGCTTGTTTTCCTCTCATTTGCTTTAAGGTATGATATTCGACCTTTTTAGTAAAGGTTCCTTATGATGATCTTTTCGTTAGCTTTCCTATTTTACTTATTAGGGTTTCCGATGCCATTGCTATGAACCCTTTTCCTGATTGTTTGACATGTTGCTTATCTGAACTTATGTTTTATTGAACCATGCAATGTCTGATTTGAACTTTATGTTAGGAAGACTTTGATATGCACGTTTGTTGAACTCTATTATGTTTAATTATGAACTTCTAATTATGAATGTATGATTTGTGACTGTTATATGAACTTTTGACTTCTGAATATTTGAATATGAATCTTATGATATGAGTTATCTGATATGTTATTTGTTGACCTTGTGTTTGATTAGGACCTGTGTCATATCTGAAATTTTGTTTGACCTAAGTTAGTTTGACACCCGAGCCAATTATTAAACTAGTCATGGGGGTTCCATGTCCGTGTCAGTGATGCGCCATTGACATGACTCTAGGCGAGAGTGAAGTTCGCCACGTCCCTTATCTATTATTTGTTATGAGCTCAAGTTATATTATATTATCAATGTATGTTTGTGGGCGATGGATGCATCCTAGATCCGATCTGTTATCCGATATGATTTGTCTAGGTGAATGATGTCGGTGCAATACGCGTCTTCATAAAACTCGGGAGCTAGCTACTCCGACTTATTTTGAGATTGTTTATATATAGTTATGATGTTTTTGATATGATATGTTCTGGGCTCGTGGTAGTTAACTAAATCTTTATTTGTTATTTCTATGTTAAGTATTATGATTATGATTCGGTATGTTCAAGTGTTAATAATTATGTGCTCGGCTTATTATATGTTATTATATGTGGTTATGCTTTTGTATGTTTATGTGACTACCGTCTACTATGCTAGGTTATGATTGATATGTTTAAATATGATTCGCATGCTGTCATCTGATGTCATGTTAGTTTATCGTCATGTGAATTCGTTGATCTGTGAGATGAATGTGCTAGTGTGAAAGTGAGTATTCTATAAGTTTAGTATGTATAATTTGTTCAGTTAATTTTGTGAAATTTGCTTATACGTTAGTGTTTTATCCGCCTATGTGACCGCCATGCTTAAACTCATGATGTTAGGATTTGATCCGAGAACCGGTTTAGCTTATGATATCTGCTTTGATAATTGCTAATGGTTATGCTATGTTTTGTTTGGTCTATTTAATTATAGTTTGTCTACTATGTTTCTATTTGTTTGTGAGATCGCCATGATTTGACCGCTATTTCACGTAATATTGAATTAAGTGTGTTAAGTGAAGGTTAATTAATTTGTTGAATGCCATGTTTATTTTCTAGAAAGTGTTTCCGTTAGCCTTAGACTTTTCGTTTGGTTTATATGTAATCTATTTCTTCTTGATATGTTAAGTGTCTGGTTATTTTGATGTGTTTGCGTTGGAGTCATCAATATGCTATGTGTTTGTCCTTGATTGCTAATTGTTTTTCCGGATTTCTGTGTAATTGTGTTTCCGCAGAATCCTCCATGATTCATTATTTTCGTTCCGCTATGATTTTGTTATTCGTTTCTTTGTTCAATTCGTATTTATGCTTTTGTTTAGTTTTTGTTTTGTTATATCTGTTCACTGGGCTTTGTAAGCTCAGCCGCACTTTTCTTTTCCTGCGGCAGGTATTTTAAGCATTCAAGATGAGCTCTTGGGATAGCCGATCCGGGTTGAGAGTAGACGAGAGCAAGATTTGACCATAGAGATCTTAGAATTATTTTGGTTATTAAGTTATTTATGTTTTCTTTTGAAAATTTCAGAAAGACTTTCGCTTTTGTATAGTACTTAAAGTTCGATATGAAACCGATTTGTGATATCTTTACCCTTGTCGGGTTGGGGTGTTACAATTATGGTATCGAGCTCTAGGTTTTAGGACCCTTAGAGCTTAGGCTATGACCGTGAGGATTGGGTAGACATTAGGTTTCCGCCTGCTCGGATATTTTTCGATTCCTTTTGATGGTCGCTCGATTTGACTTGATATCCTTTTGCCTTCACCGATTTGGCCTCCTCTATTCGCATCGAATTTTGTTATTTTGTTTTCGCCGTCCGCTTGTCGATCGTTAGATGGAGACTACCCGTGGAGCCAAGTAGATGGTCTTGACCTGCGTGTCGCAGTCAGTTCATGTCTTGGAGAGGTTAAAAAGCGAAGCCACACCCGACCGCCGTCTTGTTGGAGACATCGAGATCTTCTTGGAGGAAGCCGGACGGACCAACCAAAGGCGCAAAATACGGAGATAAGATTCAACCGTGGTCGAGAAGGTTCATCTACTTCATATGATTTGGGCGCGACGTGTGTTACTCGATTCGTTTGTCACGCGTTTTGAGGCGGTTTGATATCTTGCTACGCGATTTTGATCGGCATTACTTTTCTTTGATTCGTTCAGAACTCGGTTTGAATCGTGAAGTTTTATCGTTTAGCATTCTGGTATATCTCAGCTTTTCTTTTTGGACCGACAGTAATGAGTCATGTGGAACCGTTTTGTGCATTGGTGGCCTTCTTTTCCTTTGTGGTATGGTAAGTTGTTTGATGTCGTATATGCTGTATGTATGTGATCTGGTTTGTTATAGTATGTTTCTTGCTATCTGTGTGTTATCTGTATGTGATATGTTTTGTTATGATATTAGTTATGTGGTTTGCCATGACCCGGGACAGGATATGATGACAATAAGAACTTGTTATATGATGCAAGTATTATGACGCCTGATCAACGTAATAATACCGAGATCATATAATTTGAACTTATTGAAATCATATGACGTCTGGGGAAATGCCTGTGGTTGATACGTAAATGGACTTTGACGTGTATCTGTTATTTGTCGCTTCTCATGTTCGTTTGAAATTTTGCACCTATTTGTGAGTTTTTGTCGATATCTGTTACGTGTAAGTTTTGTGAGCGTTGGACCAAAATTGTTATGATTTGTGTAAACTATGGATTGCTATGCTTGCTCTAAATGTGTACGTCTCTGTGTAACCTTATTGTGATCATTGGATATTTCGTGAAGTGTTTGAGGAACATTAGATCCTTTTAGTTTGATTATCTACGACTAGTGAGACCATTAGGATTAGTTCCGTCTATGCATATGATTGATCTCGTCATTAGATATCTGATAAGTTAGAATTTGTCGTTTGATTTTCTGCATCTCATCCGTTATCTGCCATTACTTGATGAATATAGGATAGTCTGTTGTAAGTACGTGATTATTGTTTTGATCCGTTTGTTCTAAGATGAGTTCCGTGTTCATTTAAATTCCTCGAAACTCTAAAATCCACATTTGTTTGCTGTCCTGTTCCGTCTTGTTCAATTTCGAGGACGAAATTTTCTTTTTAGAAGGGGAGAGTTGTAAAACCCTAAAATCTCAAACGTTTGAAAAGACTGTATTGCCCTCAATTTAATACTTATAAAATACGTAAGATCCTTTATGCTCATTAAAGTAAATTTAATCTAACTTATAAATTATTGACAAACTTAATGTACAAGGTCCTTAAAAATAATTACGCTTACGCTTAAAATATAAATCATACGCTACTAAATGTACATGGGCGAAATTAAATTTGATCTTATAACTTAATTTTGACCCATTTTAAATTGGACTTGGGCTTGGCCTTTTTGGTTCTTTCTTTGACTCGCCTAAAACCGAACCTCATATATCCCTTTTATTTTATTTTTCGTTCTATATCTGCTCTCCCCCTACAAAGTCTAAAAACCCTAATCCTCCCTAACTTCAAAAGTGACGGCAACATCTTGTTCCATCTCTTCCAATCGACCAAGCAAGCAAGAAGGGTGACTGTTGGTGTTGATTCGGACGTGGGTTCGAGTCGTTAGTCCCTGTTCTCTTTCCATTCATACGCCTAAGCTTGGTACCATCATAAACTCTTTTCAATTCTTTTTGTTTTCTTGCTACTGTCGTGGGTCTTATACCATTAGAATACATGTTTTACTCTATAAAAACTTCACCTAATGAGAATGCATGCATGTATTGACTATAAGCTTCACTAAACAGTAACCTACATCACATAAATAATAAAGTTGTCACATGAAATCATATATATTAAAGACACGTTAATACTAAAGAGTGTGGACATGGGAAAAATATTTTGAATCGGTTCTAATCAACTGGTCGCATGAAACATAAATCGCAAACCCTTCATATGTCGACCTTTGCCTTGGTTGTCATTCGAACAGTTAAGGTCATGCGTGTGTTAGATCTTGGAGACCCTTATATGACCACTTAATCGAATCTATATGTTAAAGGTTGAACTTGGAATAATACTGCATCGGATATGAGCATGTGTATGAATGTGCATATTATATATGTAATATTACGTAATCTGTATTGTACTCATTATATAATAGGTGTGCTTGATTTTGATTGTCAAAAGAAGGTAAATATGCATAAACAAAAGGCTAGTAGCTGTGATATAAGTAAAAAGAAAAAAAAAGAAAAGGCTTGTGCATGGAACAAATGGGGTCAAGAAATTTGGACGCAAAATGTTTTCAAAGAAGCATAGAACTCGAGCAATTGGTTGGGTTATTCGTGTTCAAAGCATGTCGGGATGGATGAGTCGGGGTTAGTAGTACTACGTGTTTACTTGGTCGTAAATGTTAATCATATGGTCCGCGAGCGAGCTTAAAGATGATCGATCGTAATGTTAAAACATGATTCTTGCTATTTATCTTAAACGTGCATGGAATTTTAATAACATAATACTTTAAGTTAATTACAATATAAACCTTCTACTTTGAGACAATTACCATGTAAACCCTACATTTTCAAGTATGATTATATAAAACCCTCAAATCGATTAATTATCATATTAAACCTTTAAGCTTACCATTTATCTTTTGTAAACCCTAAGTTTGGCTAATTAATGAATATTACCTTAAAGTATTTTAATTCCGTCCATTACTAAAACTGAGAATACGCTTATGACTCTAAAAATATTAATGCGAGGAATCCGTTATAACTTTAATGATGCTAATAAGTATTAAATAAATCATAATTCGTGTAGATTCGTTGAAGGAGACGCGACGTTACATCTTCGTGATTCACTCATTCGTTTGTTTTCCCTCTCATTTGCTTTAAGGTACAGATATTCTGACCTTTTTAGTAAAGGTTCCTTATGATGATCTTTTCGTTAGCTTTCCTATTTTACTTATTAGGGTTTCATGCCATTGCTATGAACCCTTTTCCTGATTGTTTGACATGTTGCTTATCTGAACTTATGTTTTATTGAACCATGCAATGTCTGATTTGAACTTTATGTTAGGAAGACTTTGATATGCACGTTTGTTGAACTCTATTATGTTTAATTATGAACTTCTAATTATGAATGTATGATTTGTGACTGTTATATGAACTTTTGACTTCTGAATATTTGAATATGAATCTTATGATATGAGTTATCTGATATGTTATTTGTTGACCTTGTGTTTGATTAGGACCGTGTCATATCCGAAATTTTGTTTGACCTAAGTTAGTTTGACACCGAGCCAATTATTAAACTAGTCATGGGGTTCCATGTCCGTGTCGATGATGCGCCATTGACATGACTCTAGGCGATGAGAGTGAAGTTCGCCACGTCCCTTATCTATTATTTGTTATGAGCTCAAGTTATATTATATTATCAATGTATGTTTGTGGGCGATGGATGCATCCTAGATCCGATCTGTTATCCGATATGATTTGTCTAGGTGAATGATGTCGTGTAATACGCGTCTTCATAAAACTCGGGAGCTAGCTACTCCGACTTATTTTGAGATTGTTTATATATAGTTATGATGTTTTTGATATGATATGTTCTGGGCTCGTGGTAGTTAACTAAATCTTTATTTGTTATTTCTATGTTAAGTATTCTGATTATGATTCGGTATGTTCAAGTGTTAATAATTATGTGCTCGGCTTATTATATGTTATTATATGTGGTTATGCTTTTGTATGTTTATGTGACTACCATCTACTATGCTAGGTTATGATTGATATGTTTAAATATGATTCGCATGCTGTCATCCGATGTCATGTTAGTTTATCGTCATGTGAATTCGTTGATCCGTGAGATGAATGTGCTAGTGTGAAAGTGAGTATTCTATAAGTTTAGTATGTATAATTTGTTCGCTTAATTTTGTGAACTTTGCTTATACGTTAGTGTTTTATCCGCCTATGTGACCGCCATGCTTAAACTCACTGATGTTAGGATTTGATCCGAGAACTGGTTTAGCTTATGATATCTGCTTTGATAATTGCTAATGGTTATGCTATGTTTTGTTTGGTCTATTTAATTATAGTTTGTCTACTATGTTTCTATTTGTTTGTGAGACCGCCATGATTTGGATCGCTATTTCATCACGCAATATTGAATTAAGTGTGTTAAGTGAAGGTTAATTAATTTGTTGAATGCCATGTTTATTTTCTAGAAAGTGTTTCGTTAGCCTTAGACTTTTCGTTTGGTTTATATGTAATCTATTTCTTCTTGATATGTTAAGTGTCCGGTTATTTTGATGTGTTTGCGTTGGAGTCATCAATATGCTATGTGTTTGTCCTTGATTGCTAATTGTTTTTCCGGTTTTGTAATTGTGTTTCCAAAATCCTCCATGATTCATTATTTTCGCCCGCCACGATTTTGTTATTCGCTTTGTTCAATTCGTATTTATGTTTTTGTTTAGTTTTGTTTTGTTATATCTGCTCACCTGGCTTTGTAAGCTCACCGCACTTTTCTTTTCCTGCAGCAGTATTTTAAGCATTCAAGATGAGCTCTTGGGATAGCTGATCTGGGTTGAGAGTAGAGACGAGAGCAAGATTTGACCATAGAGATCTTAGAATTATTTTGGTTATTAAGTTATTTATGTTTTCTTTTGAAAATTTCGTAAAGACTTTCGCTTTTGTATAGTACTTAAAGTTCTGATATGAAATTGTATTTGTGATATCTTTACCCTTGTCGGGTTGGGGTGTTACAAGTTCTTTGACTAGTAGCTTGGGGAAACCTATAATGATGGACACTATGACTGCTGATATGTGCCATAAAGGGTTAGGTCATCTTGAGTTTGCTAGAGTTCTTGTTGAAATGGATGCTGAGAAGGAGCTTAAAAAGGTTATAGAGATCCAGTATAGAGATGTGTGTAACAATGTGAAGGGGAGTAAAAAGGTTCAAGTAGTTTATGACCTGAAACCTCCTGTTTGTGGTCATTGCAAAGTGTTTGGGCATGAAGGAAATCAATGTAGAAAGGTTGTAGGAAATGCTCTCGATATACAAAACAGACAAATTGAAAATAATAGTGTGGGTTTAGATACTATTGGTGAAGTGCGGGAAAGAGTACTACTAATGGTAATAATAACAATAAGTTCCCAAATTCTAATAATTTTTCAAACTATTCTAGAATGAATAGTGGTGATGTTAGAAAGTATACTACTAATGGTAGAAAGCAGGAAGTTAGGAAAAACAAGTGGCCAAGGAGAATCTTGGTAGTAGCAATGAAAATACTAAGGTAAAGAACAATGTTTGGAATGTAAAAATAAGGTGGTTGAGGAATTAAGGAAGGCGCTAATAAATATTCGATTTTGGATTCTCTTCACAAGATAATGAGCAAGAGTTGGAAATCTTGAATGAAAGAATGATTACGGATAAGTTTCGAATACCAAAGTGCAGCCTATATTTGAAGATCTTCCGAATTGGTCCCGAGGATATGTGAATACTTTAATAGGAGTAGAGATATGGATGATTGAAAGAAGTGATTGTAGTAAGGGATGAGAATGTGGTTGAAGATGTTTTGAATTTTAATAATGGGACTGCTAAAGCTATGGGAAAGAATATAGTAGAGGGTATGAGAGTAATGTTCTCAATGATGACTCTTATGGAGTATAAGATTGGAATATGGAACATTAGAGGAATGAATACTTTGGATAAGCAAAAGAGGTAAGGAATTTGATACATAATGATCGACTTAAGGTATGTGCTATTTTGGAAACAAGACTTAAGAGCAAGTGGTGACTACTTGTGATAAGGTCTTCATCAATTGAAATGGATCTCAAATGAGCAAGAATGTGAAAAGGATGTAGAATTGTGGTAGGATGGGATGACGGTGAGACTCAAATTCAAACTCTTCACATTACTAGCCAATCCATACTGTGTGTAATCAGTGCCCCAAAGTACAAGGTCAAATGTTTCTTCTCCTTTGTGTATGCTGCTAATGAAGGTTCTGAAAGAAGGAAACTATGGAGGGAATTGATTGGTAATAGCAGATATGTTAATGGTAACCCATGGTGTATTGCAGGGGATATGAATGTTATACTCCAACCTAATGAGCATTCTTGTGGAGTATCATTTATGACTGCTGATATGATTGAGTTTCAAGATTGTTTGAACAAAGTTGAAGTTGAAGATATATGCAAATCAGGTCTTCATTTCACTTGGACTAAGAATTTGCATAGAGCTAAAGTTGGAAACATGACTGGAGTACTTAAGAAACTGGATAGAGTTATGTCTAATGAAGGCTTCATAAAGGAGTTCCCATCAGCTAATGCTAAGTTCCTCCCTTACATTATCTCTGATCATACTCCTTCCATTTTAAGTATTCCTACTACTGTGAATAAGAAACATAAAGCTTTTAGATTTCCTAACTACTTAACTGATAAACAGGAATTTATTCCTATTGTTATGGACAAATGGTGTAAGGAGGTTCATGGATTCTTCATGTTTCAAGTTGTTAAAAAATTGAAGAGTATGAAGATTCCTCTTAAGAAATTGGCATGGAGTAAAGGGAATTTGTTCAAAAGAGTAGAGAAATTGAGGAATCAGTTGAAAGAGGTGCAAGTGGCTATTGATAATGATCCTTATAATCACAATCTTAGATCTGAGAAGCTAATCTGCTTGAAGAATTTTGTGAAGCGTAATCGATGAGGAAAAGTTTTTGTTTCAAAGAGCTAATATTAAATGGTTGCGGGAGGGTGATAAGAATAGCAAATTTTTTCATAGAGTTCTGAAAGGGAGAAGCAATAAGGGCAAAGTCCATTTTCTTGTGGATGATAATGGGGTAAGGCATGAAGGTGATCAAATTCCTCAACTATTTCTGAAACATTTTGAAAATTTCCTTGGTAAAAGCTTTCCTGTTCAAGGAATGGTGGATACAGAAACCTTGTTCATTAAAATACTAAGAAATGATATGGCTAATGACATGATTGTTGAGGTTACTGATGAGGAAATAAAGAATGCTATGTTTGATATTGATGACTCAAAAGCACCAGGGCCAGATGGTTTCACATCAGCTTTCTTTAAAAAAACATGGCATGTTATTGGAAAAGATATTTGCAGGGCTATAAAAGAGTTTTTTGATTCAGGAAAGATGTTAAGGGAGATAAATGAAACCTTGGTATCTTTGATTCCTAAAGTTCAAAAACCAAATAAGGTCACGATTTTAGACCAATTATCACTGTGCAATGTGCTTTATAAGTGCATCGAAGGTCATTACAAATAGAATCAAACTGTTCTTGGTAATCGGTGAATTGTAACCAAAGTGCTTTTATTCTGGTAGGCATATTCAAGACAATATTATGCTTACTCAAGAAATTATGAAGGGTATGATGAGTGTCTAAATACTCATCATTTTGTACTAATTAAAGCGCAAAACATCCGAAAACACTCAAAATGCATCAAAATGATAAAATATCACAAATAAGTGTTTTATGTGTTTTAAATGCAAAAATATCAAAATCGGTGAAAAAGTATCAAGTTTGCATAATTGGCGCTTTAGTCCCCAAGTTTCAAAAGTTGTCAAAAAGCAGTCCTGATAAATCAAAATAAAGAAAAATATCATTTCAAGTCCCTAGGATTCATGAGTTGTCAAAATTGGTCCTTGAGATTTAAAATTGCAAAATTACAACTTAGGTCCCTAAACTTTGAAAATTGGCAAAAATAGTCCTTGGAAATTTGAAAGTGTCAAAAATGGTCCTTGTACTATTAAAACCTGTCAAAAGTGATCCTTGTGACAACTTTGCAAATATGGCAGCCTTGGTCCCTTGATTTTCAGAAATTGCACAAAAGGTCCTTGATTAAACCTTTACACCCTTTGGTCCCTTGTCAAAACCCATTGTGCCTATCCAATTAGACCCTTCCACTTTTGACCCCCCTTTAATATTAAACCACGGTCAACAAATAAGTCAAACAAACCAGCCCGCCTTTTTCTGTCTTCCTCACCAAATCCCTGCAACACTTCACCTCCCACACCTCCAGCTCTTCCCCCACTCACCTTGTTCCCCCCACCTCAACAACACTCCAAAGAGCATTTAATGCATCCTTGTCCACCTCACTCAACCCCAACTGGCTTATATATGTTTTGGCACCAAAAACCAATCAAACGGCCAAGATCATTTTAACTAATCCAGTGGCCAAGAAAACTGCTGGGATGTGCTCAGAGGAGTGAGAGAAGAAGTTTGGCATATAAAAAGGAAGCAAGAGAAGCTTGAAAGAGTAGTCTCTTAGTTTTTAAATTCTCATCAATGTCGTTTTTAACATTAAAGCTTTAGATAAGTATAAAAGATGTAATATTTTGTTTTCTTGTATCAAACTCAAGTATTATTATCAGTGCAATCTATTTTTAACCATCAATCTCAAAGTCTACTTAAGTTTCATATTTTTGTGCCACTGTTGCAATTTTCAGTTTCCAACTCTTATGTACAAGATCTTAGTAGCTTATTTTTAAGCTCAAACAAGCTTATATAAGCTTCTTATAGCCTTTTGTGAGCTTACATTCAAGTTTCAAGCACTTTTGGATTTTGGTCAACGAAAGTCAACTGAGCTCATTTGGTCTTGGAAATGGAAAATGGTGTTGCAGTACTGGATTTGGGTTGATTTAGAATCTATTGGGTTGATTTATATAGGATAGAGGTTCTTTGATTGATTGATTTTCAAGCCATTGTGGCTAAGGACCAAATGTAAGTTAATTTTCAAGGTTTCATTGCATAATTTGTGTTTGTAGTTATAAATAGTTCAAACCTGTTTAATTAGTTGTATTTAGGTCAATTAAACTCAGTTTGATCAATAGCATTAGCTAGTTAAGTAGTTGGTCTCATTTAAAGTTCAAATCAGTAGAAATAGGAGTGTTTGGATTGTGCAGCAAATCTGTGTTTAAGGTTAGTTCAGTGGTTAAGACTTGTAGTTCTAGGCTTGTTTAGCTCATATACTCAATACTGTCATAATTTTGCATCTGCAAACCACAAAAGTCAAAATTACCTTGCAACTGTCTTAATAACTTAACTGTTGTGATTTTGTCAAATCAAAAGCTTGATTTGTGCTTAGATATCATAGACATAGGTTGCATTAGCTTTATTTTGTCATATTACATCATAATCAGCTCATGGTTTAAGATCAAAACTCAATTTGGTCAACTTTTCAAATCTGTCAAAAAAGTCAAAAACTGAAAAATCATTTTGAGCCCAACTGGGGTGAATTTTCATGAGCTCATTTCTAGGCCAAATCAAATGAAATTGTAGGTTTAAAAAGTTCACTTGGTCTATTTTCTTAATCTCATTTTTGTAGATTTTTGTCAAATTTTTATAAGCTCTAAAACTGCTTGTTAAAATGGGTATAAGTGCCTGCATACACTCAAGATTAGCGAGTGTGCATGTGTTTGTCGCAGGCTTGCACAGAGCTCATAAGAGCTTGTCCAAGTCTAGTTTTTGGTTTACAAGTTCTTAGCCAGGTCTAGTTTAAGTTCCAACCCTTGGTTTCATGTCTCAGCTTATTAGGTAGCTTATTCCTTGGCTTAAACTTAGTACCTCAAAACTGTTTTTGCACTTAAGCTCTTATTATCAAATCTGTTCAAACAGCACAATAGAGGTGTAGGATAGTTGTAACTTGTTTCATTTGGGTAATTTTAGCATATTACAGCTTCTGTAATCAGTTGGTAGCTTATTGTTTTCATTGGCTTATTCTAAGTGCTTATTTATAAGCACTTTGCATTGCAGTTGCATTTTCTTACACACAACCCCCTGTTTTTATATTTTTCCTAGATTCTTAATATTATTTTAGACTTTTCTTGAATTTTTCGATTTTTCTAGGTACATTTGGTATTTTTCTTGATTTAAAACAGCTTTTAAGTCTTTTAATTAGCATTTAATACAATTAAATCGTAAAAGTTTCAAAAAATAAGTTTTCATTTTCTTAGGTTAAGATAAATATAAAAAGTCAAAAAAATTTTTCCAGATTTTTCTAAGTTAAATTTGTAATTTTAAGCAATTTAAGTAGTTTTAAATAGTTTTTAATTAATAGAAAATAGAAAATAATCGAAAAATACAAAATTAGTTTTGAAAATTCTCTTTTGTTATTTTAGATTTTCTAAGTCATAATTTCATTTTTCTAGCTTTATTTCATATTTTCTTGTATTTTAGGCTATTATTAAATAGTTAAAATAGTTTTTAATTAATAATAATTAGATAAATAGTTTTAAAAATAATTTTCTTTTTCTAAAAAGTTTCTTTTATCATTAGGTTTGTAAAAATGTCATTTTCATATTTTTAGGATTAATATTGTTTAAATTTCACATTTTCTTCTGTACGTCACGTAGTTTTTTAATTTAAGTTTTAAAACAGAAAAATCAAAAACATCATTTTGCAAATAGTGATAGCGTTTATTTAATATTTTTTATCTTTTTAATTTTCTTTAATTTGCATTTAAGCCCCTGTAGTTTATGAACTTTTTATGTAGTTATAATCATTCAAACCTCTTTTCCGTTCAAATCTCTCGATCACTATTCGTTTGGTGATTCATCGCATAGCTCGCTGGGACATAACAACCCGGGGAAACACTATACTCTCCTGATCTTCATTGCATTTGTTTCCAGACTGTTTTAAGTTTGTTACGGTTGGCCATTCACAAGTGGCCGGCTTGAGTGATAAAACTTGACGGTTGGGAGCGAATCAGGGTATAATAGAAAAGTTGGACCCAAAAGAGTAGCCTTCAAGATTGATATACAAAAGGCTTATGATACAGTCAACTGGGAGTTCCTGAAACAGTCACTTTTGGGTTTTGGATTTCATGAAAGGATGGTTTTATGGATAATGGAATGTGTTACCACACTTTGCATTTACTCTTAATGTCAATGGAGAAAGAATTGGATATTTCAAAGGTGGAAGAGGTTTGAGACAAGGAGATCCTATGTCTCCTTATCTGTTTACCTTAATAATGGAAGTCTTTACTCTTATATTTCATAAAGAAATTGAAATGGATCAAAATTTTCAGTTTCATCATGGATGTAAGGAGATCAGATTGTCTCATGTGAGTTTTGCTGATGATTTGCTGGTAATGTGTCATGGTGACACTAGTTCTGTGAAGGTTATCAAGAAAGCTTTAGAAAGGTTTAGTACTTGCTCTGGTTTGGTGCCTAATTTTTCTAAAAGTTCTGTATTTTTTGGGAGCATGAATGATGCAGAAAAAATTACTATTAGCACTATTCTTCCTTTTGCTGTTGGGAATCTACCAGTCAGATACTTAGGAGTTCCTCTGATTTCTAAAAGATTAAGTGTAAAAGATTGTAATTGCTTGCTGGATAAAATCAAAACTAGAATTATAAATTGGAGAAATAAGTGTCTATCATATGCTGGAAGGTTGCAGCTGATTGCTTCTGTGTTGGAGTCTATCCATGTTTATTGGGCTTCAGTGTTTCTTATCCCTACAACTATCATTAATGATATTAATAAGCTTTTGAAGAATTTCTTATGGAATAAGGGTGATACTGCTAGAGGAAAAGCTAAAGTTGCTTGGAATGTTGTCTGCAGACCAAAGGATCAAGGAGGTTTAGGCCTTAAAGACTTGAAAATGTTGAATAAAGTCATGCTAGCTAAACACATTTGGAATATTGCTTCCAAAAAAGATACCTTATGGGTTAGATGGGTGCACACAGTCAAGCTTAGAGGGAAAAGCATTTGGAATATTGATGCTGAGATATGTGACAGTTGGGGGTGGAAGAATTTGCTTGGTGTTAGAGACTTAATTAAGAATAAAGTCTTCAAGATAATTGGGAATGGTCAGAGCACTTCTATGTGGTATGATAGTTGGAGTAATATTGGGCCTTTATTCCAATTTATCACTCATAGGGACCTTTATGATGCTAGACTTAATGGGGACATGAAGGTTGGGGATATGATTTTGAATGGCACTTGGTCATGGCCTGAGGAATGGTATGAGAAATTTCCTATTATTACTGGATTGGCAGTCCCTAGCATAAATGATTTGGTGGAGGATAAAACTATTTGGAGAACTAATATGGGTAAAGATGTTGAGTTTTCTATCAAACAAGTTAATTTTGATCTAACCATTCAGAATCCTAAAGTGTATTGGTGGAATTTGGTTTGGTTTTCCCAGTGCATTCCTAAGCATGCCTTCATTCTCTGGTTAGCAGTCCAAGATAAGCTAGGAAAATGGGGAATACATGATGTTATTAGATGCCCTCTATGTCTTAATGACTATGAAAACCTGAATCACTTATTTTTTCAGTGTCCTTTTTCTAAAGAAGTGTGGTGTTGAGGTAAAGAGTTGGCAATCATAAAGGAGCATAGTACAAACTCGCAAGACATTGTTCAAAATCTTACTAATGCTGGGTGTGGTAATAACATAAACAGTGTGGTGAGAAGGCGATGATTCTTTGCTTGTGTATACCATATCCGGAAGGAAAGGAATGGGAGAATTTTCGAGAGATATTAGTAGAAGTTATGAGGCGTTGTTTAATAGTATTGTGGATACTATTAAGAGTAGGCTTGGCTTGACAGATTATAGAAAGTGGTGCTATAAAAGGATAGAGAGCGGTGGGGTTTATCTCTTAAAAGAGCAAAATGAAGTGATGGTTAGAGGTGTTTAAAGGTGTGGTAGATAGTTTTTCTAAAGGCGCTTTGAGGTGTGGTTTATATTCCATGGTTAGTCGTTGTTTCGAGGTGTTTGGATATTAGTTTTCATCCGAATGGTTACTTAAGTCTTTGACTTGCTATAAACAATCAAATGATTTCTTTGCAAACCATAACAATGGATATGTTTCTAGTACCTTGAGTCCTTTTGGTGTGTTGTACTCTGGAACTTTCTACCTTAAGCATGTTTGGCCTGGGAGGAAACGTGATGAGGATTGAAGCTACAGTGAGAGGTCTAATTCATTAGGATGTACCATAATGTAGAGCATATCATTGTAAAGGGTATATGGTTGGGCGGCCAATGTATGATAAGTGGAATAGCGAGGTGAAAGATGAACCTGCTTGGTCCACTTAATGCATTTGGCAAAGGAGGTCTGGTTGGTCATCATTGAGGGTGTGTGTTCCCAGGCAGTTGAAGCCTTTTTCGAGAAGGAAATGTAGATTGTCTTGGTAGAGCCCCCCAATGGATGGGTTATGGGTTCCTAGTGAAGCCTCACACCATTCCTGTCCATTCTATTGTGGTTGTAGGTTGAATGGTTTGGATAGGATGGTGATGGAGAAATGTAGCTAGATGGTGAGTGCAAATAAAGGTGAATTGACAAGCAACTAGTATGGTTTATGCTACAATACAGTTGCATTGTTTGAAAGCTTGGTGGTGATAGAGTAATGGTGATAGCATTGTCTGTTTTTGGTTGTATTTGTGTATAACCATCTGATGTGTAGTGTTATAGCATAGGCTGCATGTTACTGGATGGGGTATGTCCATCTCAGTCTTGAAGTTCTCTTGTAATTTGGAGTTTTGATAATTAATACAATTCACCTTTTGCACTAAAAAAAAAAAAAAAAAAAAAAACAGATAGCCCAAGTATTAAATACACTTTTAAAATTACAAGTCAAAACAATAACAACACTTCATCCCTTCAGCACACCCCAATTCAAAATCGTAACAGCACTTCACGATAGCAACCCAATTTATTGTTTCCATCACAACCACAACCAAGATTCGAAGAATGAAAAGAAAAATAAATCAGATTTGTTCAACTTTGTTACCGATCACTAAAGATCTAAGGTTTATACATTTGATACCATTCGAATGGTGAATAAACCCTTCATTGACAAATAAAGAACATCAAGACCCAAGAATAGATATGTGTTCTTTGTTTTATCATTTCAAAACAAATAGAAACAAGACCCAGTGGTTCGAACCTCACCTCAAGTCAAACGACCAATAAAGGTTGATTTCGACTCAGAGCTTCGCTTCAAATAGAGAAAAAAGAAAAGAGCAATCCATGTATTTGGTTGTGCGTTTTTGTTGAGTTAAGAAAGAAAGTGAAGATTTTTTTTTGACTACAAAAAGTGTGGTGGCTGGGCTTTTGACATGAGTGAAATTAGGGATAGTGGTAGGGTTTTCATTTGTATTTTGACTAAATTTGTAGAGTTGGTCCTAGCTTTATATAAACCGAATTTACTTGGGCTTTCATTTTAGAGTAACCACTCAAGGCATTTACCTAATATAACTTTCACAAAGTACTTGTATGATGTTCATTTTACTTACGTATATACTTGAAAAAAAATAAACATTGGATACTTTTACGTGTTTCTTCATATGTTTTAGTTTTGACCGTTTTAATTTTTATCCAAAACAACAACAAAATATAATTACGACACTATATGTAAAAGTTCAACTCTAAAAGGTACTAAAATAGTAAAATATAACCACAATAAGCATGACATTTCACTATTTCTTATTGTTGCATATTATTATGGAAATCGCAATATGAAAGTATTAACAACCTCTTTTCATCCTTTTTAAATAACTATTTAATGATAAATAACTTTTTAGATCGATGTAAACAATAGCTACAAGCTCGCATTGGAGCGTGACATGCATTGTTCTCGTTAGAGTTATTATAAGTGGGTTATATCTAGGTTAAAAGTGGACTAAATTAAGTTTGAGATGGAGTTTTGTTGGGGTATTTTATTTTAAAAAAAAAAAAAAAAAAAAAAAAAAAATGGTCCAACCATCCATAAATTTTGTGTCGCGAGAAATGTATAATAAAAAAAATTGTCAGCCGTAAAACTTTATCACAGGGTACCCGCCACCGCAATGCGCGGGTACCCTGCTAGTAAGCAATGATGCATTAACTATTTCTAATGACTAAGATCGATAACCTTTGCATATGTTGGCTATTCAGTGACGCTAACATTCTGTTTCAAGAATGCCTTGTCAACGTTCATTGAGGTGTTGGTTTGTGGGAGTTTTAAACACGACAAAACGACTAAGAGTGTGTGAGCCGATGGGGCACACACGATAAACACGAGTATACATGTTGAACGTATTCGATACTTGAAATACATACCCGATATGCATGCCATCTTGACCCGATCACTGTTTTGACCCATGGGCTTTTATGAGTTCTGGTTGGGTCGAAAAAGAATGCCTTGGGCTTTGAAATTCTGATGATCGGGCAAAGAACAAAAGGAGGGAAAGTTTGGCTTGGGTTTAGACTTGTAGAACAAGTCTTTGAATCCACCTAGGAGTCGGTTTGCTGTTTGTATATTAGCAAACACACCCTCAGCCAAACTAACGATTCTTGATATCCCTAATATCCCTAACAACGATCAAAGTTCCAGTTTCTTGATTCCTACTCGATTTGCTAAACAAGTCGACTTAGGGATTTTGGTTTTGAGTGATTTCTAAACTTGCATCAATTCCACTTGATTCAAGAGTTTAGATATTGATCGATTAAAGATTGTTTATGCTTCTCCTTGTCGACTAACAGCAGCAACAAACTTTGTGGTTCTGGTCGTGGTTCTATATCTCGGACAGAATGCGTGTGGATATCGGATCACTACATCCGATATCGGGTATTAAGCAAAAACAGTTTCTAAATTGTTTTGAAGTTCTTGGGCTGAAAGTAAACTTGGTTTTGGAGGTTTTCTGTTCGTGATTTGACTCAAGTGGTCAATTGGTTGATTGGTTTTATTAATACGTTATCGACTAGCCTTTAATCGAACGTATACGTTATTGGGTTTGTGTGTGATATTTATTGAGGTATCTAATTTAGATACTTGGGGTTTCGTTTGGTTTCTTGTTTGTTAATAAAGTACAATTGCCAAGCAAGGTTAGGTTTTCTTTTATCCCTTTATTAATTAATTGTTTATTAATTACGTGTTTAACCTAATTGCGATATTATCTGCCGCGTACTCGTAGAGGTTAATGGTTAACTTAGTTCTAAAATCCCAATAGTGGCATCACGAGCCATCTCGTTTTTGCGATTATGGGTTACACGTTTCTTATTAATAAACATGTTTAAAAGGCTGCATGAAACCTAATTTAGTTATTCGTTTTATTTTGTTTTGACAACTATATGCAATACTTGTCAATTTTTAATAAAAAATAACTAGTCACACACAAATTAAATTATATTGATAATTAGAATTAATTTATTAATTTAAATTACATGTTAATTAGAATTACTTTGCTAATTCGAATTAACTTGTTAATTAGAATTACTTTGTTAATTGGAATTAAATTGTTAATTAGAATTACATGTTAATTAGAATTACTTGCTAATTAGAATTAAATGTTAATTAGAATTAATTAATTGTTAATTAGAATTATAATGATAATTAGAATTACATATTGTTTATTAACTATATAAAAGCGCGTAATTACTTGTTAATTGATATTGCCATGCGTTTTTATGTGTTTTCCGGCCACAAGACCTACTCAATTGCTTTTGCGATGTATGGGGCGATCTAGGTATTGTATCCTAGTGACGGTCTTATGGTTCTCTGTTTGGGGAAGACTCGCAAGAGAACTCGGACCAATATGTGTTTTAGATATTGATGTTTATGTTTATATATTTGTGATTCCATAATGTGCATTATTGTTACTTGCTTTGACACCTAATTGTATGCAATATGGAATAATACATATCGTAACCATTACATCAATATTGGTCTTTATTTACACGCCTAAATATCATGCTCATTATGACCTGCTATTTGATTCGTGGAAAATAGTTTTTGTAAAATAAAGTGACCTAATTTAATGAAACACGTTTTCAAGAATTTAAAAACTAGACGCTATGGAAACTTGGGATGTACGGCTCACCCACTAGAACAAACTCAAAAGGGGGTTCAAAGAGGTGTGCACAGTCGCACCGAAAGGATGTCTAGGTTATGCTTCAGCGCTTACCTGGTCCTCTGCCTCCCTATGCGTTCGATTGGAGCTACCGTGAACCATGATGATCACTACAGTGTCATTACCAAAAGTTTTTAAAATAAGTGTCACAAAGTTGTTTTGCATGCTTCTTTGTACACGATTGTTACCACATTTATATGTGCATACATATTTGTTAATTTTAAGTCTATGCCATCCAACTATGAACACGTGCATTTGGATTGACTTCTCTGGTCAGATCTAAGGGCCTTTCCAACCCATGGTAATTATTTCGCTTTGGTCAGACCTCTGGTTATTTTTACACGTTCATACTTGGTCGACTTATTTCGAGTTGGCTTGGTCAGACCTTGAACCCGAGGCATAAGATGAGAAGTAGACATGCTTTTGACATTATTACTTGATACTAATGCCTTAAACAGTCTCATAAAGTCTAAGAGTTGCATTATGCAATTAACGCTCGTCGCTTACCTCTTGTCCTATTTTTTTACGCACTGGTCAGACCTATGGTAATTAAGTGGGGTTGCAAGATGGATCTTAGTCTTATTAGTAATTAATTGGGTAGTTAATTCTTTTAATAATGTAATTATCGAAAATACTAGAATTGAACTTTTTATGTTCTGATTAATTGTGTTATTGCAACATAATTCGTAAACAAAGTTGTTTTTCTTCGAAAGACAAACTTAGTCTCTTTTCTTGGTAAGAAAAGTGAGACTTATTCCTATCTTTCCTCCTTAGTTGACAAACTAAGATAGGATTACAAAGGTACACTCATTTATAATATTTCATTACCCTTTTGTGGTCTAGAGTTAACTGAAAGATAGAACATTTGTGTAACTGGAAACATTGTGTTTAGAGCTACCAAAATAAATAACATCCTGCACTTGTCATGATGTATGAGTTTAAACCGCAAAGATTAAAGGAATTACTAGCATATTTGCTACGTAGTCTTCTTGGACTCTTATTATTCCTAAAGTGCTAATTACCCTTGGGGCTATGTAGACGATAAAGGAGGAATTGCATGCTAAAGATTCAAGTTAATTGAATAAAAGAATGGCTAGTCCATTGTCTACATAAGTAGAACTTCATATACTCTGTTCAATACCTAAATACATGCTACTCGTAGGTATTTGAAGAAAATAGGAAAGTATATAAAGCGCTATATGCTTTCATCGAAATGTAACACTTACGTGGTTGACAAATCCGATGGGAGCGGTTGCATTTTATTACCGAAATATCATTCATGTAATGTTGTCAATTTCAAAGGAGCTACGGGATTTATTTCCTGTTAGTCACCCATATCATTTCAAACTAGCTTTGAAATAATTCATTACTTTCCGAATATGAACAACCATTGCTTTATGGAAAATTGCATTTTATTTTATATGATAACACGTTGCCTTCCTGCTGTAGCTTCCTAAAGCGTTATCTATAGAATAATAATCCATATTTCCTTATTAAAGGTTATGGTTCCAAAACTACTTATGATATCTATGGCATTATCATATTGTTTGAACAATCAATCACGTGTTGTTTGTATTCATAATATGATGTTGTACCTTACACAAGTAGGAGAAATCTCAAAGTGTGTGCAAGGAACAACAATATTATTGGTATCTCTTGACCGCAAGGTAAGGAAACTAATAATTCTACTATGACTTAAACACATTAGATGTTTAATGCCCTACTACATTCTAATAATGATTCTACTAGGACTTGAACACGCTAGATGTTTGTTGCCCTACTACATTCAAATGTCATGATATAGTGTAAAGATACTTCAACATTTGACTACATGTTTTAGTCAACATAATTATGGTTATATGATAATGATCATAATTCTGAAGTATATAATTAACTTGAAATTACTATAGAACTCAATAGTTTGCGTTCATGATTACTTTTGTTAGTATAATTATGCTTACATGTTAAGACATAATTATAAAGTCATTGAATTAATCAATGACTTATAACATAAAGTATATATAGTAAATGTGTTATGTCTTCTCGTTAACACATAAACATAAGGCTTTGAATTATTCAAAGACTTATAATGTATTATTGAAATGTTATGTTTTCTTGTTAACACATGAACATATAATCCTTTAACAGTTCTATCTTCTTGTGAACATGTGAACATAAGGTTCTTGTATTGTTCAACGAATATACATTATTGCATGCACTTGGTTCGTGAATACTTTATATGAAATTTGGCTCAGCCCAATTGACAAGTATTTGGTCCAAAGAGAATTAAGTTATCTATAGAACTCTGAAATAGTTCCACAATTCTAATAACTCATAGGATACCACTTCATTATGGTATGTCTAATGTGTTGGATCAAACCTTATTCATATTGTTTGGTTCCTGATAGTTTTAATTGCTCTACCTCCAAAACATATCAAGGTTAGAAATTGCGTGTGTCATGGATACACTCAATATAGTTCAAACCTAAAAGGTATTTAAGACAATCTATAACTGAAAACCCTAATTCATTAGGGATTTGAGGTTTTACCACTCAAACCAATTGAATCATAAACCCTTTTGGATTTTTGATTTTTATACGCTTCCTAGCTTGAAGATTGTAGTTTTGGTGTTCTTCCTAGCTTGACGAAACACAAAACTATTGCTAGAACTTTTAGTTAAAGAGTGATACTAAATTAGAGTTTTTCTATAAACCCTAATTTGAGTTGTTGGAAGGAATTCCATTATGTCTTGATTTAAGTTCTGAATTTGTTAAAATCTTATGAAGCATTTTATTAACAAATTTTGAGATGAGAACTTAAAATATATTTTGTGTTTCTCCATAAAGAACAAGTTATTGTTGGTTAAACACTTAGTATTTAGAGAATTGTCTCTAATTACAAAAGTAAGTGGGAGTATATACATATCTCAAAGTTTTTGAGAACAAAATACTTAACCTTCTAAAATCCACTTATTAATGTCATACTAAGGTTAAACATGAAAATGTCGACCAAAGTATAATGAGTACTCTCATTCATAAATCCGAAAGGATGCCTCATCACTTGAGTGATATTTTATATCAATGCTGAGGGATATAAGTTAGAAGATTATTGTAAATCAGCTAACTACTAAAATATATTATCACATGTTGAATCTGATAAATGTTTTAGAACTATGAATGATAAGATGCAGTCCTTAAAAGGAAAATCGAGTTTTGAGTTTGATTGTTGTTTTGCCTAACAGTTAACCTATGAGGTTGGAATGAGTTTCTTTTGAAGAAAGACTCACAAGGACAAAAATTGTATACATGTTAATGCATGACATTTTATTAGAAGTTTTTAATCATACTTAAGCAATTGACTGTGATTAAATTTTCTTATATATACACGCATTAATTATATAAAGATAATTAATTGTCATACATGTTCCTTATATGTAGAATATGGCAATTAGATTTTATAACTCTTTCTTTATGATTACCTTTTGTGAGGACGGTGTGTAATCAAAAGTGTTATTAATCTATATAATATTTATGTAATATACAAATTTAAGCAATCCAAGTTTGGATTGAATCATGCATCTAGGAGTTGAGATCTTGAATTTAATTACAATATGATTCTGATTAAATTAAGACAACTCTTGAGTACATCTGACATTGAGTGGGAGCATTGTGTTTTTCCTTAAAATTTACATATTGAGGATATCATTCCATTTAAGCTAGATATTAATCCTTAAGCTTGGAATGAAACTTCACTTGGAATTTAGGGAATAAAACAAACAATCTTGAAATAGATGTTTATCTGGAATAAACAAATGCGGAAAATGAAGTCTAACACAAATGCAATATATCATTTAAGCAAGTCTTAAATGGTATATTTCACTTGGAGTAATTTATTACATGGATGAAAACCTTATGTTGTTTTAACTAAGGATTTATCATGTATATATATTATATTGTGTATAAGACTAGTTGTTGCTTTTGTACAGGAACAAAATGAGCTGACAACAACAATATCTAATTGAGAGTATTTAGATTATTGTTTTTATAAATGTTTACGAATTATAAAGCATAGTGTTGTATAAGTACAAATGATGCTAGAGGATTATTTATACTAGTTGTAGTAGGATTTTATCATTTATGATAAATCTTCTAACTAGCTATGCTCAACATAGAGCATTGTTGCATTACACATTAAGGAATGAGAATACTTTACACTTTTAGAAACTGTAAAGATGACTGTGAGTATGTCGTTGATTTCTAATACCTCATGCAAGGTAAGACGACATCTCCATACTATAACTCTTGCAATAGTATGAGTGATAACACTCAGATTGTGCATGTTTTTAGTAGCATTATGTGTACTTTTATATCTCATTATTTGGTTATATTTGCGTGATTTTAGTACTTTATCGTATCTAGAGATGTTCGCCTAGTATTTATAACCAAGTGTGGAAATGGAGGAAAATATGGAAATATGCACTAATCAAGATTCCGTTTCAAGAAAGCTAAAGCCCAAGTACCTTTGAAGACCTTAGTGATTGAAGAACCAAGTTCTACAAGTCCGAGTAAAGAGTGAAGATCAAGTTTCATATCTCGGAAGATCCAACCGGATCCGGTTACACCTTCACCGGATCGGTTGGAATTTGATCGGAATTAATGTTTTGCCATAACCGACCGATCGGTCGCAACCCGCAACCGGATCGGTCGGTGTGTTATTATTGAAGACCAGCCGGATCGGTTGGTCGTATGACCGATCCGGTTGGAGAAGCTGCAGTTGTCAAATCTTCATCACTAAGCTTCCCCTTTGCATCCAAACGATTCTAGGTCCTTCTCTTGGTGTATTCTAGTCCCTTCCTTACTCCTTGGAGGCCAAGTTAAGCATTTAACACCCTAGGCCTTGGAATTAGTATAAATAGAGGCTAATTGTGAGCATATTAGACACATCTCATTTTACAAAGCTCTCTACTCATCAAACCAAGCCTTAACCTCCTGAAATTCGTCCTTAGAAATCCAGAGAAGTTTGGAGTTCCAGAAGTTTCATCATTTGGAGGTCAAACCATCAAGAAGTCTACCCCAATACTTGAGGAATCATTACTACACCATTTGTAATCTTATTCCAAGCATTGTAAGACCTTTAATCATGTTTTCTAATGTTCAAAGTTCTGAGTTTATGTTCATGTTTGCTATGAGTGGCTAGTTTCTTTATACACTTGCTTAAATGATGTTGATTATCATATGATTAGTTAGTGATTGTGTTAACATTTTTTAATTCAATTTCAAGTTAATTCTAAGATCCAATTGTGCTAAAGTTTCATAGTGACATTTGTTAATCAAGTTTGGCTAATTGGTAGTAATCGTTGGGGTCGAAAGAACTTCGTGTTATTCAACTAGTCATAATCATTTTGTCTATGGATGATTGTTTTTACCCATTATTCTTGATTATACAAAGGAACTAAGGTGTGGTTGTAATAGAAACGCTTTTTGATTATCAAATTGGATTGATTGGAAACATCTAAATGGTCGTAAGATTAGTTGTTGAGAATCAATTGTAGCCTTTTGTCTATGATCGGTTACCTTTTGTATTGACCATTTCTTAAGCAATTTGATGAGCAAGCGGATGTTTTTGTGTTTAAGTTTATTGATATAGACTTATGAAACTCGAATTGATCTTGAATTGATTGGTTAAACTTAATGCTTGTTTTTATAAACTAAAATCTTGTGAAGGTTTAACTTGTAAGAACAATAGATTAGTTTTAACTAATTATCACAACCAACATGTTAAGTAGTTAACACAATCACATTAATCTATGTTATGATACTAGTTTAAGCAAGTGTAGTTTTAATCATCCGAATTTCATTATATCTATTTGCTTTGTTATATGTTTTGGATAGACTCAGTTAATTCAAACTTGTGCTTAGATTCACTCAAATCCCGCGAACGATCCCGACTTACCTTCATAATCTTGCTATAACGGACGAGTATACTTGCTCGTATGTGTTATTGGTAATATTGGTAATTCACCTTTATAAATTTAAAACTTGCACCAACCGGGCACATCAAGTTTTTAGGCGCCATGCGGGATTTGATTGTGTTTCAAACAAGTTCTTGAATTTCACTCACCGATTCTAAAAAAAAAAAAAAAAAAAAAAATTTCACGAAACCTTAACCGGATCCGGTTGTCCTTCAACCGAATCGGTTACCATTTTTCCATCACTCACTAGTCTAACCGATCGGTCGCATCCCGCAACCGATCCGGTTACTTAATCAGATCTCGAAAACTGCTGTTGTTTGTCCGTGTGTTTAGATATTGCCCGGATTCTCTAGGACATTGTATGAACACTCGAGCAATGGAATAGAACCAATTACACCTCTTACCAACCCCGAACGCTTGATTCAAGAAGAAGGAGAACACTTTTCATACCATTGGAAAATCGTGTACCAAGAGTACCAAACCCACCATTTGATAACCTCATTGAAGCCAAAGTTGTTTACAACCCTTTCACCAATTTACCTTTTCCCATGGCGGACGATCAACCCATGTGGGAACCAATCAACCGTAGCACCAACCCCGAAAGTGCTATTGTTGCTATTAACCTTGGTGACAACTTCACCGTGAAGGGACATCACCTTTCTATGATCAAAGACCGACAATTCGATGGTCGTGCGCTGGCCGATCCAAGATAAGCACATTGCCGAATTCATCGAAATTTGCGGCATGTTTCGTTATGGCGACACCGATGTCAATGCCATTAAACTCAAACTTTTCCCATCATCACTCGCCGGAGATGCTAAAGTATGGTACAATGAATTAACCCGTGAATCATCAATACTGGGAGGAGATGAGGCAAGCTTTTGTGTCGATTCTTTCCACCGCCATGTTTGATCGATTAATGGGAGAAATTTGCATTCAACCAAAACCCAAATGAATCACTTGTCAAGCTTGGCTTCGAATGAAAGATTTGCTTCGAGTTGTCATGGACATGGATTATCAAAAGGAACCATTATCCAAATCTTTACCATGGACCTGATGAAATCTCTCAAGGCATCCTTGATGCTGGAGGAATTTTCTCTATAAAACTCCTAACGATGCACATCAATTACTCAAGATCGAGTACTTCTCAAACTTGATTGGTCCAAAGATTCCAAAACCAAACCTCTTCGAAAAACCGTTGCTTTTGTCGAAAATACCGATACCTCAAAACTCATGGAGAAGATGGAAGCGTTAACCTCACAAATCAACTCGCAATACAAGGATATCAAAGATGAAATGAAAGACATGCGAGACGGATGCAACAATTGTGGAGAAATCACCCATCGTCCGAAGTGCGACGATAAACCTATGGGTGGACCGAAGAAGGAGAAGCAAATTACGCCAAGGAGGATACCGTGGAGGAGGATATCGTAGTAATTATTACGGTCGAAATTCGAAATTGGCAGTTTTATAACACCCTAGGCAAAGTGAACCTAATCGTTGTAGTGTAGTAATTAGGGTAAGCCACGGTATTGATATCGTTCTCTAGGGAATAGGAATGCTAGTAGGAGTTACTACGCTAAGGTTAAGGTTGAGGAAGATTATTTTTATCTTTTATATTTTATGAAAATGGAAAGGTACGAATCTCGGTATTGGATTTGGGGGTTGGTATTTCTACCGATTACTCTACTATTATCTAATTATCTAAACTAAGGTTGTGGGAGTCTATGTCTAATTAATGTGTGCTCGTATGATAGTTTAAAGATGTGTTTACTTAGTTTGTATTACTCCTTAATTATCTCCTATTGATGGTTGAGTGTCACGCCTTATTCCTAGTTGCGTTGTGTTTCTAAAGTTGTAGGGTATCGTTTCTCCCTAACTCTTTGAACTTACCAAAGGGTCTTGTCTACAAACCCACTAGAGATTATAGACTCCTACTCTAAGGCGCTCTTGGATGGTTTAGCCTACAATCACTCGTAATTATACTCTAAGGTTCACAAAGATGAATCAAGCATTATGCACAACGGATGACCTATCGCATTACTAGATCATAAATCAACTAAGATAAGAAACAACCAATCAATATTCAATAATTAAGTTTCATACTTCCTAAGCAAACACACAAATAAATTAGCCGGACATGGAGAACATGCAAGCATACACACAAATAATCAAAGACATAATTGAATTAATGAAGTAAAGACTTATCTTGGTGTAAGATAGGGTTAAAACCCTAAAATATCTGTACAAGACACCTTAGGTTCGGTTTTAGGTTTTACTCCAAAGACTCTCCACACAAAGACCGAAAAATTCGGATTCTATATATAAGATTACAATTTCGACGGCCACCTTATGTTTAGTGACGCCGCCGTGTCGCCGCCATTAGGGTTTCGTCTTGGCCACGTTAACCTTGCGACGGCCACCTTATGTCCGACGCCGTCCTTCTTGACTTCCGACGCCGTCGGATTACATCTAGGCCGCCCGAGTAGCGACGGCCTACTCTTTCACCACTAGACGCCGCCTCTTGAAAATACGAGTTTTGGGTTCCGTCCCGTCACAATAATTCGGGACGGCGTCGCAAATAGCACCCGACGCCGCGCTTTCTACATTCAAAGAATCGTTAGTGTCTCGATTTCGACTTTGGCCATTTTCTTCATATATTCGCCTTTTCGTCCAAATAAGTGCCATTCCAAAGATTTTGCCTTCACGAGACCTAAAAAGTGAAAAGGAACAATATTAAGCAATAACGGATACAAAAGTGATCAAATAAGGACTTAAATGACCCTCAAAATGGTACCTTTTAAAACCTTATCAAATATCCCTACACTTGTTATTTGCTTGTCCTCAAGCAAATGTGCTTTTAGCCAATTAATTTATAAGTTAGGTGTCATTCAAGATTAATTCAAAACGGTCCACAACACATATAAGCCCCAAGAAAGTCATAACAAGCACGGAATTACATACTAGCACCTCACATGGGGTGTTTGGATACTCACATCTCTCTCGGTGTATAAATGAAATATAACAATATAGGAAATGGAAGATAAACACTCATTAACCGGTCCTAGTACATAGATTACCATAGGCTTGAGAATAGATCAAACCTCCATCGCTTTGGCGAAGCACCTAGGAAAGACTATCAAAGAGGTCTTTAAAGGGTTGTAACGTTAGGCTTACGGTAGGGAAATAAGGGTTTGGTGGGATAGGCTATTTAGTGGTGGTAAGTCAAAATCTTTATGTTAATCGCATATGAAGAATGGCGTTGCTAAGCCAAGACTCGACACTCTAAACTCTAGATAATGAAATAAATAAACATAAATTTAAAGGATAGATGTAGGATGGTAGCCCGTATTTTTATTTTATTTTTTTATCACTTTTTTTTTTTTTTTTTTCATACACTTTTACTCTACCATCCTCTAAGATAACATCAAAATACTAGGATTTATAAGCATATCCCTACACTTGAGTTTTTATTACTCTAATACTAATTTGACCCGATTTGAAAAGATCAAAACACTTGGGGTACATTATTACGCAAACAAAGGGAATTTGAATTTAACGCCCTTCCGTCATTTCATAAACTTTACTTTTCCCATGAATCCCAATCATCCCAAAATCAGATACAAAGGATATGACTCGACTTAGCAACTCATGCAAGCAACCGATAATTGAACTAAGGGTTTAGGGTGATAACAAATATTTGCACTAAAAGTGAGTGCATAAGGGGTAGGCTAAGGCGATTTGGGTGTATATTTGGGGTGGGGTGTAAATAATGTTTTCACCGATATTCGGAAAACCGAAATATCACGAGAACCGCGAAAAGGATAGGCTCGAGGGGTTAACTAGGGTATCGTGTACTAAAAATGAGTACAACGCAAAGGGTGTGGGGAATTACTCAACCGATGTGGAAGAAGTAATTATATTACGGTATTAAACAAGGGTTATCCTAATGCCTCTTATCATTTAGTTATTCCTAACTACACAAGTGTAGCCTCACTTGTGATCTCGAATGCATCACAAAACAAGTTCTAGAATCTAATATCTTCCGGTTCACACTCTAAGCATTAAAGATGAATGCTTTAATTCCTACTAATCTAAGGGCGATCCTCACATTTTGGGTGGAATTTGGGTGGTAAGGGTTTTGTGCTAGTCATGCAACTTCCTATCCATGAGACGCTTTTGTTAAGACTAATGGCCCACTCCTATATGTCATGAAAATTTTAAATTTGGTGCCAAAATTACCCTAACCGACATTTTCTCATGGTTTATTACACAATCACAATTGATTTAAACAAATAATCAAGGATAAGCATAGTTTCAAAGTTCCCGCTTTATTTTCCCTCCCTACACTTAAACCGAACATTGTCCCCAATGTTCCCGAAAGTATCAAAGTTATGATAAAGAAGGTAATTAAAACGAAAGAAACTAGTACTCCTCGATTAGCTCGGTAGATCCGTAAAGTGGTGGTTAAACTCTTTCCAAGAAGAATTATTGCGTGAAAAGCTCCTTCCAATCTTATGTAACTTCTTCTTGACAAACTAAACCCGCACACTTGAAGAAAACAAACGAAACCTTCGCGTAAAATCGGCGGTAATAATATATATAAGACTCGATTTAAACTAGGATATAATGCTTGTGGAATGGATGTTTACTGAATTTCTAAGAAAATTAAGACCGGAAAATTCCAAAATTTATAAGTAGCTCGAAAATGAGAAAAAGTAATCGATGTTTTACTCCTTCCGACGCCGTCAGTTGCAATCTCGACGCGTCAAAGTTATCCCGACAAAAAGCGGTCTCGATTTTCGCGATTTTTCGGAAAATTTACATCTTTAGAATCTGGAAAAATTTCTGCAAAACATCCATTATGACTCGATACAAGCATTTGACTCGAACAAACAAACATATATATCTTTTAGTTAATTGTTATTCTCATGTTTACGTTTCTTTTGAAAACGTGTGTAATCCTCCCTACACTTATCCCTTATGTAAAATACCTTTATATGCAATTAAGACGAGGTTAAAAACAAAATAAAGCATTTTTACAAATTTAAACATGAGGATAAACAATTAATAAAAGATATATGACACTAACAAGCAAACAATTAAGCATGGGTTGCCTCCCACGAAGCGCTTTTCTTTATTTAAGAGTCTTGTAGCTAGACTCATAGTCGTGCTCCTACGTTTTCTCACGCATCCTCAATGAGAATTCTATCATGTTGACAAAATCTTCATCGACTCTATACCTAGGCCCTAAAGTCAAGCAACCCTTATAATAATGCCTCCTTCTTTCCCACATGAATTTATAACCTTTTTCAACATCTTCCTTGCTTTTGTCCTCAAAAGCTTTGATGTTGTCTCGATCATAAATAGACAAGTGGCCATACTCGGTTGTTTTCCAAGGCATCCTATAGGTGATCTCATCGGTTCCTTCCTTGAACCTAACCGCTCCATCATGCTTGTTATGGCTCATTCTAGATGTTTCAACAAACGGTTTCCCTAGCACTACTTGGGATAAACTATAGTCAATGACGATCCTACATCTTCTAGGACCATAAAATCAACTAGATAGGTGAAATTTCCTATAAAGACATGCACGCCCTTGATTCTTCCCACAAAGTTGCAAACTCCTCCCGGATACTTAGGGTCTCTCCTAATATTGAGTCGTTCATTCATAATGTCATTGTAGATGCAGATGACATTACGTTGATGGGGATTCAGTATCTATGTAAGCGTGGTCGACACTCCTATATCCGATCATACAAGGGATTTTTAGGTTCCGTGGGTTTCTCTCTAATCTTTGGGCATATCCTAATGATGGGTGATCGTGGATTATCGATTATGTATTGATGGTACGCAACCTCTTCTTTAGTGGGGTAAAGATTGAAGTAAGCACCATTTTCCACATCCACGTTGTTGTTTATCATGCCATTTTCCGACCATCGCTAATCATCGAACCAATTATAGCGTACCGACTACTTTCTCAACAGCTTCCCTAATTGTACTATCGAATATTTTCGCAAACTCAAGGTCGGCTTTCTACTCACATATCGGCTTTGATGGTTGTGTTGGTTATTAGGTTGAGTTTTGAGTGACATTGAAATTTTTGTGTTGGGTTATTAAGTGGTGACCGGTTATCATTCTTCATGATGAAAAGTGATGGGGTTATGAACAAAGGTTACGAAGAAGGGGATAGACTAAGAGAGATCTAGAAAATAAGAAAAATTTACTTGATAGGAATCAAGCAAAGAAACCCAAACGAGGTGGACTACTAACTAGCTATTCTATTCCCGCAATGCGCCTAAAACTTGATAACGCTACACGTCGCTCGGGGTCAAAGGAACTTCCTTTTCTTGAGCAAGTTTTATAACACCCTAGGCAATGAACCTAATCGTTGTAGTGTAGTAATTAGGGTAAGCCACGGGTATTGATATCGCTCTCTAGGGAATAGGAATGCTAGTAGGAGTTACTACGCTAAGGTTAAGGTTGAGGAAGATTATTTTTATCTTTTATATTTTATGAAAATGGAAAGGTACGAATCTCGGGTATTGGATTTGGGGGTTGGTATTTCACCGATTACTCTACTATTATCTAATTATCTAAACTAAGGTTGTGGGAGTCTATGTCTAATTAATGTGTGCTCGTATGATAGTTTAAAGATGTGTTTACTTAGTTTGTATTACTCCTTAATTATCTCCTATTGATGGTTGAGTGTCACGCCTTATTCCTAGTTGCGTTGTGTTTCTAAAGTTGTAGGGTATGCGTTTCTCCCTAACTCTTTGAACTTACCAAAGGGTCTTGTCTACAAACCCACTAGAGATTATAGACTCCTACCTAAGGCGCTCTTGGATGGTTTAGCCTACAATCACTCGTAATTATACTCTAAGGTTCACAAAGATGAATCAAGCATTATGCACAACGGATGACCTATCGCATTACTAGATCATAAATCAACTAAGATAAGAAACAACCAATCAATATTCAATAATTAAGTTTCATACTTCCTAAGCAAACACACAAATAAATTAGCCGGACATGGAGAACATGCAAGCATACACACAAATAATCAAAGACATAATTGAATTAATGAAGTAAAGACTTATCTTGGTGTAAGATAGGTTAAAACCCTAAAATACTGTACAAGACACCTTAGGTTCGGTTTTAGGTTTTTACCCAAAGACTCTCCACACAAAGACCGAAAAATTCGGATTCTATATATAAGATTACAATTTCGACGCGCCACCTTATGTTTAGTGACGCCGTGTCGCCGCCATTGTGGTTTCGCCTGGCCACGTTAACCTTGCGACGGTGTCACCTTATGTCCGTGACGCCGCCTCTTCAGCCTTCTCGACGTCGTCTCGGATTGCATCTAGGTCGTCTCGAGTAGCGACGGCCTACTCTTTCACCACTAGACGCCGCCTCTTGAAAATACGAGTTTTGGGTTTCGTCCGCCACGCCACACTGCGGGACGGCCGCAAATAGCACCCGACGCGCCGCTTCTACATTCAAAGAATCGTTAGTGTCTCGATTTCGACTTTGGCCATTTTCTTCATATATTCGCCTTTTCGTCCAAATAAGTGCCATTCCAAAGATTTTGCCTTCACGAGACCTAAAAAGTGAAAAGGAACAATATTAAGCAATAACGGATACAAAGTGATCAAATAAGGACTTAAATGACCTCTCAAAATGGTACCTTTTAAAACCTTATCAGAATTGCTGAGAATATGCTTGTTCAAGTCGGTAAATTCATATTTCCCGTGGACTTTGTAATTTTGGAAATGGAAGAAGATAGTAAAGTCCCACTCATTTTAGGAAGACCTTTCCTAAACACCGCCGACGCAATCATCAAAGTTAAAGGAAAAGAACTCAACCTTGGAGTTGGGGAAGATCGAATCACTTTTCTTATCGATAAAGCAATGCGCTACCCACATTCCAGTGATGACACTTGTTTTAACGTCGATGTTATTGATGAAGTCACCGATGAGGAATTAGATGCACATCGAACGAATCCGATCCATTCATGACTACTTCAAAAATCAATGAAACAGATTCGACAAAGAGTTTGATGATTTCATGAAAGTAGAATTTGAAGAAGATAACTCGTAAGAAGAAGAAATAGAGGAAGAGGAAGAAAATTTTGAGGAAATCACTTTCAATGACAAGATGCGAATAAAACTTTATCGAAGAACCACCCACGGATCTCGAACTCAAACCTCTCCCAAATCATCTTGAATATGCTTATCCGGAGGAGAACTCACTTCTTCCAAAGAGTCATATCTTCATTGCTCGAGGATGATGAGAAAGAAAGTTTAGTTTCCGTACTCAAAATCACAAACAAGCTTTTGCTTGAAAACATCCGATATCCCGTGAATTAGTCCTAATTTCGCAAACACAAAATCAATTTTGAAGAAGGGATTAAGCCGTGGTAGAACGTCAACGTAGACTCAATCCCAACATGAAAGAAGTTGTTAAAAGGAAATCATTAAACTTCTTGATGCCGGAATCATTTACCCAATTGAGGATAGTCCTTGGGTAAGCCCTGCTCACCGTGTTCCCAAGAAAGGAGGAATGACGGTTGTAACTAATGAGCGAAATGAGCTAGTTCCAACTAGAACTGCCACCGGTTGGCGTGTTTGTATTGACTATCGTAAGTTAAACAAAGCCACCGAAAGGATCACTTTCGCTCCCGCTCATGGATCAAATGCTTGAAAGACTAGTGGGAAATAAATTCTTTTGTTTCCTCGACGGATTTTCGTGGATATTTCCAAATTCCCATCGATCCTAACGATCAAGAAAAGACCACCTTTACTTGTCCTTTTGGAACCTACGATATCGGCGTATGCCTTTTGGTCTTTGTAATGCACCCGCGACTTTTCAGAGGTGTATGATCGCCATATTCCAAGACATGCTAGAAACCTCCATGGAAGTTTTCATGGATGATTTTTCGATCTTTGGAGATTCATTCAAGCTTGCCTTTCTAATCTAGATAAAATGCTCGAAAGATGCGAAGTCGCACATCTTGTTCTCAATCGAGAAATGCCACTTTATGGTAACCAAGGAATTGTGCTTGGCCACAAAATCTCTAGTGCCGGAATGGAAGTCGACAAAGCAAAGGTCGATGTCATCTCAAAACTTCCACCACCAACTAACGCCAAAGCCGTTAGGAGTTTTTAGGACATGCTTGGTTTTACCGCCGATTCATCAAAGATTTTTCCAAAATATCTCGTCCGATGACAAAACTTCTTGAGAAAGAATCTATCTTTAACTTCGATGCGGATTGTATGAAAGCTTTGAATCATCGAAATCTCAACTTACTAGTGCTCCAATCATGGTTTCACCTAATTGGTCACTACCTTCGAACTTATATGCGACGCAAGCGATTTTTTTGTTGGAGCCGTCTTAGGACAACGCGAAGGAAAACACTTTCGCCTATATATTTTGCCAAGAAAACACCGAATAGTGCCCAACAAAATTATACCGTCACCGAAAAGAATTACTAGTCATCGTTTTCGCTTTGACAAATTCAGATCATATCTTGTGCTCTCAAAAAAATGCTTTTACCGATCATTCAAGACTCAAGTATCTGCTCACCAAACAAGATGCGAAACCACGCCTTATTCGATGGATTTTGCTACTCCAAGAATTTGACATCGAAATCAAAGATAAGAAAGGAGAGAATCTTGTCACGATCACTTATCCCGCCTCGAAAATCCTAATCTTGAGGAGTTGAAAGAAGAAGAAATCGATGATTATTTTCCGATGAAACTCTTATGACCATCGACGGAAATGACGATCCTTGGTTTGTCGACTTTGCAAACTACCTCGTCGGAGGAATTCTCGTAAAAGGACTAACTCATGCTCAAAGAAGCAAATTCTTTTCGAACTCAAATACTATTTTGGGAAGAGCCATATCTTTTCAAAATGTGTCCCGATGGGATGATCCGAAGATGTATTTTTGGTTCCAAACTCGTAAAATTCTTGACGAATGTCACCATGGCCCCTCTCGGGGACATTATGGTCCTTCCACCACAGCCTAAGAAAGTTTTTGATGCGGATTCTATTGGCCAACAATATTCAAAGAAGCACATACACTTGTTCAAAATCGTGACGCTTGTCAAAGAACCACCAATCTCTCTCGAAGGGATGAAATGCCATTAACAAGCATTCAAGTGTGTGAAATATTCGATATTTGGGAATAGATTTCATGGGACCTTTCCTAAATCCCACAAATTCAATACATTCGTTGCTATAGATTACGTGTCCAAATGGGCGAAGTCGAAGCTTTACCGACAAACGATGCTCGTGTCGTCGTTAATTTTCTCAAAAGCTTTTCGCTCGTTATGGAATTCCCAAAGCACTCATAAGCGATCGTGGAACTCATTTCGCAATCAACAAATGGAAAAACCATGAAAAGATATGGAGTTCATCATCGATTTGCGATCGCTTATCATCCACAAACTAGTGGTCAAGTCGAAAATACCAACAGAGCTCTCAAAAGAATCTTGGAAAACCGTAAAAGACAATCCATCTTTATGGGCAAGAAAACTTGATGATGCTCGTGGGCATTTCGACGGCTTATAAAACACCAATTGGTACAACTCCTTACAGACTCTGTATGGGAAGACTTGTCATTTGCCGCTCAAGTTGAACATCGTGCTTATGGGCGCCGACAATGTAACACCGATCTCAAAATAGGCGGAGAGAAAAGATTTACGCAATTGCACGAACTCGATGAATTAAGACTCCAAGCTTATGAAAACTCCAAACCGTATAAAGCCGTAACAAAAGCTTATCATGATAAAAGCTACAATTCGAAAAGAATTCAAAGCCGAGATAAAGTTCGCTTTTAACATGAAATTCAAATTCAAAACTCCTAAGTTACAACCAAAATGGTTTGGACCATATGTCGTTAAACATGGATATCCATCCGGGTATGTCAAACTCTATGACAAACAAGGTGGAAGTTTCATTGTTAATGGACACCGAATCAAGTTATACTACGACAAGGAGCAAACGAATGAAGTTTCGATTCGGCGGTGTCCTCGAGACACCATGAGAATGAATTCAAACTATCACCTTTGTAGCACCATTTCTCGGAAGAATTCCACAAACTGCTCCATGGAAACCAATCACGAGTTAAATCGAACGATATTGAAGATACCGTGAAGAATTCCTATACATCCCCGAACTTTACAAAATGTTCAAAGTCGCTTTGCACCGAATAAATCGGGAAGAATCGAGTCGGTGATGACTGTTAATAAACAAGCGCTTCTCGGGAGGCAACCCGTGTGTTTTGATTTTCGTGGTCACTCCCAAAGTTTAAACCTTTGGTTGAACTTAAGTGTGGGGTGCCACCTTTAAAAAACCTTTGTTTGTTTATAAGATTGTGTGCGGTGATGATTTCTCTAGTGGATGCCAGGAATGAAGAAGAATTTTAAGTCGATAAACTCGTTGACATATCTGGTTTCATCTCTATTTTCCTATTTCTATACTTTGAAGTTCGTTTATCATTGAGGACAATGTCTAACTTAAGTGTGGGGGTGAATAGGAAAATTAGAGTTTTCATGCTTAAATTTAAAATTTTGTTTGCCCTTGTGATCTAGTTGTTTTCACACTTTTAGGATTATCTATTAGAATAACTGGATCATTCCATTGGTAAAAGCGGTAATATTTGAAACTTGAGATGTGTTCGATTACTATTGCAATCCATTCAGGATCGATAACATTTGCTAACACATATTATACCCTTTCCACTAAATTGTGAGGATTTGAGCCTATTTCTTATTAGCATACATCTTTTATGCTTAGAATTTTTGTTATGAGTGTCGGTGATTTTATTTATTCTAGAACTTGTGCTTGTAAATCATTACAGATCGCAGTGAGATTGCATTCATGCGATATAAGTGAATTCGTGTGATAAAGAGGCACCTTAGGATTTAACCCAAATGGCCTTCCATTTTACATCTAATGATATATTAGCTAGCCTCATTGGTTAGTTAACCAACCACATGGACCCATTTGTAGTGCTCATTTTAGCACTAGATACCCCTAGTTACACCTTCCGAGCCATCCCTTTCGCTTTTGCTTCACCCGTAAAATACAAAAGATTTTACACTTTAAACCTTAGCCTATCCCATATCAATGTCTAAACGGTTGGTTGCTAGTTTCATGGAAAGTGAAGATTGTTCAAATGATTATGAGTACCACATCCTATGTGATTGATTGAGCCATGTTATGAGTTCAAAAAAAAAAAAAAAAAAGTTCGTGTTGAAAGTATGGAAATAATAGCCAATGTGCTATGTTCGAGAACAATTGTCATGGCAAAAGCAAAAGTCGTGGAAAGTGAAAAGAAGAAATTGAAGCTATAATCATTTATTCGGTTCGTGGAATGTTTGATAGCTAGCAACACGGTATTAGACTTGATTTCATTTTATTTTAACACCAATTTCATTAACATTCCCATGCCTTATCCATACCCTTAACCCTTAGCCTTTCATTATAACCCGAATAAAAGTCCTCTTTAGATGTTTTTACTTGGTGCTCATGCCACATCAGTGGAGTTTTGTTTCTTGTACAAGCTTATGGTAATAATCTAATCATGACTGAGCAATGAGTGTGATTTATCTTATTACTCCACTAAAAATGAGTGATTGAGTGAATTATATTCCATTATTTTTTTTCGTGAGGTGTTTTGAAATGTTAATCATGCAAGAAAATCATTGGATATTGTCAAACATCTTGATGTTTCACTTTTATAAAGCATAATTGATGAATCCTCTCTCGTATTTATACTTGGTTGATTTGCATCACATTTTCATAATCACGATCTTGTACCGGTGGATGTTTTTCCTAGATTTGCTTGAGGGCAAGCAAAGTTTAAGTGTGGGGAATTTGATAACACTCTGATTGTGCATGTTTTAGTAGCATTATGTGTACTTTTATATCCATTATTTGGTTATATTTGCGTGATTTTAGTACTTTATCGTATCTAGAGATGTTCGTCTAGTATTTATAACCAAGTGTGGAAATGGAGGAAAATATGGAAATATGCAACTAATCGAAGATTCCTGCTTCAAGAAAGCTAAAGCCCAAGTACCTTTGAAGACCTTAGTGATTGAAGAACCAAGTTCTACAAGTCCGAGTAAAGAGTGAAGATCAAGTTTCATATCTCGAAGATCCAACCGGATCCGGTTACACCTTCAACGGATCGGTTGGAATTTGGTCGAATTAATGTTTTGCCATAACCGACCGATCGGTCGCAACCCCAAACCGGATCGGTCGGTGTGTTATTATTGAAGACCACCGGATCGGTTGGTCGATGACCGATCCGGTTGGAGAAGCTGCAGTTGTCAAATCTTCATCACTAAGCTTCCCTTTGCATCCAAACGATTCTAGGTCCTTCTTGGTGTATTCTAGTCCTTCCTTACTCCTTGGAGGCCAAGTTAAGCATTTAACACCCTAGGCCTTGGAATTAGTATAAATAGAGGCTAATTGTGAGCATATTAGACACATCTCATTTTACAAAGCTCTCACTCATCAAACCAAGCCTTAACCTCCGAAATTCGTCCTTAGAAATCCAGAGAAGTTTGGAGTTCCGAGTTTCATCATTGGAGGTCAAACCATCAAGAAGTCTACCCCAATACTTGAGGAATCATTACTACACCATTTGTAATCTTATTCCAAGCATTGTAAGACCTTTAATCATGTTTTCTAATGTTCAAAGTTCTGAGTTTATGTTCATGTTTGCTATGAGTGGCTAGTTTCTTTATACACTTGCTTAAATGATGTTGATTATCATATGATTAGTTAGTGATTGTGTTAACATTTTTTAATTCAATTTCAAGTTAATTCTAAGATCCAATTGTGCTAAACTTTCATAGTGACATTTGTTAATCAAGTTTGGCTAATTGGTAGTAATCGTTGGGTAGAAAGAACTTCGTGTTATTCAACTAGTCATAATCATTTTGTCTATGGATGATTGTTTTACCCATTATTCTTGATTATACAAAGGAACTAAGGTGTGGTTGTAATAGAAACGCTTTTGATTATCAAATTGGATTGGTTGGAAACATCTAAATGGTCGTAAGATTAGTTGTTGAGAATCAATTGTAGCCTTTGTCTATGATCGGTTACCTTTTGTATTGACCATTTCTTAAGCAATTTGATGAGCAAGCGGATGTTTTGTGTTTAAGTTTATTGATATAGACTTATGAAACTCGAATTGATCTTGAATTGATTGGTTAAACTTAATGCTTGTTTTTATAAACTAAAATCTTGACGAAGGTTTAACTTGTAAGAACAATAGATTAGTTTTTAACTAATTATCACAACCAACATGTTAAGTAGTTAACACAATCACATTAATCTATGTTATGATACTAGTTTAAGCAAGTGTAGTTTTTAATCATCTGAATTTCATTATATCTATTTGCTTTGTTATATGTTTTGGATAGACTCCGTTAATTCAAACTTGTGCTTAGATTCACTCAAATCCCTGCGAACGATCCCGACTTACCTTCATAATCTTGCTATAACGGACGAGTATACTTGCTCGTATGTGTTATTGGTAATATTGGTAATTCACCTTTTATAAATTTAAAACTTGCACCAACCGGGCACATCAATGAGCATATGAGATAAGACACTCATCTTATATTTCAAATCACTCACTATATGTGAAGATTGAAACAAGTATTCAGAAAGTTTACTCAGATGACTATTTAGTTTTTCTTTTAAAGAAAGGTTGAGAATGTTGGAAACATTAGGCTTCAACTTACTAAATGAGTTTCATGCATATCTGTTTTAGTATTTGGATAATTGGGATTGAAAGACAATTTTTATTTTATGATGAATAAAGATACTTGGTATTTGTTATTCATGCATATAATAATTGTTATCATATATTTGCATGTTTAATCCTTAAATAATTTTATTATTCTAAAATATGTCCATTGTCGGTTAACAATATGGGAATATTGTTATGTAAGGAAAATGTGAGTGTTGGTTATATTCTAACGAGAATGTGGATTGTTCCCGCCAAACTCATATGTATTCACTAGAGATGCATATTGGATTCCCCAACTTTCAAACATTTACTTTTGGATCATTGTCATAAGTAAAATATTGAAAATGATTTGTTATCTTCGTCCTTAGACTTGAGATGCAAGCAAGTTCTGTTATGCGTGGATATCATTTTTTGTAGGTATATACAAAACGCTATCTGAATAAGGTAGTTATAAAGGCTATATTTCGGAGTGATGTGAAACAGCATCCACAACACTTGTAGTCAATAAAGGATTTGTTACTCCACTTGATATGTGCGAGAAGATACCATGGCGCCTCTCCGATTTAATCGATAAGCTCGTTCGGCGGACCCAAGGGTAATGCAAGATGATTCTTGATTACATTTGGTATATCCGAATTAAAATCTATAACGAGATTCTAAATGATTAAACTATATGGAATGATTTAAGATCCATTATCCATGGTTTAACGGTATCTATAACAAAGGATGATTAGAGCAAGACATTGAATGACCATGCTCTCGAGAAACTTTTACGAAACTATTCTCTCATACACTTTTAGTTAAAAGCGGTGAGAGCGTTTGCTAAGCGTTTAGTCGTTAGTTTTGTGTGCCATTCGACACACCAACTCCCAAGTGGGAGCTGTTGGTTTGTAGGAGTTTTAAACACGACAAAACGACTAAGAGTGTGTGAGCCGATGGGGGCACACACGATAAACACGAGTATACGTGTTGAACGTATTCGATACTTGAATTACATACCCGATATGCATGCCATCTTGACCCGATTACTGTTTTGACCCATGGGCTTTTATGAGTTCCTGGTTGGGTCGAAAAAAGAATGCCTTGGGCCTTGAAAATCTGATGATCGGGCAAAGAACAAAAGGAGGGAAAGTTTGGCTTAGGTTTAGACTTGTCGAACAAGTCTTTGAATCCACCTAGGAGTAGGTTTGTTGTTTGTATATAAGCAAACACACCCTCAGCCAAACTAACGATTCTTGATATCCCTAATATCCCTAACAACGATCAAAGTTCCAGTTTCTTGATTCCTACTCGATTTGCTAAACAAGTCGACTTAGGGTTTTTGGTTTTGAGTGATTTCTAAACTTGCATCAATTCCACTTAATTCAAGAGTTTAGATATTGATCGATTAAAGATTGTTTCTGCTTCGCCTTGTCGACTAACAACAACAACAAACTTTGTGGTTCTGGTCGTGGTTCTATATCTCGGACAGAAGGCGTGTGGATATCGGATCACTACATCCGATATCGGGTATTAAGCAAAAACAGTTTCTAAACTGTTTTGAAGTTCTTGGGCAGAAAGTAAACTTGGTTTTGGAGGTTTTCTGTTCGTGATTTAATTCAAGTGGTCAATTGGTTGATTGGTTTTATTAATACGTTCTCGACTAACCTTTAATCGAACCTATACGTTATCGGGTTTGTGTGTGATACTCATTGAGGTATCTAATTTAGATACTTGGGGTTTCGTTTGGTTTCTTGTTCGTTAATAAAGTCCAATTGCCAAGCAAGGTTATGTTTTCTTTTATCCCTTTATTAATTAATTGTTTATTAATTACGTGTTTAACCTAATTGCGATTACTAGATCTTTATCCGCTGCGTACTCGTATAGGTTAATGGTTAACTTAGTTCTAAAATCCCAACATGAGGTTCAAGTGACATTAAAGCAGTGCTTTCCTCACTGGTCTATTAATATTACTACTTCAATGGGTCAACTGTTCATTATTGCTCAAATATTGATACCATTTAATTGATACTAAAATTAATTGATACGTGTTTAAATAATGAACTTGTATCAATAGGCTTCAAGTGGCATACAGTTGATGGAGAAGTAACTTCAAGTGGCATACAAGTTCATTATTGCTCAAATATATATCATTATTAATTTTAGTATGGTGAACATTCAAAACGAGAGATGTGGTCTAGTTAAATACGATACAAGGGGATATATGGGATACAGCTAATGTGGATAAGGAAGGGAGATAAGGAGCTCTTGCCTTCAACTCAGAGTTCCTTCCGCAACATCTGTACATATGTTTAATATACAACCATAAGAAGTTATGCTGCTCAACTTGTCGTGTAAGTCTGTAACATGTTATGCAAATCGTGAAACAACTTCGATCTTTTGAAGTTATACTAAACTAAGTCCACGAAAATGGGTATTTTGATAAGTCGTATTGTTACTGACAAAGTGACAATCCAAAATTACTATCCGGGCATGACTAAGTGTAAAGGATATATGCATTGGATCATATTTGCAGGAAAATCAAGATAAAATTAGGTCTTGAACAAATTTAATAAATGTAATAATGTGACGATGCTCATGGTACCAATTGAATCCCAACTCTTTTATTTCGTGATGCGGTTTATGCGTCTCCTATTGATATGAGCATTCATGTATCAAGATCCATCCGATCTGCTTTACTCGTAAAAAACAAGAAAAAAACCAAAACCCGGCCGGCCGGGTCCCGAGAGCCGGTTTGACCTGGGTCACCTTAAACCCGGCAGGTCTAACCGGGTTTCGTAAATCATAAACGGTATTAATTTGACCTGTTTTCTTGACCCGAACCGGTCCAACCAGTTGTAGCAGCCGGGTCAATCCAGGTTTTAGGACATTATTTTTTACGTAGTAATTAAACTTTTGCAGTATCAAGTAAAAAATAGTGCAAAATTCTCAATAGTAAGACTATGAGTCAAAACACCAAGCATAAGCAACAATTTTCAATAGGCAAGTAATCAAGTTAACAGTTTGTTCTCATATTCATTAAGTAATTAAAGATTTGTTGGATAAGTTACTAAAGGTCTTTCATGATCATATTCATTAAAAGCAGAATGCGATGTGATCTTGTGAGGTGGTCTAGAAAGGAAAATGGTGCCACATCAAGACTTTTAATCCATGACATCGTGTTTTTACAAGACCAAAACATCCTCTCCAAGATAACATCCAGTTTTTGGTGCCGTGCACACCCTTAGACCCCACATATCTATTTTATTTTTTTCATTTATTTAAATAAACAAATTATTAGCCTACTATAAAATGTTAACCAAAAGAGAGGAAAAAAAAGTTTAACCAAAAACTATGTTCAAATTTGGAAATTCCAAAACGCAAACCCAACTTGTACAACCTAATCAAAATGCCTGGCCCAAACTTAAAATCAATACAGCTAGCCCAAATTCAAAATCCATAAAAATGATAAACCTAATCACTTTACCTTTGCAGCCACAACAAGTACAGCCACACACATCTTCTTCCTTCCAAACCTGCAAACTCAAAAAAAAAAATAAACACATCTCAAACACAAACACAAAAAGAGAGCAAAAAAAAAAAAAAATGTATATGTTTGGCGTGAGCTGGTGGCCACGGCGCCAAGACCCACCAGCCCAGCTACGGTGTGGAGTCTCGCGCCAAAGGGGTGTTCTGCCTAAAGGAAGCGGTTTGCCTTTGTAGTTTCGATGTACCACAACAGATACCATACCTGATAAAATAAGTACAAAAATTACCATTCGTAATACTATGTAGTTAGGAAGCATTGGAGGAGCCGACCCGTGCCCTCCAGTATAATCATTGTCGGTATGTGGAACGAATTAAAAAACTAATTGAAAGAGAATGTAATCCAAATTAGAAAGCATGACCATACTCATAGGTCAACGAACATATGCGACACCACACGTAAATATGTAGGTGACAAATATGTTAATTTCAGAGACCTTCATATGAAAGACAGCGAGTTGCATATCACAACAAAAAAAAAAAAAAAAAAAAAAAAAAATCTTGAGCCGTAGACATAGTTACTAACTTGTTATGCAGACCCCTATACAACTTTGGTCTATGGAAGTTAACGGTTTGAGTAAGTCGAGTCCAATAATATGGATATGCTGTTAAGTTGCATTGCTGTAAAGTGTGATATCTTTGTGCTAAGCGGTTCACTTAAAACCACGCCTTGTTGGGAAAGTTTGTCTTGGTGAAATTAATCGACCAGGTTCAAGTCATATCCTCGTCATAAAATCTATAAGACACCTGAGAGGCTTTGTGGAATAAGAATTTGCAGTCTTAGTCTTCGGGCCACTCCAGTTAGCTCCCCACTGCGCCAGGAGAGTTCTTGGGCTATTCTTTTAGGGTGGACAATGACCGGTGCTAAAAGACACTTGGGTCAAGGTGTTCCCGCCAATCTACACATTTTCGTGGAATAATAGCCAGGACTACCATTATACAATTTTGTGCACTAACCCACATTGACTTCCAAGTCTTTCATGATGACACGGTGTTTATATTTCGAGCCTAAACACACGGGTCAAAGCAACTCCTATTGGTGAGAGAAGTTGAGGTTTGGATGGATAATGGATTGAGCGACATGAAGATCATTTTATAGAACATTGTTCCATTTCATTTCATTTTATGCTGAAGGTTGTTTTTATGTTGTCCCATATCGAAGGTTGAGTATAGAAGTGATAGGTTGTGGGGATGCTATATAATAAGATTAGAGGTGAACTTAAAAAATATGATCCTTCAGGCATGTTTTGACGGGATATGATGAGTGGTCAATGCTTGTATTTAAATATGCAAGAAGGGGTGTTCTGCCTAAAGCCTGTTACGACAATTAGGCACCTCTAATCTTAAACCATCTGATCCCTAGTCTTATTTTTAAGAAAAAGTGTTTTTTTTTCTTGTCTTCTTTAAAGTGTTTTCTTTTTTGCTATCTCACAATTTTCTTTAAAGTTATTTAAAATTTTCATTTTCCATTTTTTTTTGCTAACCATAGCGTTTTAGCTAAACATAATTTAATAAGAGTACTAATGACTAGGGTTTTGATTAAATGCCACATTTTAATTGTTTTTGTATCTGTTTCTAGTTTTCGAAACAGCTTCCTTTTTAATTGGCCAAAAATGGCTCAAGTCATGTTACTGGGAAATGACATCTTGATAGCTTCTAAGAACAAAGCAGGCCTCGATGATTTGGAATTTTGGATGCATTAAAGATAAATTTTAGAATGGAAATTAAAAAGGATGGGGTGGAGATGTTTGATAGATATTGTCATATTGTTGATGTTCTACATTTTGCCTTGTTTTGCTATTCTGTCTGTTGGAAGGCTACTCTACAGAGTATGTACTCGAAACTGCCCAACCTGTTTACTGATTGTCGGATTGCGGCTGCTTATTAGATCCTAATAGATAAATGTTATATGAAAATGAAATAATACATGTAAGAACAGTTACATAAATAGATTTCATTTTCAAGTTCCACTCGTGTTTTCTTTGAGTACATTAATTGTTAGAATACACACAGATGCGTATACACATATGCACATGTTTAGTTCATTAGCTCGAGTTCATGTGGTTCAATGTAATTTCAGTTTATGTAATCTGGGTTGAGTTTACTTTGTTGCCTTCAAAGTCGTTGTGGTCAAACATGACTTTAACTGTGAGCCAATAGACTTAAGTGACAAAGAAAAATAGCCACGACCAACCGAATAAAACTTGTGCACTGACCCACATGACTTCCAAGTCTTTCATGCCCACTAAGTTGCTGTTATTTTTAGTTTTTATCGAACTAGCTAGCATGTAATCAAAAGAAGCTACATTTTCCTTTTTACCTTAGTTTCGATAATAATTGGGGATACACAGTGGGGTTTGGGGATCCATATGATCATATTCATAAGTATTACTTCATTGTCAATATTCACCGTTAAGTGTTTGGGTGCTGTAAATCTCACAGCAAATTGCTTAACCAAGAGAGGCTTGCTCTTCTCAAGTTCAAAAATAGCGTCAAAGATGATTTTGGAATGCTTTCATCTTGGAATGGCAGCGACTGTTGTAACTGGAAACGAGTCCACTGTGATGGTGCCACTGGAAATGTGGTGAGCCTTTATCTCAGAGGAAATGTTGAACTTTCTTATCGTGAATTGGAAGGTGAAGACTACGAGTCAGTTGTTGATATATTGGTTGGTGAAGACTATTACGTAATTGGTGATTCTGAATTTAGTGAGGAATGCCAGTTAGTTGGTGATAAGGTGAACCCTTGTTTGTCAGAGTTGTGGCATCTAAAAGATCTGGACTTGAGTGGGAATGATTTTTGAGGAAGCCAGATACCAGAGTTCATTGGATCCTTTAAAAGCTAAGTTACCTCAACCTCTCAAATGCAGGTTTCATGGGTAATATTCCCCATCACTTTGGAAATCTTTCCAATTTGAAGGTTCTTGACCTCAGTACAACTGAACCAGTCATGGTTGATGATATGGCGTGGTTTGCTGGCTTATCGTCACTCGAGCATCTCAGCTTGAATGGCGTGGATCTTAGTGGAGCAAAATACCTTGGCAGGTTACTTTACACATTTCCTTCATTGTGGAAGTTAAGTTTTTCGTATTGTAGCCTTTCTAATGCTCATCTTGGTTCTCATCTTAATTCTAGCACAAAACTTGCCAACATCAGACACCTAGATCTTAGTTGGAATAATATCGAAAATCAACTCCCTGTCTTTTTACGAAACATGACATCTTTAGCATTCCTTGATCTTTGAGGCTCTAACCTAACCATGTTTCCTTCTTTATCGGAGCTGCGTTTGTCAAGTTGTGAGCTCTAAAAGATCAATATTTCTCCCACTCATCTCAATTTCAGTACACGTTCTGACATCCATCACTTGGATCTTAGCGATAATAGGACTGAAGGCAGATTTCCAAATGTTTTGACAAACATGAGCTTCCTATTATCCCTCGATCTTTCAATAAACAATCTGAATTCGTCAGTTCCTGTCATGCCTAATCTTCTAAAGCTTGATCTTTCTTCTAATATGATTAAGCGTGTTGGAATCTGGAGACAGTGTCACCTGAAACAACTGATTGTGTCATTCAACAGTCTCGAAAAAGAAATGGTTGGCCCATCAATCACAGTATCTGAATGCCCTCAATATGCGTTTGAGAGGTTGCATTTAAGTCGGAACGATTTAAGTGGGAACTTTTTGAACAGTTCGATTTCAGAATTCCTAGAAAGACTGACTAATTTAAGAGACTTGGATCTATCTCACAATGAATTGACGGGTCTAGTCCCACAGGCTTTGGGGAGATTACGACTTTTACAAGTATTAGATCTATCCCATAACCACTTAAGTGGTGCCATTCCAAAATGAGTTTAGGTCATAAAATAGACGCATTTTTCAAACGTTATTTTAGTGCGTGTATATTTATCGTTCCACTTAATGTTGTGTCTTTCGTGTTTTGTTCATTTGCACATTTGATGACGTGTCACGAGTTGATTTGTTCCATTTTGCACATTTGATGACGTGTCACGGTTGAAAGTTTGACACGTGTCACCATTTATAATGTGACACATCGTGAAATGTGCAAAATGAACAAAACAAAAGATGACATTAAGTGGAACAATAAATATTACACGTACTAAAATTGTACATTTGAAAAAGTACGTTCCTATTTTATGACCTAAACCCTTCCAAAATTTCAAGGGCAACTCAACAAACTTCACCTTTCTCATAATCAATTCAACGGTTCAATTCCAGATTCATTGGGAAGATTAACTGATTTAACAAATTTGCTTCTACAATGGAACCAGCTAACAGGTCCCATTCCTGTATCTTTAGGTAAACTGGTGTCATTGCGAGCATTATCAATGTATTCGAATTTGTTAAATGGGACTATTCCCGATTCAATTGGGAAACTCACCAAACTCTACCTTTTAGATGTCTCTAACAACTGTTTACAAAGAGGGGTTTCAGAAGCCCATTTTACTTATCTCTCAGTATTGATGTACCTGAATATTGCTTATAATAAGTTGATATTCCCTGGCACACCACAGCGGCTTTCAAGAGTTGGTATGACGGAAATGTGATGCAGGTCATCAATGGTGTTACACTTGAATATTCAAAAATGTGGAGATTAGTTATTAACATGGACTGGGCTTTCAAGCAATAAGCTTGTTGGAGAAATACCTCAAGAGCTAACAGCACTTACTGGATTGTTGGGTCTCAATTTGTCTCATAATCATCTTATTGGCCATATTCCAAAAGGAATTGGGAACAATGAACATGACATCCTTATTTTCGCTTAATTTCTCATCAAACGAGCTGATGAACATAACAGCTTTAAATTTCTTAAGCCATTTGAATCTGTCACATAACAACTTATCAGGACAAATTCCAACAGGAAATCAATTGCAGACCCTTACCAGTCTATCAATAAACGCAGCTAACAAAGATCTTTGTGGTGCTCCGCTGCCAAATAATTGATCCAATCATGAAGATACAACGACCGATACAAGCAAGAACAAACACGAAGATGCTAATGAGCCTAAGAAGGTATGCTTTCACTTGATAACAGTGTGTGGTTTCGCAACAGGTTTTTGGGGTTTTATTGGAGTATTGTTGTTCAAGAAGCAATGGAGACAAAAACTTTTCATGTTCACCGAGGCAACCATGGACAGAATATATGTTGCAGTTGCAGTGAATGTTTCCCAAATGAAAAGAGGAAGGGAGGCTGCATATATAGATCCTTAAGAGTTCAAGCAATTGTAGGATATCTATTATCAATAAATGTTTGGCACCTCAAAACTGTTTATGTGCTTTTTAATATTCTGTTCTTATGCTTTTTATGTTCCTAAGGCATTTGAATATGTGTAGTTTTTATAGATATAAATGTGTCGGAATGCTTTACTTTGTCAAGAACAGTTTAGAATCAGTGCCATAAGATGATGCCAGATTGCTTGATATGTGACGCCTTGGTTGGCAGCATCAAGTTTCTTGATATGAGGAAACCATGAACTTCGACACTTCGTTAGTTAGACAAATAATTTGGATGTGAAACCTCTGGTTTTCACTTCTCTACCCATCTCATTACCTCCTAATATGAGTGACAAGAAAATCAACTTTGCTGATACACTATCACAATGAGTAGGTAAAAAATAAACTCAATTTATATTAAACTTAACCGTTCAATCAAAATCACTTTTTTTTTTTTTCATTTTATCTTTTATACTAAGGTTTTAAAAAAATTGTACACGCGATCTGTACGAAAGTATAGGAAACAGTAGATAAATAACAGAACCTTTATTCAGATCTAAGCTGCAATAGTCAGCTTAGATTAATAGTATCCAAATGTTACAAGATTAGATTAATGTCAATGAGACAATAATCATATGAATGTAAAGACAATACAAGATCAGTGAAATGATCTAGAGAAGAGAAGAGAGTGATACAAAAGATGCGCACCCTCAGTGTATGTAACCTAGATTAAGGGACTTATTAAATAGGAGATTAAGTTACACTAAGACCCTCTAACGGCTATAAATGACTCATCGTGAAATGAGTAACTCTTGTGAGAAACCAACTTCTTGGAACTTTAAACCTTTTATTCTTTGTCCATGAATGACCCCGTAGAATCTACGCAATGATCATAACTTGAAAGCCATTAGAATCGATAGAATGATATGTTTGTCACAGATTAATACTCCAAATTCTAACATTCCCCTTAATCGATTAGCAAACATATCAAACAATATCAATTTTTCACACAAAATTTATCTTGATAAACAGGAGATTTTTAGTGAGAATGTCTGCAGTTTGGTTTGAAGAGCCAATCTTCTTAGCACTTATAACACCTCTTGCAATTTTCTCACGATGAAGTGAACATCAATTTCAAAGTGTTTTGATCTTTCATGAAAAGCAGGGTTGATGACAAGTTGTAAAGCGATTTGTTGTCACAAAAAGATTAACAGGAAGATTGATATCAACTTTTAGATCTTTTAGGATTTTTGAATCAAATGATTTCACAGCAGTGATGACATAGATCTATACTGCTTACATGGAAGATTTTGAAAGAGTGTTTTGTTTTACTTTTCCATGAGATCAAACAATCATTGAAGAAAACACAATAACACGTGATGATTTTACGGTTTCTTGCATTTGGCCCAATCAACATCACTATATCCTTCAAGATGATTTTGAGTTCTTTGAAATTGTACCTTAGGCCTTTTCACGGAGCTCCTTTTAGATATCTCGAACATTGAGGCACATTCGGATGAGATTTTAAGGAGAATGCATATATTGTGCGGACAATGAACCGAGTATGAGATGTCGGTCTTGTATGGGTGAGATAGATAAGTTTCCAAGTAACCCGATAACCGATGATGTTGACAAGCAATGGGTCATCGGAGGTGGGAATGTATGGAAGCACGAGTTGGGTTCCATAGGAGTTGTAAAACCCTAAAAATACGAAAAGTGTTACAAGACTATTTTACCCTTAAAATAGTCAAAATCCTAAAATACGTAAAATATGTAAACGCTCGTCAAATGGAATTCAAATCTAATTGAAAATAAATAAACATTGAACAGTGATTGTATGTAGATTAAACAATGTATACACAAAATCTCGGCCAAGCCTATTTCCTAATCTTGAGTCGTTTTAAACCGATCATCTCAAGTCCGTGGATCTCGTCTTGTTTTAAGATCCGATTGTCATAAACCTTGGGCCTCGTTTGGCTTTTCTTTTTGCAAGCCGATCATCCCAAAAGCCAAACGGGCCGTCTTCTTTTGTTTGGGGGCCGATCACCATCAAGCCCATATGGGCCGGTTATTTCTTTCTTTTGTTTGAGCCGATGGACACACAAAAACCCATTATGGGTCGGCTAAGTTATATACCACACAAACTCTCTTGATTGAAACCCTAAGTTCTAAAGGTGTCGACAAATCCCTGCTCCTTTATTTTCGATCGACTGCTGCAACATCTTTGTGATTCGTGGGTGTTTGATCCGAGCTACCAAGGTATCACATTCTTTCTTCGTCTCAATATTCACATGCATGCAAACGTTAAACATGGAATCTGTGAAGTATGCTAATGAATCGAGCCACATGAAATCATGATATTAGACTTGTATATACCGAATGGAAAATGGACATTAACTCGTGATGTAAATCTGCTTTTGATCTATACGACACATATATGTGTTTCTATGTCTTATTTAATCATATTTTGCTTCGTTAAAATCGGTCTTCAATCGCTAATGCTCTTTTAAAACATGATGTGGAACCAAAAATAAAGCCTAATCAAAGAAGAATAAGATCGCATGGTAGATTACATGATTAAGAATTGTAGTAATGCATGTGTCTCATAATTTATTTTGTATGTGTGAGGGTAAATAGAATTCGAATAAAATATGTGGGTATGCAAGATGTGTGTCATTCTTGTGGGAAATGTTTGATGATCATGTGAGTGAGTATTAAACATATAAAACGCGTGTGTGGTCATAATGGAAACGGTTTGAGTAGAGAAGGTTGCTTTGATTAATATAAGTATGTGTATTTCGTTTTTCGGATGGTGTGCTTACGTACAAGTGATGGGTCATTAAAATCCGTAACATGTCAATTAAATGCGTGTTAATATGGTATTAAAAGTTTGGGAAAACCCTAGAACATAAATAGGGAGTCGATTAGGGTTAAAAGCGGTGTGTATTGGTTCGTTATTTCATGTGGAAATAGTAAGTTTTTGGAGGTCATTAATAACCATTGATTTAACGTATAACTAGCTAGTATTAAGTGTGTTTGTAAACATGCGTGAGTTATGATTTTATGCAAGGAGTCAAATATCATGAATTACAGTATTTCCATGCATGGTCTCATTTTAGTTGTGTTCGAACAATGTTACGTGTGAGTCTTGGTTAATCATGTAAGTTATGAAGGCTTGTGTAAACTATTTTGAAAGAGAGTCCTAAAAATCCGTTCTTGACAGTTATAAACCCTATACTTTGAAAGATGATCATATAAGCCCTCAAATAAGATATTTATCTTATTAAACCCTTAAGTTTACCGTTGTCATTTGCAAACCATAAGTTTGGCTAATTAATGATTAATACTCTAAAATGTTGGAATTCCGTCCGTCACTAAAAATGAGAATAATCTGACAACTCTAAAAGTATTAATGAGATTAATCCGTTATACTAATAAGTATTAAATAAATCATAATCTGTGTAGATTCGTTGGAGAAGACGCGACGTTACATCTTCGTATTCCTACATTCGTTTGCTTTTCCTCATTTGCTTTAAAGGCATGATATTCGACCTTTTCAAGAAGGTTCCTTACGATGTTCTTTCCGTTCTCTTTTCTATTTCACTTATTAGGATTCCCGATGCCATTGCTATGAACCCTTTCTTGAATGTTTGATATGTTACCTTATCTGAACTTATGTTCTAGTGAACTATGCAATATCTGATGTGAACTTATGTTAGGAAGATTTTGATATGCACATCTGTTGAACTTCTGAATATGAACTTCTGCTTATGAATATATGATTTGCCACTGTGATATGAACTTATGATTTCTGAATATCTGAATATGAACCTTATGATATGGACTATCTGATATGAAAACTATGATTTTGGAAATATGAATGATTTTCTGAATAAAGATGATCTGTGTCAGTTATGACATTTCGATTTGACCTAAGATAGTTTGACACCGAGCCAAATATTTAACTAGTCATGGGGTTCCATGTCCGTATCGTTGATGCACTCGATATGACTCTAGGGCGAGAGTGATGTTCGCCACGTCTCGGATGGTGAAGCATATTTGTGAATATGTAGGAAGGGCGTATGGATGCATCCTAGATCATATCATTATCGATATGTTTTCGGTGAATGATGTCGTGTAATACGCTGCGTCTTCACAAAATTCAGGAGCTAGCTACTCCATTGGTTACCGAGGTCTCCTCATATTATATATGGTATTCGAGGTCACCCTCCGAATACAAGGGTTACTTGTGATATGTTATGATCGATATGTTTACGGGCTCGTGGTGGATGACTAAACCTTATCTGTTAATTACATTTTATGAATTACATTTATGATTCCGTATTTGCCAATACTTTTGTTTGCATCTTGAGTTATTATATGTTTATAGAAGATGTTTATGCTTTTACATGTTTATGTGACTACCGTTTGCCATGCTAGGATATGATTAGTATGCTTAAGCGTGATTCGCATGTTGTCATCGATGATATGTTAGTTTACCGTTATGTGAATTCGTTGATCCGTAAGATGACTATGCTAGTGTGTATTTGATTGTTTTGTAAGTTCATCCGTATAATCGGTTCGATTAATATTGTGAAACTTAATTACCCGTTAATATACCTATCGTATATGTGACCGCCATGTTTAAATTACGCTAAGGTTAGGATTTGATCGAGAACTGGTTTAGCTATTATGTCCTTACGACTTGTCGCCATTTCATTGCTACAATATTGCATTAAGTGTGTTAAATGTAGATTAATTGATTTGTATGAATGCCATGTTTATTTACTAGAAGCTGTTTCCGTTAGTTTTGAGACTTTCCGTTTGGCTTATCGTGTCTGTTATTTGATATGTTATGCGTTTGGTTGTTCTGATGTGTTTGTTTTTGTGTTTTTAATGTGCTATGTGGTGTCTAAAATGTTATGTGGTTGCTTGGATTTCTGTATATTTGTGCTTCCGCAGAATCCTAAAAGATCCCTCGTCATCATTTTATTTTGATTTCGTTATTTGTATATTTATTCTGTTTTAGCTTTTGTTTCGTTATATCTGTTCACTGGGCTTTGTAAGCTCAGCCGCACTTTTCTTTTCCTGCGGCAGGTATTTAGCATTCAAGATGAGCTTATGGGATAGCTGATCTGGGTTTGAGAGTAGAGTTGAGAGCAAAGATTTGACCATAGAGATCTTAGAATTATTTTGGTTATTAAGTTATTTATGTTTTCTTTTGAAAATTCTGTAAAGACTTCCACTTTTGTATAGTACTTAAAGTTCTGATATGAAACTGTATTTGTGATATCTTTACCCTTGTCGGGTTGGGGTGTTACAGGAGTGGACACAGGTTTGCACCCAAGAAGACCAAATTCTTTGAGGAGTTCAAGACAGTATTTTCTTTGAGAAAGACAAATGTCATTCCCAGTTTTTAAAACCTCAATGCCAATGAAATATTTTAGATTTCCCAAGTCTTTGATATGAAATTTGGATTTTAGAAACTCTTTAAAAAGATTTATCTCATCAATGCGGTTTCAAGAAGAACAATATCATCCACATAAACAAGCGAGCAATAAACTTGTTATTCTGTTTTGGTGAGCAGGAGTGATCATTGATGATTGAACAAAGTTATTTTCTTTTAAAACACTCACAAGTTTTTCATTCCATTTCTGGGAGCTTGTTTTAGGCCATATAGGGACTTGACAAGTTTACAAACTTTATTTTATTGTTCTCATTACGAACCCTTTGGGGATGGTCATATAGATATCCTCATCAAGATCTCCATACAAGAAGGCATTGTTAACATCAAGTTGAAAAAGAGGCCATTTGTTTTTTTCTACTAAGGCAATAAGACATCTAACAGAGACATTTTCAACAGGAAAAGGTCTCATCATAGTCTATTCCTTCCCTTTGGTTATATCCTTTAACAACTAATCTAGCCTTGTATCTATCAACTTCACCATTGGCTTTATATTTGATTTTAAAATCCATTTGTAGCCAATGGGAGTTCTATTAGAGGTAGATCGGTTATATCCCAAGCATGGTTTTCATTTAAGGCCTCAATTTGTAATTCATAGCATCAACCCAATTACTATCATGGATAGCTTCTTCATAATGTAGGTTCAATACTTTTATTAAGACTAGATGCAAAGCGATAATTATCTTTGTTAAGATTGGAGTAATTAACAACCTTTTCAACACCATATTTTACTTTCCTTCTATAATAAAGTCGATGAAGATTCTTGGGTAACTTGGAAACTCGGTTGACCTTCTAGCGATAATGGTGGCAAGCCTCTTTCTTGTTCGTGAGAATCGGTGTTGTATCGCGGGATCGAAGCGCATCGTGTAATGTGAATCATGTGATATGTTGCCCTCGGGTGTGTATTATCATCTATAGATGTTGCAACCGGTTCGTCAATCCTAGTAGGATGACTTACCACCGTGCCATCATCATTGGATGTCACTCTCCTTCATCATTGGGACTTATTTGTGAGTCAAAGAAATTTTGTGATTTAAATCTTTTGGTACAAAGGTTTCAACAAAAGGTTTTGACACGAAATTTTCATTTTGAATGGAAAAGCAGTTTCATAAAATTTGACATCTCCGGAGTAAAAGATATTTTTGTTTCAAGGCTCAAGAGTTTATAGCCTTTCTTCTCATTTGAGTAACCAATAAAGACACTTTTTCGGACCTACTACCAAATTTATCGAGATGTTGAGAATGGTGGCATAGCATAAGCATCCAAAGACTCTAGGAGAGAGAGTGAAGGTCATGCCCATACACAAGGAAGAACGGGACTTGCAGACAGTGAATCGAAGAGGCAACCTGTTTATGACATAGGTAGCGGTTAGAACACATTCGGACCAAAGATTTAGAGGTAATTCCCACGAAACATGAGGATCTAGCTACATTAAGGAGATGCCTATGTTTCCTTTCTGCTATACCATTTTGTTGTGGTGTATAAACACAAGAGGTTTGATGTAAAATTCGTTTTCATGGAAAAATGTTGAAGTTTATTATTGACAAATTTCGTCCCATTATCACTTCTAAAGATCTTGACATTGTGTTCAAATTGATTTGATAGCATGTGAGTAAAGTTAACAATGGAAACATAAACATCATCCTTCCCTTTAAGCATATAAACCCACTTTATACGGAATAGTCATCAACAATAGTTAAAAATATTTGTAACCATCTCTGCTAGTGACTTTATATGGTCCCCATACATCAAGATGGACAAGTTGACCAATTTTAGTTGATTTATGTTCACTTGTAGGAATGGTTCCCTGGTTTGTTTAGCTTTATTACAAGTGTCACGAGATGATCGAGTTTCGGATGTACTATCAAATTTAAGAGTGGGTTTAAGTATGTGTAGGACTTGGTCGAGGATGACCAAGTCTTTGATGCCAAAGATTTTTGAAACATGACAAAGCAGATATGCGGTTATTAGAAATAATCTTACATGAAGAATCAATATCAAACATATATAACCCATTGTGTTGTTTACCAATCCCCACAATCCTTTTTGATGTAAATCAGTATATAGCAATTAGATTCATTAAACCCGACAAACATCTTGTTGTCTCTAGCAATTTATGAACAGATAGCAAACTAACATTGTACTCGGGAACAACAAGTACATCAAAAGAGTTAGATCATTATTGATCTTTAAATCACCAATTTTTGTAATTAAGGCACGAAAGTACCGTTGGGATGTCCAACAGTTAAACCAAGATTTGAAATGTTAACAACATTGATTAAAAATTTTCGTACACGGTCATGTCTTGATTTGCACCGAATCAACAATCCAACCAAGACCGATGTTTCCGGATAATATCTTAGTGTTGTTGTTAAAAACTTATTGAAGTTTATATTAAACTTGACACGCCATTAAAGAAGGTTCACGAAAAATTTTACCGCTAAGTTGGCATTAGCAGATGACACATTGTTGTCATTGAGAAGACTCATAAGTCTTGAGGCATTCATTAGACAAGGAGACAGGAGAGTTCCGATACTATTATCGGTGACAAGATTGGTTTCAGCAGAAACATTGTTATCGCCGAAAGGTTTACCATTAAAATTTCTCTTAGCATATCCATGGGATAGCCAACAAGATCATAACATCTATCAATGGTGTGACGTGTTTTTGCAATTAGTACATTTGAGGTTCATGTTTGGTCCTCTCGCTATTAGAGTCTATTACCATTATTAAAACTAGACACTTTGTTATTAAAACCTCTTTTGTTATCAAAAATTTTCCACCATCGAAGTTTTTGCCTTAAAAGTCGTAGCATTGGGTTTAGCGAGCTATTCCCGGATGAAACATTCTGTGAGATTCTTCTCCGGATACAACAGAGAAAGCGTTTTGACATTAGGTAAAGGATCTCGGTTAAAATATTGCTTCGATGGGAACATAGGAGTCATCAAGACCCATAAGAAATTGCATTAACTTGATTAGGCGATTGTGTTTTTCAAAATGTTTTGCTGACCTCACAAGTGTGGGAGGCAAGCTAATCATACAATCAAATTGTTTCCATAAAGAGTTAAGATTGTTATAGTAATCGCAAGAGAGGACCCACTTTGACTAAGAGAATTTATGTTTTGTGCAAATTAAAGATAGTGAACCATCAACTTTATCATAGGTGTCTTTAAGATCATTCCACATTTCATAAGCGTTTTAGAATAAATAGCACCAACAAATAATTCGTATCGAGAGAGTTGAGGATCCAAGTGACCACAACGAGTTACAAGTATCCCATTGATTAGCAAGGCTGGGTTTGAATCATTTCTTATGCAAGTACCATCAATAAACCCCAACTTGTTATGGTTCCTTAAAGCAAACATCATGGCCATATTCCATATTTTATAGTTTTCGGTTCAGTGAGTTTAATAGAAATAATGGGAGTACCATTGGTGTTATTGGGTGTAAATACAAAGCATCACCAAAGGATAAGCTTTTCTCAGTGGAACCACCACCACCAACATTATCATCACTAATAGCCATAATACAAACAATAAGATAGAGATGATAAGGCGGACAAAGAATCACAGATAGATATAATAATAAGAGTAAATAGGCGGGTAAATAAGACTTTGCAATAAGAAACAACAAGCACCAAGCACATGGACTAGGGTAAACCGGAGGTAGTATTCGTGCCACTCAAGTGGCAGATCAAGATGTTAGTCTACCCGTTTGCACCCCGAGACTTTAAGCATCGTATGTTTAAAGAGAAGATAAGACTTAGACTTACGGAGAAATATGCGTGGAAGAACAAATCACAATCACCCTAGATTCACTTAGTCTAGGGTAAATTGTAAGCAGAAGATAACCGTGATTACACCAATAGCAATAACCCCAAACCACACCTTTGTTGCCAAAGAGAATCAATGAGCACAAGCTCGATACCATGTACGAAAGTATAGGCAATGTAGATAAATAATGAACCTTTATTCGGATCTGTCGATAGTGACCTTAGATTAATAGTATCCAAATGTTACAAGATTAGATTAATGTCAATGAGACAATAATCATATGAATGTAAAGACAATACAAGATCGTGAAATGATCTAAGAGAAGAAGAGAGTGATACAAAAGATCGCACCTCAAGTGTATGTAACCCTAGATTAAGGGACTTATTAAATAGGAGATTAAGTTACACTAAGACCCCTCTAACGGCTATAAATGACTCATCGCCAGAAATGAGTAACTCTTGTGAGAAACCAACTTGGAACTTTAAACCTTTTATTCTTTGTCCATGAATGACCCTCGTAGAATCTCTCGCAATGATCATAACTTGAAAGCCATTGTGAATCGATAGAATGATATGTTTTTGTGATTAATCTCCAAATTCTAACACGATCACTTTTTCCTACTTCCGCCACTGATCACAAGTAAACTACAAGGTCATGCTAGGTCTTAAACTGATAACCATCCTTGGATATGATAACTACGACGAATAGACGATGAAACCGTTAATTAATAATGATCCGTCAATTCCAATAGCTGTTCATGGAGATGTTGAGTACGTGTGCAAATATTACTAAAAAGTAAAAACACTCTGTTGTCAATAAGGAAAACGAACAATAGAATGATGTTTCTTTCTTTTATTTACAAGAAAAACAAAACAATCAGATAGCTAAATCTCAAATTTATGTTTGGTTTCATCCCATATCGAAGGTAGAGTAGAAGTGATAGGTGGTGGGTTGCTATAAAATAAGAGCATGGGGTTTGGTTAAAAGGTATGATCCTTCAGGCACGTTTTGACGGGATATGATGAGTGGTCAATGCTTGCATTTAAATATGCAAGAAGGGGTGTTCTGCCTAAAGCCTGTTACGACAATTGGGCACCTCTAATCTTAAACCATCTGATCCCTAGTCTTATTTTCATAAAAAGAAAAAACTTTTTTATGTTTTTTGAGTTTTTATACATTTCAATGGTTTTAAGTTTTAACTTCTAAGCTTTTTGCTTTCTAAATGTTTTTATAAGTGAAAGGTTTTTAAACTTATGTTTTCTAAAATAATTTTGCTAACCAAAGCTTTGCCTATGGTTACCAAGGTTGATTTCACAACTCAATGTTCCAATCTTTTGCTCTAAAATGGGTTTTGCGACGTTGTATAGAAGCATCTCGGCCTCCAATGCTATCAAGCCTACTATACTTATTTTTCTTCACTTGCAAACTTTATCAAGTCGATATCGAATGTCACAATGTGACCTAGACCTTGTCTATGAAATTCAATGAAAGAGCTTCGGGTTAAACTCCATAAACATGGAGAGAGCTTGTCTATGAACCTTCGTAGAAGATACTCAAACAACAATAATGGTGTCATTGGAGATTTTGTTACTTTTCTTTCCTCTTGATCGATGTAAACAGACAACAGCAATACTCAATCTCACTTGAACGTTGGTATGTGAGAGGTAAAATGTAGACGATCACATTACCATCATAAGGTAATTTATTAAAATAGATAATTAATCTATCAATGTTCCCTATCAACCCAACAAAAATGAGAACATGAACTGAATCATTTGTGTGCACCAGAAGATGAAAAAATAATACAAAATACTCGGCATTCTTAGCATATAATCTCTTATACTTCACTACACCCGCCTCATGTAAGAGACATATATCATATCATATATACATATTATAATGAAACAATGGCATCAGATTTGTACCAATAGCTCAAAATGTTATACTCGACCGTTCCAACATATCAGAGCAATTGTATATATCCCAGTTACTTCCTTGCCTTGCTGGTCGATGGCATCGAGAACATGTACTAATAGCTTAGAAATTTGGACCTAAACCATCCAATACATCTAACATGTCGGCATTTGTGTATGCAGTTTCCCTTCTGGGAGAGCTTCCCATGCTTCGACTCGATGCAAAAACACTCGCTCTTTTCTTCTTAACCATCACAAATTCTTGACTTTTACTTATTCCAGGAACCAACATTCGCCGTTTCATAACTTTTTCTAACAGATTCTTATCTTCCATTGAGATCTGAACCCGTTGAGGTTTACCATTTGCTTTCAGTTGAGATAGATCTGAATGCATGATCAGTCCGTTATTCATAGTAGGTGGAGACTGAGTAGGAGCATATTTAGGAACCTTGTCTCTGAATCTCACTAGACTTATTAAACGGTGAAGCCAAATGATTAAATCAAGTATGTATCTGTCCATTTTTTGTTTATCAGCGTGATAAAGTGTCTGCAACCGAATAATATTGTTGCTGCCTGCTGTCTTCTTCCCAAACTCGTTACTGTTTGTTAAAATGATACATTAAATTTCTGAACAAAAATAGTATTAGGTAACGTGATAGACATTAAGATGCTTCTAGTTTACTTACCCTGTGTTTGCCCACTCACCGACCCATCCAAAACCTTGATGTGCTCTGCAAACACCAATATAAAATATTAGAAAATTATATATAACATGAACCAGTTGATTTAAGGATCGGTGTGAATGATTTAAGGATCGGTGTGAATGATATATCTTGCTGCAAAAACATACTTGGTAGTATCTGTAGCGACTGGAACAAGCCACTGAAGGGTTTTTTCCATTTCTGCTTTTATTTGAGGCATTGTCATCTGAAATAAAGGAAAATTTTCTTGAAGGATTGGGTGATGGGAAATTTGTTTGCTCATTTAAAGAGAAGAATAGTAGATAAGGCATACCACTTCTTTGGAGTCGAGTGCTTGTAAGCGAGAACGTAAAGCTGACTTGACATTTGCTGGTAAGCCATTGTATAAATTGTCCCTCATATTAGGAGGTAATGAAATGGGGCGAGATGCCTGGAAATTCCAAATACACATAATACGTTTATTGAAGTGCTATAATGATGTAGAAGTTATTAGAAAGAAGTGGAAGGTCGGCTTACAATGTTGTCCATCTGAGTGACTAAGTTTGCATAGTGTAAAGCAAGACCTGCAGCACCTAGCGTATTTTTACGATCCTCCTTGCCATTCGTCACTGGAGTTTGCACTATAAGAAACCAAAATAGAACGGCTTGTAAGATAAAAAGCTTATTTTTCTTCTATTTAAGAAAAGGAAAATATTTGACCTGAATACTTGGTGACAGAAATAGGTTTTGCACACTTTATAATACAAATTATTTATTTCCTCTTCATATTTCTGTATTATGTTCAGATAATTCTTTGCTCACTTGCCCTATTTCCAGCCAATGAAGAAAAAAATCAACTTTTTTTTTATTTATAAAACATTAAAATGGTGTTCTAAGGTTCATTAAAGCCAACTGAGTAATAAAAAAAAATGTCTGTTTTGACAGAATAATAGGTAAAATGGTCAAAATGACACGAAGATATGGTCAAATTATCTTGCTACAAGGGAATGGCCAAAATAAAATCTCTTTGTACCTACCCTTTGTATTTATAAGCAAGCCGATGGTCATAATTGATAAATAGTACTGTTTACTCAAACATTTGTTTTTCAAATCTAGCAATATAAATATTCATAACAGGTTTTGAGTACCATTCTCTTCAAAAGCCTCCACTATTGCTTGATGGATGAAGGTGACAACATCAACAAGCTTCTCCACAACCTAAAATGGATATGGCACAATTGAAAAGGTTGCTCATTAAAACACAAAGATAAACAATATAGCAGGAATGGCTATGAATTTTTATCGCCACTTCAAATGTAATTTATATCTGACAAGAAATTATTTGAATAGCTTGATATAATACCTCTTCCAAACTTTTAGACCAGAGAGATTTCTTTTTCAAGTTCCGCACGAGTTTTCTTTGATGCTTTACATCACTATGTAAGATAGTGATACTCTCTCCTACAATGGAAACAGGAACCACATGTGAACTAAAGATAAATATAATCAACCCCCTCTCAACCAAATGGCAACAAAGGCAGCAAACAACTAGAAAATCTATGACCGCAGGCAAAAGCAACGAGCAAACGGAAAGCGGATTATACGAAGCAATGAAATGAATCAAAGAGCATGACCACAAAGGCAGATAGAAAACTGATTGATTAAGAAAGCTCTCACTTAAGCTCTTTCATCAATCTTTGACAATTAGTAGACGTTTGTGGTTTAATTCAACAAGATTATTAACAAACCCCTTAAAAGAATTATAGCATGTAAAAAATAGCACTGGTTATTTACTGCTAAACAAGTACAAAACAAGCAACATTCCTGTATCGCCACATATCTAATGTACGAATGATGCATCTTGCACAAACACGCCATCCATAATAAACTTTGGGCATGTTATAATTGCCTGTAGGAAACTTCAAATTCCAACACTCATCTTTGAGCAAATACCCTTCTACTTAAAGAAACTAGTATACATGTGTCTAACCTTTTCGAGGAAGATGCAAGGCTTCCACTTCCTCAAGCTTACGTCTGTAATCTTGTTCAAATCTGTCTAAAGCATGATATTCATGGTATAATTCCTGCAGCACAGCAAAGATGTTTCAATGTTCATTTAATTGAAGAAAAACTTAGATAGTTAGTCTAAAGATAAACTCAACGAGGGAAAAATGAAAACAATATTACTCAAACACAGGACAGGATGACAATGGAGGTAACTTACGGACGTATATTGAGCAAGATTGGTGAGGTCTTGCATAGTGATTTCAGCCTCCTCTCTAAGTTGTGCACTGGTTACCAGTTCCAAATCCAATCTGATCAAATCAACAATCAAAATCAAGTTCCACAATCACAAATGTAACACAAGATTAATGAACAGGTAGCATAAAGTATCAGCATTACCTGGCAAAGAAACGATCCAAATTATGCCATTGTGGATCTTTACACATATCTCCAAACCGAACAACCTCTCGAGAGAATACCTCAAGTTCCTCTCTGCAAAACAACAAGCAATGTCATGACACGGGTATAAAATTGATTTGAAGAAACCAGACAGAAATGGCAGCTTACCTTTTGTCAGAAGCTGCAATACGTAACAACTCCTTTGTATCTGTAGAAACTAAAAGCTGAACACCTTCGGAATGTAAAATCTCCTTCTTAAGAATCTGTATGTTTTCTTCAGAAAGCGACTGCATCAAATTGGACCCTTTGACAATAGTATTAGCTACTTCAAACGCCAAAATAGATACTTTATTTCCTCTAGAAGCCATATTAGATACAAATCCACTATGAGCATTCAAATTCGTCATGCTGCTGCCTAACGTGTCTAGAACTTCAAGACCAACACTACCGGCTTTCCCAAGAAATGTACTCACGTGAGGCACCTAATGTAATCCAAAAGAAAAAACCACATTAGTACAATTTACAAAACCTTCAAAATTCATACCTTTTTAGCTAAGAATGTTCATTGGTCTCTTTTTACTTGTTAACACTCATCGGCCACTTTAGCCTCACCAGAAAATTCCAACATACATAATCATACGCTAAATTAACATCTACATAACCCAGGGTTACCCTAGTGGTAATTCTCAACTGGAGACCCAAAGTTCAACTACGGCTGCAACTTTGGGCCAGTCATTAGACGTGTAGCTTAAAGGATTTTGCTACAGTCGTGTATCCCACTGTGGCAGGCACAACTGAGTCTGAATATTGCCTTCCACATATTGTCCACAGGCGTTGCCCTTTATCAACGTTTTGCAAATACACATACACGTTTTGATTGATAATTTTTTTTATCCAACTACAGTTTCAGCTTCCATTCGCTTCATCAAATCTCGAAAAACCAAAAATTCTCATAATCCTTTCCCAATTTCGCTTAACACCAATGATCACAATCATAAATATATAATAAAAAAAAAACATATATAATAAAATACCTTGTTAACCCTTGCAGGAGTAGAAGGCTTCAATTCCCTGGAAATCGAAAAAAACAATTCACCAGAATCATATGACGTCATCCTTCTATGATAAGCCTCATCATCATAACCACTGCCACCATAAGTAGATGACAAACCATCATCATAATCATTATAATCATCCTTCTTATTATTACTAACCTTCTTTTGCCCACCAAAGCTTTTAACAGATTTCAGCTTACCAGAGAACCCAACACTACTCCGCCCATCACCACCATAATCCTCCCTCTTCAATGTCCCACCAGTACAAACACCACCCATTTTTTTTTATAAAAGCTAGTTTTCTTTAACAGAATTGGGTTATGAACATTGGAATTTGGATCAAGATGTGAAGTGGGTTTGTTGTGGAATTTAAGATTTGGGAATTTGATTATTCAGGAAATGATAAAAGATTAAAGGGTTTGGGTTTGACTATTCTTCTACTTTGGTTTTTAGTTTTATGTTTCTCTGTCTTTAGAATTATTCAATGTGTACTTCTGTCTATCTAGAGATTTTTTCTCTTTTTGAGGGGCCTCCTTGCTTGCTCTATAGTAAAGTACTAAATTATGTGTTCTCACTTAACAAAACTTTTTTATTCATTGTAAATGTTCACCGAAAAAATGACAAAAATAATCAATCTTACAATTTACAAACATATTTTTTTAAATACTTGACTTTTATTCGAAAAATCAAAACTACTCATAAAACTAAGGTTTTGCTATATTTTATAGATTTTTAAAAAACTTGCAAAACTTTTCTAATTTATTTTTAAAAAATCGCAAGGCTAACCTTAAGAACTAGTAAGGTTCATTTTGCTAAATTTTTAAACAAATTGCATACCTTACTAATATTTTAAATACCTCACAAGGTTCACCTGCTGCTAGTTAGGGGTGGCAATTCTCGACACGACACGATAAACGACACGAACCCGACACGAAATTAAACAGGTTTGGGTTTAGGATAAATAGGTTTGGGTCAAAAACAGGTCTAACCCGTTTAATAAATGGGTCGTGTTTGGGTTAAGTAAATATTAAACAGGTCAACCCGTGAACCCGTTTAAGTATATAAGACTCTAAAAATATAATATATAACATGCCTTTCTATGTTGGATGTGGATTAAATGTATTGTGTTATGTACTTACTACGATTGAATTACGAAGATACCTCATATATCATAGAATTTGACGCTTATAACTGAGAAAATTGTCGTATGGTTATTTGTCTGTTATTTTTATTATATTTTAAACCATTATATCATTTTTGCATTTAAACTAGTTAAATCAACAAACCACCAACCTTATTCACTACTTAATTTATTTATTTAAACATGTTAAACGGGTCAAAAATAGGTTACACGTGTTATGCAGGTGTGGGTTAGGGTTGAGTTTCTTGACACGATTAATATATGGGTCGTGTTTGGGTAGAGGTTATACTAACCCGCCAACACGCGAACCCGAATAGGTTAACACGAACACGACTCGATTGACAACCTTGCGAGTATTTTAGAAAAATTAGCAAGATCTTGCTAGTTTCATGCGTAATTTGGCTTTTTAAACAAAAATAAATATTTGATAAAATATGTTTATAAAATTAGTTATTTTTGTCATCTTTTTTTTGTTCATGGCATGTTATTATTATTTTTGTTGTTGTTCACTGTCTCGTAATTTTATAAGTCACAACTTTTAAACATAATAATTTATTGTAATTAATCTAATTCACTCGTAATAACTACATCATATTATTATTTGTAATTGAATTTAAGCTAATATTATAAGTTCTATGCCTATATTTTTTTTTTCTGTTATTTGTAATAAAATTTTATTATCTACTTTATTTATAAAATATTATAGTATATTATTTATATTTCAAAATTCTGCATGTATGTTTAATAAGTATTTAATGTTGTACCCAATACTTTTTAGGTTATTCTATATATTTTTAATTTAATAAGTTTTTATTTTGAAATATCATTCTGTTAATACAAATAAGCCGTAAAAACGTTTATTTATATTTTACGATCTTTTAATGTTTTGTCGATAACAAACGTAAAATCTAACGAAACAAATAAAATACGTAAATAATTTAAGTCAATAGTTTACTAACACACTTACATTTTTCATATAAAACACTAAACAAGTAATAGTGCTTTTATGTTTTAGTAATGCATATGTATAACAACTAGTGTTTACATATTGGGTAAATATATACATAATTAGTATGTATTGTAATGGGTAATACAATGGGTAGAAGTTTAAAGTAATTGACCCATTGACTAAATACATTGAATGTAGTTGGGTAAAACCCAAAGTCCATGACCCATACCCATGGAGCATAACCCATAACCCATTGCATGACATCATGCATAAGTCATAAATGGCCATTATCCATGACCCATGGAGCTAACCCATGACCAATGGACTAGATGCATTGCATCTAGTAGATACATTGCATCTAGTAGATACACTGTATCTACTTGGAAACCCATGGTCCAAAGTTTAGGACCCATAACCCATGACCCATGACCCAAAACCCATGGGCAAAGAGGAGCGTCCCACGGTTCCCCCATTTTACACTGGACGGATCCCTCAAGTAAGGGATCCGTGGGACAGTAGCACATTTTGTTCTATAAATAGTGAGTCATTTCTTCATTGTAACTTACCACTTTCACATATATTTTCTCTTTGAGTTGTAAACTCTTTAACCATAGATCCAAGTGATCTTTGTATGTAGTTTTGTTTTTGTGTGATTCTCTAGGTTCCTCTTAAAGGCGAGATCACCACCTCTTTGAAGTCGAGCAAGCTCAAGTCCACATATCAACACATCGAGTTTTATAAATCTCTCAATTCTAGCAAATTGAGTTTAGTCATCCCTACCTCAAAATGGGTCAAATGCTAGTTTTTCATTTCTTATAACCTATAAGGTATTTTTCAAAATTATCTTGAGTCACTATCTGGTCTTTAGAATCATTTAGCTCTACATGACACTCTCAAATTTTCTAGTGTCATCTTTGGTCATTCATTGGTACTCATAAAAGTCCCATTTTTCTTCCATAAAAGGCAATCATTAGCTAGATCACTCATTGCCTTTGATCATTTAAGTACCCTTTCATTTAACACACTTAGGAATACTGAAACACTCAAGAGGTATAGGTATTAGACCTTACCAACATCATTTTTCTCCTTTCTTAGTTGCTGAGAGTCGAATCCCTAGGATTAGCCTAGACGGATCCCTCATTGGAGGGAACCGTGGGATCCGGGTGACAGATTCATCTTAAACTCTAGCTAAAACAATCATTTCAAGCTCTTCTTGCTAACTTGAACACTCCATCTTATCTTAATTAAATTCCTAGATCAGTGCAACTCCGAAGTTGACTCTTGTGCATGCTAATCATCACATTCCAAAGGATCTTAGTGGCTTAAGTCTTGAATGCACTTGCCAAATCCTTTCCTTTATAAACCATTTTGCTAAGACTCTTAAAGTCATCATCTACATCCTCATTCACAGCACTTAGAAACTTTTACAAACCTCTTTTAATCATCTCATCATGAGGAAAGCTCCTAATGGTAACTCATCCACCCAAGGACCACCAAAGAAAATTGCTTGTGTTGTTCACGAAATCTCCTCAACCGAATCATCTCCCGTTAAATCCACAATGCTAGGATCTCCCCTCCACCTATCAAACCAATTCCCAAAAGGATTGTCCCCACAAAACTACCAATGCCCAACACCACCATACCTCCTAAACCAAACAACCTCATTTCCACTAAACCATCACCCTTAGTGCCTAGAGCCATATCATTCACCATCCCACTCTCATCACCACACCTTTACAATCTAGAGGACTTGCCTCCTAGGCCATCTCATCCTCCACCATCGCCAACATTCTCCTCTTTAGGAGGAATAGCGCAACAAAATCAAAGTGTTGAGTCAACATTAGCTCCGACTTCCTTTTCTCCGTCACCTTCAAATAGTCCATTTTGGATTATGAGGAATCATCAAAGTCAACCACCCGACCACATGGAAGTTGACACCTCTCTACCTCCACCATCATCCTTTGTTGAGCCATCATTGAATGTGCCTCCACCAATCCCTCCTCCTTTTGAGGATCCTCAACACTCTTCATTTGATCCTCCACATCAAGCCATACCACCATCATTTCCGAGCCATGACAAAGATTGTTATCATTGTCAACATGTTGAAAGTTTGATACATGAAGTACATGAAGATCAACATTTCATGTTTTATCACCTCCTCAATGTTTCGACGAGATCAAACCTAAACAAACTTGAGATAGAAGATTCAAGTGGTGTCTTAGTATTTAGAGTCATGTACATCATATCTCTAGTTTTATTAAATGAAATTACATGCTATTTGTCATATTCCCTTGAGAATGTGTTTTGTGCCTTGTTACATATCTCTTTTTGATGATAACACCACTTGTTACATCACCATTGTTGTCTTAAGCTTTCAGATAGACGGATCCCTCAGTTTTGCCTAGATAGATCCCTCCAAGGAGGGAACCGTGGGATCCGTGCAACAGAAGACCTGTTTTCTACTAACTTGAGTCTTATTTGCAGGAAATTATGCATTATATACTTGTTTTCTAACATTTGTTTTGTAGATTTTCAATATATACATGAAGACTTTGACACTCTAAGCCAGGGGGAGTTTTTGTGTCAAAGCGATACATTGCAAACATCATGATGAGGATGATCAAGAAATTGAAGAACCTCAAAGTGATATTGTTCCCATTCTAAAGTCCAATAGGACACACCGTGCTCTGACCGTATGTGTTTATACATTGTGTTGAGGAACATGAGTTAGGGATCTTGGTGAACCCAATAACTATAAAGTCGCATTCTTTGGATCACGAATCCAAGAAATGGCTTGATGCAATGAATGTGGAAATGCAATCCATGAAATACAATGATGTCGGGTCTTAGTTGAGCTTCCTCCTAACTACAAGACAGTTGGCGACAAGTGGCTCTTCAAGAAGAAGACCGACATGGATGGTAAGGTATACACCTTTAAAGCTCGTCTCGTAGCAAAGGGCTTCACTCAAACCTCACGGATTAATTATGAAAAACCTTTTCTCCCTAGCGGACATTAGAGCTATAAGGATTCTCATAGCCATAGATGCATACTATGACTTTGAGATATGGCAAATGGACGTCAAAATCGCCTTCCTCAATGGACATCTTTACGAAGAGGTCTATATGGAGCAACCTGAGGGTTTTGTTGATCCAAAATATCCTAACCGTGTATGCAAGCTCAAGCGTGCCATTTATGGACTTAAGCAAGCATCGAGGCAATGGAATAAACGTTTTGATGATGAGATCAAGAAATTTGGATTTTCTCAACATCAAGATGAGCCATGTGTATATCAGAAATCTAGTGGGAGTTATGTCACTTTCCTAATTCTGTATGTTGATGACATATTGATTATGGGAAGCAATATTCCAATGTTACAAGATGTAAAATTCTATCTTGGAAGATGTTTCGCTATGAAAGATTTAGGAGAAGCTGCATATATTCTTGGAATCAAGATCTATCGAGACAGATCTAGACGATTAATTGGTTTGAGTCAAAGTGCTTACATTGAGAAACTTTGAAAAGATTTTGTATGGAGAACTCCAAACGTGGCGCAATCCCAATGCAAGATAAGCCTAATTGAGTAAGTCACAGTCTGTGAAACACCGCCGTAAAGAGCGCATACAAAGAATTCCTTATGCTTGGCTATAGTTTCTATTATGTATGTTGTGAGATGTACTCGTCACGATGTTGCGTTCGCAGAATGTGACAAGCCGATTTCAACAGAATCCATGTGAACTTCATCGATCTTGTGAAAAATATTCTTAAGTATTTACGCAATACTAAGGATATGTTTCGATTTATGGAGGAAAGATGAACAAGAGCTCAGGGTTTCTTGCTACACTGATGTTGGATATCTGACAGATGCTGACGAATTAAAATCTTAGACTGGATATGTATTTGTTCTTAATGGAGGTGTTATTGATTGGAAAAGCACTAAGAAAAGTATTTTTGCTACTTCATCTACTGAAGTTGAGTATATTGCTGCTTGTGATGCATCAAAAGAGGATGTATGGATTCGTAAGTTCATTTCTGGGTTGAACATTGTTCCTACAATTGAAGAACCCATAAATACGTATTGTGATAATACTTGAGCCATTACTATAGCTAATGAAAGCGGAATCACTAAAGGTGCTAGACATTATCGCGCTAAAGTTCATTATCTTGGAGAGACCATTGAAATGGGCGATGTGAAGATATTAAATGTTCACACAGATGACAATCTAGCTGATCTATTTACGAAAGCTTTGGATTTCCCTAAGCATTCTAAATTGACTAGAGAAATAGGTTTGGTACCTACTAGTAGTCTCATGTAAACTGTGTTAATTAGTATTTGGATAATTTGGAGTTGTAAGACAGTTATTATTTTCTGATTAATAAAGATACGAGGTATTTGTTATTATATTCATATAATCTGTTATTCCATTTTTGCATGTTTAATCCATGAATTGATTTATCATTCTAAATATATCCATTGTCGGTTAACAATATGGGAATATTGTTATGATAAGGCAAATGTGAGTGTTGGTTATAATTCTAACGAGAATTCGGATTGTTCCCGCCAAACTCATATGTATTCACTAGAGATGCATATTGGATTCCCCAACTTTCAAACATTTACTTTTGGATCCTTGTCATAAGTAAAATATTGAAAATGGTTTGTTATCTTAGTCCTTAGACTTGAGATGCAAGTAAGTTCATTATGTGTGGATATCACTTTTGTAAGTATATGCAAAACGCTATATGAACAAGGTAGTTATAAAAGCTATATTTCGGAGTGATGTGAAGCAAGATCCACAACACTTGTAGTCAATAAAGGATTTGTTACTCCACTTGATATGTGCGAAAGATACCATGATGCCTCTCCGCATTTAATCGGATAACTGTCGGCGGACCCAAAGGGTAATGCAAGATGATTCTTGATTACATTTGATATATCCGAATTAAAATCTATAACGAGATTCTAAGTGGTTAAACTATATGGAATGATTTGAGATCCATAATCCATGGTTTAACGGTATCTATAACAAAGGATGATTAAAGCAAGAAATTGAATGACCATGCTATTGAGAAACTTTTATTTAAACTATTCTCTCGGACACTTTTAGTTAAAAGCGAGTGAGAGCGTTTGCTAGGCGTTTCCGTCGTTAGTTTTGTGTGCCATTCGACACACCAACTCCCAAGTAGGAGCTGTTGGTTTGTGGGAGTCTTAAAACACGACAAGACAACTAAATGTGTATGAGCTGATGGGGGCACACGCGATAAACACGAGTATACGTGTAGAACGTTTATAATACTTGAATTAGCATACCCGAATTATCCATGTTATGACCCGATTGCACTTATTGACCAATGGACTATTTTGTTTGGACTTGGGTCGAGATGTATGGACTGCCATGGGCCTTGTATTCCTCTGATCGGGCAAGATGAGTTTGATGGGTTTTAGACTTGTCGAACAAGTCTTTGATTTCTACTAGGAGTCGGTTTGGTTTACTATATAAACAAACCTACCCCTCCTCATCTTATACGCATAATAACTATACTCAAATACCCTAAACTAATCTCTGGTTCCCAGTTAAGAAACTCTAAGTCGACTATACACTCAAGTCGATTAGAGGTTTAGTTTTTCTTCAATCTTGGACTTGCATCGATTCAAGAGTTTAAAGTTTGATTAAGTGGTGTTTTACTTGCTCCTGATTACTTGTCGAATAGCAGCAGCAAGTTATTGTTTTGTTCCTGATTGTTGTTTCTTTCTTGAACATAATACAGTGGAGGATATCGGACAGGTGTTATCCGATATCGGGTGTTATTAGGAAAGCAGATTACTGGCTCTCTTATGTTCTCGGACAGGAAGGTAGCAGGTTATTGGGCTTTTCTGATTTAAATAATTCAAGTGGTCAAAGTGTTGATTTGGTTTTAATATTACGTTCTCGACTAGCGTTAATCGAACGTATACGTGAATCGGGTTTGTGTGTGATACTCTTCGAGGTATCTATTTTAGATACTTAAGGTTTCGTAAGGTTTCTTGTTCCGTTACTAGAGATCAATTGCCAAGCAAGGTTAGCCTTTCTTAATCCCTGTTAATTTATTAATATTGTATTAATTATGTGTTTATTAATTACGTGGTAACATAATTGTATTAACTAGATCCAATATCCGCTGCGTACTCGTAGAGGTTAATGGTTAACTGGTTCTAAAATCCCAACAATAACTACGACCATTGCCACTTCTTGCCTTGAACCATGATAACAAGTCAAACACCTGAGAAAATATGCTAAAAAGGTCAGCTAAAAGCTGGTGAGTTCATAGGTTTAAAATAAAGCAGTAAACATGGACCATAATCAAAGGCATATAATCATTACAGTGAATATAATGATATATGGATGAAAGTCTATTACGCTATCACTAAGTTTATGCAACCGATACTAAGACAGTTTCTGTATGCTAAATGAAGTCATACAATATATGGGGCCCAATGCGAGTGTTTTGCCCCGCTACACTCGATTCCGACATGGTATACGTTTCGCCTTGGCCTAAGCATGGCCAACCGAAAGGAGGAGTCACCCTCAATAGATCTATTTATAACATTCGCGCTTCCCAGCAGGGAACTAACGGTTCATGAATGGGGGCAATTCTAGGGACATAAGGGCTTAGGCTAAACCACGTAATAGTAATCATGCAATAGTTCAGGTCCATAAAAAGGTTTTGCATATTTTCTCACCCCAACATGTATAAAACAATTTATCAAGTAAAGGAGGGGCTTTAAACTCACCTTAGCAATAAGTAGTCCAAAGGTGGAATTTCAATGAATATTGTGAAGCTGCACCGACACGCGACCTAGATAAGGAGGACAACCTTTTAGTTCATTATTTTAAGTAGGACATACTTAGAATAATTAATTTAATCTTGTTCTTATAAAGGTATTAAGACCGAATTTGGCTTGTAAAATAATCAAAATGTTTTACTAGTAAGTATATGAATGTATATATACTTATTCATGTTGACACACAATTGTATCGTCAAAATCAATTAAAGTTGATTTATTTTCTAATTGTTTTTACAAAATATTCATTTTAAAGTTGAAGACTTTCAAATTTATCATATGATAAAATGATATAGTAGTCACTATTTGTTTATCAAAAATTGGTTCTTAATATTTACAATTTACGACTAGTAATTACTTGACATAAATATGTCTACCCGAACACATTCTACGTTAAAACTTTGATGTAGACCTTATTAAGTAGATCATGTTTATAAACACTTATTTCTTGTATGAAAACTTTTACACTTGTTTACTTGTCGATACATATATGTATATATTTAAGTAGGAGATTTTGAATACGCGGGTACGAGTTTAGTTTTATATTTGTCTTCCGATTTACGTTTCGGGTTTTATTTATTGATTTCATCCAACAGCCATTTGAGCACACATATAACACGGGTGGGTTGTGGCCCGGCAGAAATGGTATAATGTTGGGCTTAGGCCCGAGGTGGTATATGAATAAGAAATGGGCTTCGGCCCAATGATGGTTTAGGAGGGAAATTGGGCTGCGGCCCAATGAATTAAAAAAGGTTGTTGCTAGCTGTTTCGAAGGGGAGTACTTGCACCATAGTTGGAATTTGGCAACAACAAGATGAAAGGAAGCATTCAAGAATTTCAGGTTCGACACTACATGCCTAAGTCTCAAGCCGACTCGTTAAATACCCACTTTAATCATTTCAGAAAAACAAGACTATACCATCGTGGTGATAACCACAGTGGGTTTTTCGATCCAAAAATGTTTTCATTACTTCGCTAAGGGGAAGATAGCTTCATGCTACACAAGACTTTTATGTATACTTCTCTATCACATTGGTCTAACCAAGACCTCGCCACTATGGTACGACAATAGTGAGGTTTCGACTTGTCTTAAGAATGAAGCGAGACTACCATTAGTCGACATACTCTAAAGGGGAGAGGAGGTTTGTTAAGTAGAGGTCAAGATTTCATATACTTCTAAGTACTCGAGTTGGCTAAATTCCGGTTTTACTTGATTAACATAACGACACTAGTTTTTGAAAGCTAGGCAAAGTGCCACAACCACAGTCCCATTACCAGATTCAATGAAAGTTAACTACAATGGTTACCTATAACGACAATTCTAACCGCTAGTTCACACTCGATCATGACACATGGTTTCAAAATTACTTATAATAACAAAGAGATGGTTTCTTTAGCATATGATTTTTATCAACATGAAACAAAAAACATAGACCTCGACTGATGGATACCTCGAGTACCCGAGTGGGTTCTCATCGAGACTATACCCAACACAATAACAAGAAACGATGGTGATTAACATAACCGAAAGTATAACAATTTCGATACAAGGTACCAATTTAATATTCCTTTATCAATGTTCATAACACAAAACATTTACAACAAGAGAAAATTAATGACCTTTTCACGAGAGATGAAGATGTAAAGGATGAAGACAAATTCGAAGATTCCGAACCAAATGAAGCTTGAATTAACTCAAATGCACTCCTAATTGCGAAACCCCCAAATCAATTTTTGAAAACCCTAATTCTTATCCAACCCTAATTTTTGTAAGGATGATGATGAAGACTGATTTAGGCGTCTCCTACCTTCACTAATATTTAGAGAGATGCTTTAGGAAGGTCTTGACTCTTCTTTCCCTCCCTTGGGTCTTGGTGTGAAGCTAAAATTAGCTAAAGCTCCTACAACCTAGGAGGTCTTGAACTTTGACTCTAGATGAAGTGATATTGATGTGTGCTTCTTCCTTGATGTTCTTGTCTTGATGCGCTTGTACCTATTCGAATGACTGTCGCACGCCTCCAAGAGAAAGTCCTTGAGACAAAAGGAGTCATGGTTTTGATGGGGGAGGTTTGGAGATGATGGAAAGGAGAGTGTTGGGTTACTCTTTTAGGAGGTTTGACCTAATCGAAATACAGGTTCTAGGGGAAAAAGAAAGTTAACTCTCCTTTTCTGCTTTTTTTTTTTTTTTTTTTTTTTTTTTTTTTTTTGAGTTTTGTCGTGAGGGGTGAAGACATAAGGAGAGGAGATATATGTGTTATTAAAATAAATTTGGTAGGATATTTGTTTAATTATTAGGTGTTATGTTATTTTTATAAGTTTGTATTATGTATTTCATTGTATTGTGTATTATTAGTATGGATAAATGGTTGTTGGAGAAATATTGTAAGTAGATTAAATTGTATTATGTATTTTTGTGTCCCGCGTTATTAAACCGTGACTGAAGTATTATAGTTTGATACTTTTTATATTGAAACGCCATATGAATACGTTTCTGATATAGTATTATGTTTATAATGTTTTCTATTCCGGGGATTTACCATAGGTTTATTTAGCCCTTATCATAGTGTCGGTACGCGTGCGGTGTCGGTTTCAATGGGAAAACGAGATAACCTCTCGTCTAACAAATTTAATCATAAGAGAATTTCAGGACTAAAACAACACAATAATCAACTTATGCGATGAATGCAAAAGTGATGCAACAGGCTACAGGGTGCGAGTTATCCACTCAAATAATCAGGCAAGCTTATGTATGCTTAATGAATATGCTTAGCAATAATAAATTACCATTTATTATTTAATAATAAGTTAAAAATTACCGTGTGTCACAGAGCGTCCCACGGTTCCCCCATTTTACACTGGACGGATCCCTCAAGTAAGTAAGGGATCCGTGGGATAGTAGCACATTTTCTTCTATAAATAGTGAGCCATTTCTTCATTGTAACTTACCACTTTCACATATATTTTCTCTTTGAGTTGTAAACTCTTTAATTATAGATCCAAGTGATCTTTTATGTATTTTTGTTTTTGTGTGATTCTCTAGGTTCCTCTTAAAGGCGAGATCACCACCTATTTGAAGTCGAGCAAGCTCAAGTCCATGAGTTGCCATGCTTCGTCATCATCAAGACTACTGGGGTTCTCTTGTTGATAGTTCTTTCTTCCTCCATAGTAGTGTTGTGTTGAAGGCATTAGTGAAGGATACCGAAAGAGTCAAGACATAGGCATTAGTGAAAGGTGCTTAAGGTCCGTGTCAAAGGAATTAGTGAAGGATGCCAAAAGAGTTAAGACGAAGACATTAGTGAAAGGTGTCGAACGTCCGTGTCAAAGGCATTAGTGAAGAATGCCAAGAGTGTACAATCGATAAGGTGTATCGAAGTACAAATAGAGATAGGGTGTATCCAAGGATATTGATATCCTTGTTGATGTTGTCATAAGGAGTGAATCTCCTTAGGTGTTAGGAATTAGAAAATTCAGTCGTTAAAGAGTCGGTCACCTCAAGTATATGTATTCGTTAGAAAGCTCGTAGTCGTAGTCAAGTTATGTTAGCAAGTAGTTTGTTATGTAACACCATGGAGGATGGACGGGTCTTTACCCACTGTATGCCTGATCCACAGCCCGTAGGTGGCGTTTGTTTGTAAGAAACTATAAATACCTCTACCTCCCAAGGTAGAGGGTGGAGCTCAATACCATTTTCTTTGTTTCACATAGTTTCCAACTCTCTTCCCTTTCTCTCTAAAACTTTCTCTCTCTAAACTACTTGAATGCCCCATAGTGATTATGGTTTAGTGTGTTTGTGAAATCCTATATCTTACAATTGGTATCAAGAGCCATGGTTTGATCATTCATCTTTCATGCTCTTTGTTTTGGTGGATTTCATAAGGTTTTTGGGGTATTAAGTGTTTAGGAGAGTTTGAATCATTTGGACAAATTCTAGTGTTAAAGTTTGAATTTTGCTTGTACTTTTGTGTTTAGGATCATCATATGTGTTTATGTTTTGAATTGGAAGGCTTAAATCATTGTGGTTTGGTTGTTTTTATTGATAAAGTTGGTATTTGTGAACTTTGTACTAAGCGAGTTGAGTCTCGGACTTGAGTTTCTTGAGCGAGTTGCTTTGTTCTTGAAGCGAGTTGATATATGCGACTTGGCTATTTAGCGAGTTGACCTTTTAAGCGACTTGGTGGTTAAGCGAGTTGTGTCCGTTTGCGACTTGCTATTAAGCGAGTTGATTCTTAAAGCGACTTGTTTCATTAAGCGAGTTGATTGTGTTGTTAGTTGATACTAAAGTTGTAACCACCCGCATTTTTAGGTTACTTTTCATTTTCGAGAATTTACTATTCACATTCACTATTCATCCCGTAAAATTTTTAATCCACATTCTCGTAAGATAAATTATTTTAGTAATAACCTGAGAGTTCGACCATCGTTAGATCATTTTCGCAAAAGTTATTAAGTAAACATCGTTTTAAAGTTTCGTTTTAGGCGGTCCATGTTTAAACATCATACGATAACTAAAATCAACTCGACAATTTTTCTCGCATCGATAAATTTTAGATCACTCATGATTAACTTGAGAATTTTTAAGATTTATTATTTTTAATATTACCAAATAAGCCCGGTATAAGAACAAAACTAAACTTACGTTTTAAACAAATCTACTTACATCCGGACTTAACGATTCACCTTTGTGTTTCTAATATGTTTTGAAACTTTTACATTTTTGGAAAAGTCAAACATATATCCTCCTCCTTTGACCATAAAGGAATTAACCTTATCGTTCTATATTTTGCATAAATAGCGTAACTTTTAAACTTCACAGATAATCATTAAGTTATCCCGCGTATGAAGAAAACCACATTTTGACATCTCATATCACTTTTAGACTAATTTTATTCTACTCTAAATAAATTCACGGTCGTTTCACGAAATTTCGTTCTTTTATGATAAAGCGCAAATTACGCGTTTTGACCGTATTTCGACTTTAAGCGGTGTTTTGCACCCAATGAGACTTATAACCCATTTTATATTTTTAGATGGAGTATAATGATGAGTTTCATCATTCCTACAAGTTTCATATTTTTACGATACCCGGTTTACGCTTTATTGCTTAACGACTTACGGTTGGCATTTAACGGAACCAAATCATGCTCTAAACTCAAGATAAGATCAAAACTATCCACCTAAGTCATCTTATCACTATATGGCCGACTTAGGGGAGGAGTCATCATTTTGGTGGCAAAATCCTAACCATGGTTCCTTTAGATCATTACAAGTGTCCTAACCTAACCATGGTTAATATTTAACCCAATATATGGTTAACCAAACTTACCCTCCTATAAATAGGAAGTAAAAAACATCCTAAACATCTTCACAAACTATTCTTGGTCGTTCATATCACAAATCCTTCACATCTTCCATCATTTGATCTATAAACTCCAAGTTTATGCAAGGAAGTTCCAAAGATCAAGCTACTTCATCAAATCTCTAGCAAGTTTAAGTGATCTTCTTGAGTTTAAATCCACTCAAGTCACTTAGTACTTCATCACCAACTCTTCAAGTTTGCAAGGGTGCCAAGGTGTGGAAAGCTAGCTCAATCCAAAGTCTTAAGCGATCAATCAAAGTCCGATCCTTACTAGTTACTCCTTTCTTATTGAAAGCCAAAAGTTGTAAGCAACTTATCACCACCATCATCTCATATTTATTATTCATAATCTTAACTATTTCATGCTATATATATAGTTACTATATTGGATCATGATGTACAAAAATCTTTAAAACAAGTTATAAGAACCTATATGTTAAACTTTGGTTAGTAAGTGTATAAATGATAAACTTTTGTACAAAGTTTTCACAAAATCGACCACACATAGATCTGATACTTTTCATATTCTTGTAGATAATATTAAAACAAATACGTATCAATTTGAATCACCCAAACGGACAAACGAGTCAAAAGTTATAGGCAAAAGAAGTTAAGCGAAACTAAAACGCCAAACCGCCAAACGACTTCTGTGTTTTGGGCTGATCGCTTTAAAAGTGGTACTTCGGTCGAATCATCAAAATTTTAAAACACGAAAGTTGTCCGGAACGACGTTTTCCTTCAATAACAAAGAAGTTCGGACCTTGAAAACGCTTAAACAGGCCATTAATTTTCAAAAATGGCCATAAGCCAAGACCACGCCTACGGCTAAGTTCAAAGCTAAGTCTCAAGACCATGGTAGTCAAGACCAAAGTCACGGCAAGGCCATGGCTAAAGCCTTAAGGCTTGTTTACCCAAGACCGTTAACTAAGGTGATCATATTTATGAAAACGACGAGAACTTGTAAAAACTAGATAGTTATTAAAACATGATAAACTTTATGTTATAACAATCGTCACTCAAAACATATGTTGTATTTACTAAGTGCTACAATAGTAGGGAGCTTCATGTGAGGGGTTTAATTTGAGTAAAACGTATCGACGAGTTGCTGGATTTACGATTTAAAGTGTCCTAGTTCCTCGAACGTTTACTACATGACCTCTGAATTGTGATGGCCCGAACGGTAGTACGATATGTATAAACTAAACTCGTTTTCACAACTAGACCATTTCTATAAATGACATACACAAATACCATGTACTACATCATGATCAACATAAAGACGTATATAGGATGGTTTATGTTTTCCTAAACATTATTACAAACCTAAGTCGCAACATTCTATTTTAGGTTGCTCGTAGAAGTTCTCGCAAGATATCCATCATTCTCATTTTACATTTGATATCATTTACTCGAGGTGAGTTCATAGCCCCACTTTCTATTACTTAATTGTTTTACAAACCCTTGGGGGAGATACATGCTTTATTTTAAATCAAACACATTGCTTTCAAATTATACTTGAATATATTAGTTGCACTAAGTATTACTATTGCCAAAGTCCCTATTATCATGAACCATTAATCACTCGCAAGTGAACGCGAATAATGTGGATAGATCTATCGGGAATGACAAATCCCGTTTGTTTGACCAGGTCCGGCAAACAAACGCACTATATTGAAGATCCATAGGTTTAATGGCAAATTACCTATTAGGGCATCGGTTACTATTATATGAGCGGTTAACGTTTGGTATCATGAGCTTAGTGCAATAATATCATTTTGTTTTAAAACCATTGGTGTGAGTCTATAGCTCACACTACAAACATAATGTGTTCAACCATCAAACAAACTCTATGAATTTCACTCAACCTTTGTGTTGTGAGTTTTAAGCATGTATTTGGTCCATAATGTCAAGTCGGCGGAAGAGCGAGGACTAGATCATGAAGGCTATAAATTTTATTATCATTCAAAAACCCATTTAATGTATTTTGTAAACAATGGAACCAACTGGGACCTATTTTTGTAAACTCTGATATTTATATAAATCGAATGATAAATCTTTTAAAACGACTCCATTAGAGTTCGTTTTCTATTGTTATGTCTGTTGTGCCATGAAGTAACTCCCAGTTTGAATTCCGCTGCGTATCATGAAATTGGGGGTGTTACAAAAGCGAGTTGGCTATTTAGCGACTTATTTCATTAAGCGAGTTGATTGTGTTGCGAGTTGATACTAATGCGACTTAGCTATTTAGCGAGTTGATTCCTTAAGCGACTTGTTTCTTTAAGCAAGTTGGTTGTTTAGCGAGTTGATAACTAAGCGAGTTGAGTATTTAGCTACTTGTCTATTGAGACTTGTTACTTCTTCGTGACACATTCTTACAGTTGTTCTTTTGGTTTAGTAAAATCCCGTGAAAGAATCAATTTCCCTATTTAATCAAAGAATAGTAAAATACCGTAGAACTTGTAATCATGGCAAACATTGTTCCTACTATTGTTTCTTCCGTTGCTGAGGACGTTCAGCAGCGGTCGACACACGTCCACCTATGCTTGATGAGGCGATTATGACTCATGGGCACAATGAATCTGATTGTCTTGTTTGGGAAAAGAAAACGGAGTCAACATTCTCAAGTCAATCGATGAAGGACCTTATCGATTGAGACTACTAGAGACTTAATTGATACGGTGAAGATGGAACAATGATCTATGATATAGAGCGGACCAAAGGCGTATGATGAGCTCAATGATAAGGAGAAAAGAGATTCGATCTGGATATCGGGGCTTAACATTATACTTCAAGGTCTTCCAAAAGACATCTACAAGCTTATCAATCACAACATCGAAGCAAAGGTCAGATGGGATAATATCAAGATGCTCCTCTCGTGTTCGAATTAACTATTGAAGACAGAGAATCACAATCAGATGATGAATTTGAACACTTCAAGATGAAACCAGATGAGAGTGTCTATGAGTACTACGTGAGATTCCATAAGCTTGTGAATGATATGAGGAACATCAAAATGACCATGCCAAACATTCAACTGAACTCATAGTTTGTGAACAACATGAATCCCGAATGGCATAAGTTTGTCACCTCTGTGAAGCTAACCAAAGGATTGAAGAACACCAACTATGAGCAACTTTATGCATTCCTTCTTCAGAATGAGAGACATGCTATGTTTGAAAAAAGGATTCTTGAACAGCTCAAAACCAACCAGGGAGAAACAAGTTCGTCAAATGATTCAACGGCCTTCTACACCAATGATGGAACTACTACCAAAGCATCTCAAGTCATTCCAGATCCAAGTTTCAAACAACCTGATGCCAATGCGGTCATGGAACACTTTATCAATAAAGCGGCTCTTATGGTTAAACAAAACTTAACCTTCACTCCACATACTAACGAGACTTCACACTAACAATGAAATCAGATCGCATCCAATCTACACAATCATGCATTAGTCGAGATGGAAAGGTTACAAGGCAACCACTCAAGGAAGACAATATGAACAAAGAAGAGGTGGAGTAGGAGGAGGTATGTGGAAAATCGGTATAGGGAAGGAATGAAAATCAAGGACAAGCAAAGCCAATTAAGTGCTACAACTGTGGTGGTGATGGACACATAGCAAGGAACTGCACTTCTCCAAAACGCCTCAAAATGCAGAGTACTTCAAAGACAAGATGTTACTTGTGCAAGCTCGGGATAATGGAGTGTGTTGGATGAAGAGGAGCTGTTGTTTCTTCTTGAGGCAATGCCAAGACATATGATGCGAGATGTGGATGAGCAACCAATTTAGGAGATAGGTCATAATCATCGAATGCCTTTCAAGTTGCAGATCGTGATGCATACGACTCGGCGTCGATGATGAACCCTCGCACAAAACATTTTTATGGCTAGCATTTCTCCAATGGTCTCTCCAAAGGTCCCTCACCACGACAAGCTAGTCCATCCAAAGAATCAATCATCTCGTAGGTATTAAAACTATCGATGATGTTGATGAGCAAAGATACATGACAAAGTACAATCAAATGAAACTTTTGAGTCGGATATTGGAAATATGGGTAATATCAATGTTGTCCCATATGATCAATATGTGAAACAAAGTGAAAGTGAGGCTGTACCAAGTGATTCATCTTCCGCGGTCAATGATGACTATATTTTGATGAATACACCGCATGTGCTCATGATGATTCTCATTGTTCTTGAATCGAATGCCTATAAAGAACAAGTTGCTATTTATGAACAACGTGCTAAATTTGAGTTGACCACCGTGAGCGTGAAATGGATGACCAAATGCGTACAATTATTAGAAAAAGTAACTTTAGAGAAGAAGTATTAAAACAAGAGTTAAACTCCTTACAAGAAAAGCTTTCTAAAGCGCTAAGCAAAAACAAGAACTTCAAGAAAATGTGAAAATGCTTAAGCAAGAATTCAATGCTAAGGAATCAAAACTTTTGAATGATTTTCCAATCTAAAAACTTTGAAAAACAAGCTCGAAAATAAGTTATACGTACAAGGAATACAATTAGATCGCTCACATAATCACGAAGCATAGAGTTCTCACGATAAGCATAATATCCCCATTATAAAGGAATCCAACCACGAGTATGGTAAGATAGCAAAAGTCGCTCAAAATGTAATCTATGATGTCAATGAGATTCTTAAACCTAGGCAGACACCTAGTTGCATTGATTGCCGAGGAAGATAGAAAATTAGATGATGCATCTAGGAGAAAATGGATAAGAAGCTTAACGATCCCAAGTGCAAAGAGAATAAGATCATTGTCAAACCCCATGATTACAAAAGGAAAATTGGATTTCCTTAAACAAGTTTAAGCCTCAAACTTTGTTAACACACGAACAAGTGTTCGGAAAAGGATTTAGATAAGCAAAAGTTGAAAGTCTTGTTGAAACAAACCCTCCCTTAGGAAAATGCTGCAGCTGATCGTGTATCCTCCAAATACACCAATGCATTTAGTTCCTAGAACTATTGCCACTAAGAGCAAGACCTTAATCGGTCAATATGTTATTTTCAATTATTTGTTGACTTTGAGAAAACTTGTAAGAAAAGGATCACACCCCTGGGATAGCGAAGGGAAAGGAGTTTGAGCAAACAAAAGAATGTTATTTAAGCGAGGTCATGCCTTTCTTTAAACAACTAAAAGATCAATTTGAGAGTCTTAAAAGGGATAGATCTGAGATATTAAAGGAATGGAAAAGGAATTTGATGCAATGATTGTTGAGGTTAGTGACTATGAGCGAGAATTAAAATATAATGAGATTGAGAGGAAGAACTTGCATACCTTGAATGAGAATCTTATTTCGAATGTATCTCTCAAGATGTGTTCTATCTCGTCACTAATTGTTCTATTATCGCTTCTCAATTTCATGAATTATCTGTTGCTTTGAAAGTCTCCCATGATCGTGTCATTGAGCTTGAAATCAAAAACTCTAAACTAAGGAGAAAATTGAGCAGGATGATCACGACAATTTGGTAAAACATTTTTCTAAACTAGAAGTTGAACATTTTGATTTACAACTAAAATATCAACATCTCAAAGAAAATGTTAAAACCTCAAACATCAAGATATCCTCGGATGTTCCGAGTTTGATGCGGTTTTGAAATAAACAAACGTGATGAGCAGATTTAAACTCAACAGAACACGATCGAAAGTTGAAAGCCCAAATTTCTCAATTAAAGGGTGAAATGAACAATGTGTTGGCTCCCAAATGCCTCCTCCTTTAGATTCTCGGAATTCTCAAAATTTTCATCTTCAAAACTTGGTTAATGCTTTACAAAAGGAAAATGAGAGTTTTCTAGAAGAAAATGAAAAGGTTAAACGTCATTTCAATGAGTTATTTGAGTCAATAAAAGTAACTCGTAACAAAAATAATGAAAAAATAACTTCATTGCAAAAGGAAATTGAGAATCTGAAGAGTCAGGTAAAAGGGAAAATGCCAATGACAAATGGGGAGAATAGTGCTTCAAAAGTGCATGTCTGTAATAAATATGCTTTGTCTGTTAAATATGTTCCTCCTCATCTTAGGAATAACAAACTTGCTATTCAAACATATTTCTCATACCTTAAGGACAGCCTAGAATGTCTCCGTGAGATTGTAGAAGAGGATAAGTTAGAGAAACCACTTGATAATGCAATTGGCCATGCATGCTTATATGCCAAACGATCTCAAGAACTTCTAGAATGCTTAATTACAATATGCCCTAAAACCTTAGGTGAGCAATTCAATCCTTGATACCTTGTTCTATGCCTAGTGCCAAGTATACAACTCATTCAATGCCCAATGTTATGAAAGTGAACCTCGGTGTGCCTTCAAATAGTACACATCCCAAAGACATCAAAACAGAAAGGCAAAAGTAGCAAAACCAACTAATGTTCCCATTCCCTACAGAGTAATCGGTGACATTAAAGCGGCGGTCAAAGTCTCAAGGCAATACAAGGAATGATAGGACCTCGCAAGCTAAAAATGTGCATTGGAAGAAAGTAGAAGATCACTGTAGGGAGAATTTGAATAAAACGAATCGTGTTGATTCTAGTGTTAGCTCTAAGTGTACTGTAATTAATGTGAATTCTACTAATTTTGGCAAAACATGTAATGATGATTACGTGGTTTCTGTTACTAATCTTGAATGTGGTATGAATGATTTGTCTAATGCTGTCAAATGCCCGATTAAAGCTGTAATGTTAAAAATCAAGCTAAGAAGGCTAAAAGGCAAAAGCGAAAGAAAGTTAGAAAACAGTGGAAACCCACAGAAGAACATTTAGTAAGATAGGTTATCAATGGATACCTTTTGACCATAAAGTTAATCGATTACGCCTCAATTTGCTAAGACAATGCCCACTAGAAAATGGATGCCTCTTGGTAGAACTATTCCTTTAAGAAGTGAACATAATCGAATAGGTAAAATACGGATACTAGCACCGCATCTATTTCGATGATTCCATTGTTTCTACTTCGATGTGGGTGTTCCAATCAACTGTTACTAACCAAATGGAACCCATTCTTGCATGGGATCCCAATTATCCGATTATCCATTCTTGTGCGTGTTCAACTGCAGATCATTCAAATCGTTATGTGGTACCGGACCCAGTTGTTCCAAGCATATATTTGGAGACCGGTCGCGACTCATGAACTTCGTGAGTAAATTCATCGGACTGTTAGATTCGGAATGATCATTTTGGTGCAATTATGGGTTATGGAGATTATGTTGTCGGAGATAGTGTTATCTCCAGGGTATATTACGTAGAAGGTCTTGGTCATAACTTATTCTTTGTCGGTCAATTCTGTGATTCTGATCTAGAAGTGGCTTTCAGAAAACATACTTGCTTCGTTAGAGAACTTGATGGTAAAGAACTTTTAAGAGGAACACGTGGGTCAAATCTATACACCATCTCCATCGAAGATATGATGAAGTCTTCTCCAATTTGCTTATTGTCAAAGGCTTTGAAAACAAAGTCATGGTTATGGCATCGTCGTCTCAATCACTTGAACTTCGGCACCATCAATGATCTCTCTAGAAAGGACTTAGTTGTAGGTTTACCTAGACTAAAGTATGAAAAGGATCATCTTTGTTCAGCATGCCAATTGGGAAAAAGCAAGAAATATGCCCACAAACCCAAAACAACAAACTCAATTACAGAAGTTCTTCATACAATACACATGGATTTATGTGGACCCATGAGAGTCGAGAATATCTTTGGGAAGAAATATGTGTTAGTTGTGGTTGATGATTACTCTCGATTCACAGGTCAAGTTCCTAAGGACAAAGGATGAAACTCGGATATCATCATCAAACTTATCAAGCAGTGCAGTTCGACTTAACAAAGCCGCCGAATCATCCGAACCGACAATGGGCGAGTTTGTAAATAAACAACTTAGTGAGTTTTATGAAAGTCTTGGAATCGGTCATCAAAGAAGTGTTCCACGAACTCCTCAACGTAGCGGTGTAGTTGAAAGGCTAAATCGAACTCTTGTGGAAGCCGCAAGAACTATGTTGATTTACTCAAAGGTTCCAATGTTTCTCTCGGGTGAAGCCATTGCCACCGCATGCTACACTCAAAATCGATCCCTAATTCACACCGCTCATGAAAAACTCCATATGAACTTGTCCACAATAGAAAACCTAATTTATCATTCCTTCGTGTGTTTGGTGCATTGTGTTATCCAACTAATGAGGTCAAGACTTAGGCAAACTTAAACCGAAAGCGGACATTGGAGTATTTGTAGGATATGCACCAAACAAAAGGGATACCGAATCTACAACAAAAGAACCCGAAATACCATGGAAACTATTCACGTTACGTTCGATGAGTGACCGGTCCAATGGCTCCAAGACAACTCCCGCCGGACCCGCATCATCATGTAGTCCCATCGTTCTACTCTTGTTTACGGCCTCGCTAGCAACTCCTTATGTACCTCCTTCAAAAGATGACTTGAAGAAACTATTTGATCCAATGTTTGATGAACACTATGAACCAACTGCTAATGAAATGTCAATCCCATCATCGAGGTCGCTTTATCCACATCAATGAAGTCAATCCTTGGCTCTATGTCATTAATTCAGAAGCGCTGCTGGCGATCAATCGATCTCATCAACAAACCTTCAATCACCGAGTGTACATCAAGGAATTGCTTCGATTCACAAGATGAAGTTAATCCCTTTGCTACTCCCGAAGATGCTCCATTTGAAAATGTATTTACTCTCGATTCATCATCGAACCATCTTCATCAAGAGACATCGACTGCTACTTCGCCCACAACAACAACCACATGAACACCTTAGAAAATGGACACATGATCACCCATTAGACAACATCATTGGAAACCCCTCTCGTCCTGTATCCACTCGTAAACAACTTGCTATCGATGCCTTATGGTGCTTCTTCAACTCCGTACTCTCTAAGATCGAACCTAAAGATGTTAAAACTTCGATGAATGAAGGCAATTTGGTTCAATGCCATGCAAGAAGAAATTCATGAGTTTGATCGACTTGATGTATGGGAATTAGTACCGCTCCAGTTGTGCTATGATCATTGCTCTAAAATGGATCTTCAAAGTGAAACTTGATGAGCATGGTGATGTCCTCAAGAACAAGGCTCGATTGGTGGCTAAAGGATACCGACAAGAGGAGGGTATTGACTTTGAAGAATCATTTGCTCTGCTGCTCGTATCGAGGCAATCGTAATCTTCTTGGCTAATCCGCAAGTAAGAACATGGTAGTCTATTAGATGGATGTAAAGACGGCGTTTCTTAATGGAGATCTTAAAGAAGTCGCTCACGTCCACCAACTGAAGGCTTTGTGAATCGAGCATCCTACTCACGTTTATCGTTTGAAGAAGGCTCTTTACGGTTTAAAGCAAGCTCGAGGGCATGGTATGATACGCTATCAAAGTTTCTTCTATCTAATGGATTTAGCAAAGGAGCAGTTCATCCTACATTGTTTACCGAAGTCGAGCAAACATTTAATTCACGTTCAAATTTATGTTGATGATATCATCTTTGCCTCGATCGACCCCAATGAGTGTGACCGTTTTCAAATGAAATGGGTTCTAAATTTCAAATGTCAATAATGGGACAAATGTCATTTTCTTGGGATTACAAATTTTACAAAGTCCCGGAGGCATTTTTATAAATCAATCTAAATATGCAAATGAGATTTTAAAGAAATTTGGATTTGATTCTAGTGACCTGTTGACACTCCCATGATTGAACGTACTAGACTAGATGAGGACCACTCGGGGATCATGATAGACCAAACGAAATATCGTAGTATGATTAGATCCACGATGTACCTCACGACTAGTAGACCGGACATCTTGTTCGATGTTTGCATGTGTGCTAGATACCGTGCTAAGCCTACTAAAAAGCACCTTGAAGCGGTTAAGCGGGTCTTCGGTATCTCAAGGAACCATCAATATGGGACTATGGTACCGAAGGACACCGGTATGTCACTAACGACCTATGCGGATGCCGATCATGCGGATGTCAAGATACTCGTCAAGCACGCCCGGAGGTGCTCAGTTTTGGGTGATAAGCTTGTGAGTGGTCTTCAAAAAGCAAATGAGTACTTCTATTTCCTCTACAGAGGTGAATACATAGCCATGTCATCTTGTTGTGCTCAAATCCTATGGATGAGATCCCAATTATCGACTATGGCTTTGAATTCAACAAAATCCTCATCTTGTGATAATAAAAGTGCTATTGCTCTCTCATGCAACAACGTACAACACTCAAGAGCAAACACATCGACATTCGACATCATTTCATCGAGGAGCAAGTTGAAAAGCGGTGTGGTGGAACTTTACTTTGGGAGGTGCGAATACCGGTTAGCGAGACATCTTCACCAAAGCTCTTCCTAGAGAACGTTTTGAGTTTATCCTTCCACGTCTTGGTCTAAAGAGTTTACAACCGAAACACTCAAGCGTCTTCAAGAGGAAGGCGAGGAGTAAAGGTCTTTATTCATCTATCTCTTGTATATATTTATTCAAAAAAAATAAAAATAAAAAAAATTGAAAATCTTGAAAATTCCAAAAATATTGCTATTTTGTCATGTTTTCCTTATTCGATATCATCTACGGACTTTGTGTTGACATTCAAAGAATGTCACGGGTTTTAGATGTTCTTGAATGCACATAGTTTTGTTAAAAAAAAAAAAAAAAAAAAAAAATGAGGCGGAGAAAATGGTGGTTTATTGTCAATTCAGCAAGAACCTGTTTTAAATGTAAAGAACAAAGCCATGTTTTATCTCATGTTTCAAATCTCATGCTCTGTTTCTTATAATAAATGTTTGTTATCAAAAGACAAATGTTCCTCTTTCCAAATATTTTTCCGTCTAATGATTCTCCGAAAAATATTAGTCATCTAATGAAAAGCATAATTGTTTTGAAAACACTCCGGACTCTATTTTGAAAATCATCGAGCTTTCGGATGTCAAAATCTCATTCCTTCAATCAACAACTTTCGTCATTGATTGAGGGGGAGAATGATTTTTCAATTAAATCAAAGTGTAGTTTTCATTCAATTGGCACGTATATGAGCAAGGTCTACTCTAAATGTTTTACAATAAGTTTATACAATTGGTACAAGACCTTGATTATTAAAATGTTTTCTAAAAAGATACTCAAGCATGTTTAATCTTTGGAGTCTTATGTTTCAAACTTGATCCTTATCGGCTAAATGTTATCATAAGAAAGTCACAGTTCTCCTCAAAGCTTTCAAAATCAATTTAAATCAACAAGAGATCTCAAATCTCAAATGTTTTGAAAATTGTGATCGGGGAGAATTTGTGATTTAAATTGGATTTAAAGCGATAATTCGATAAATGGGTTCATAAGTGTTTAGCAAGTTTTCCTCCCGCATGTGACAAACGATTTCAAATTTTCCATCCACATGTTGAGGGGAGCATCTACTTTAAACCTTAAATTATTGAAGCGTGATTGAATTGTCTCTAAGTGCGGGTTCCTCTAATATGTGCAAAACTCTTTCAAACTTGAGGCACATATTGAGGGGGAGCAAACTTTTGAAAACCTCATCCTTCCTCAAAATGTTTTTATCTACTCAAATTGATTGGGAAGTAATGATGATCATTTTAGAAAATGTTAATCAAAAGATTGAACCTTTCATTCTTAATCTAACGATTTCAAAGATATCTTGCCTCCATGTGCTAAACAATTTCTGGATTTTATGCATATGTTGAGGGGGAGCATTTCTAAAATATCAAAACAATTAAGATACAAAATACTTTGATTTTATATCACAAGTATCTTGATTGATTTTCAAATGGTTTTCAATTGGTTTCAAGGCGGAAGAACTATGTCAAAAGACCGACCAACTTTACTTTATGCATGGTGATATAAGGATGATAAGGTTAGGTTGAGGTCCGATGATCCACTGAGCAGGAGGGATCTACCTAGGACAAAACCACTTGATAGTGTAGAGTCCTTAGGTATATTAAAAAGGAGAAAAATGAGATATGGGAAGAGTGCGGATTGAAACCGAGCTAGTCTTGGAATAAACCCAACAAGGTTCTAGTTATGAAGTTTGGTAAGCACTTAAGGGTTGAAGAATGAAAAGAATTGAATGTGAAAAAGGGTGAAAAGAAATAGCCCTCCATTTATTCAACCTTAGGCGAAACCGGGTTCAATTCATATACTCTTGGTGGTTACCAAGGTAACATCGGTATTGAAGACAAGGCGTCATGGACCCGTGGACGATTGCACTACAACTTCCCAAGCCACTCAAGTTTCTCTTAAAAGGACTTGTTTCATTCTCACGGGAACCGACATAATCTATCGACTTTCTCTTAGAGATTGTTGATATTGAAGAAGGAGACCCTCTCCCTAGTCGCCGGCATAGGAACCAAATATGCACAATTGAGTCTAGAGCCTCGAGATCATCTATAAAACTCTTTAGGACACTTTGAATGAAGACTCTCTGTTTCACACAATGTGAAAAGAGAGATTTTATCTTATGAGCCCTACGCATTATCCTTGTGGTATTGCCAGAACATCTGAGTAGTATGCCAACATACTCACAATGAAGATGGAAAGCCTTACGGAGCCAACATCAAACAAGCTCACGGTGGGTGGCATGTGAGATCTATTCAATAGATCAACCATGTGACAACCGAGCGAAACAATGGGGCGATTCAATCTTTGAATCAATCACGGTTCGAGTTATGGATTGACGGATACCTTTGAAAAACCGCCGTTGTGCTTAAAACTCTTTTCCTTAGCACATCGATTGTGTACTAATTTTTCAAAAATAAAGGTGATTATGATTGATAATTGATTTTCATTAAAACCTTCGTTGTATTGCAAAAACAATTTCTATTGAGCGATACACGATTGTTTTCTCAAATCTCTTTTCATCAATCAATGAATCTCAATTATTGGTTCACTCACTCCGTGTTGTCTTCTTTGAGGCGTTCGGTTTGAGAACGACTAGAGCATTGCGAAACCCTGTCAAGGAAATTCTTCAAATTATACCGATCACAGCGGTACTTGTCTCGATCAACGGGAACCGTGGGCGTGTACCTCAATTCTACAAAAGTGATCAAAGACACTTTTGTGCGCTTTATTGCTAATTGTTTTATGCGGGAACACCCGGCGTTTGCGGATGATCGTAATGAAGCGGTCAATCCATAGCCGCATGCTCACACAACACATTCATTTCCAAAGAAATCATGATTAGTGCATCAATGACTCGATATTATCACTCCATGCTTCGCTACTGGCGATGCCAATATCATGAATCAACGAAAGCTTCGCTACTCGATAAGAATGTATCATGATCCGAATGTGAGCATGTCGGTCCAAATGTCACAATATCACATAATACCAACACCACAATGGATGAGTCGAGATTTCATGTTGGTCGATGATCTCAAAGTCGGCTCAAAACTCATCATCACGTGGATCGCTTAAAGACCTCCACCGAATTATCCAAACATGCAAAATGAAGAATCAAAGACTACGAGCTCTGAACAAAGAACATGAACAAGAATCCAAGAACAACTTCAATGTAATATCTGCTTGTATTCTATGTAATTTTAATGTGTGTTTGAGGTGACCTCCTTGGGGAGATTGTTAGGAATTAGAAAATTCGATCGTTAAAGAGTCGGTCACCTCAAGTATATGTATTCGTTAGAAAGCTCGTAGTCGTAGTCAAGTTATGTTAGCAAGTAGTTTGTTATGTAACACCGTGGAGGACAGACGGGTCTTTACCCAGCTGTATGCCCGATCCATGACCCGTAAGTGGCGTTTGTTTGTAAGAAACTATAAATACCCTCTACCTCCCAAGGTAGAGGGTTGGAGCTCAATACCATTTTTCTTTGTTTCACATAGTTCCCAACTCTCTTCCCTTTCTCTCTCTAAAACTTTCTCTCTCTAAACTACTTGAACGCCCCATAGTGATTATGGTTTAGTGTGTTTGTGAAATCCTATATCTTACATTAGGGATAGGATTTGTGTAGTGTTGGATAGTAGTTCCTCCTTTATAATGGAACTCGGTATCTAGCCTTGTACCGGATAAAAGGTAGGCAACGTTGTGATAGGTTTGGTTCTACCTCGTGGAAGAACTCGGTATCTAGCCTTGTACCGGATAAAGAGTAGGCGACGTTGTGAAGGCTTCTCTGCGACTCTGCCAAAAGGAGTTGGTGTTGTGTAGTGATTACGAACTCTCGAGTAAGTGACTTGGGGAGTGGAGTAGGGCAAGGAAGGTGTCCTTGTAGTCGAACCACTATAAATACCCGCGTTGTGATTTTTTGCTTCTTACTCTTTATTTATCTATATGCGTGTCTATCAACATCCAACACACACGTTCATATAGATTGACATAAACCGATCTAAATTGTTTAAAACCAAGTTTTAATCGGTAAACTATTCAACCCCCCCTCTAGTTTTCCACACATTCCATAATCAACTACGACACTCTTTGAAATTTCCACCAAACAAATACGCAAAAACAAAAACTTGTTTTTGTTAAGATATTTTTATACTAAAATACATTTATCGCTAAAGGTTTATTACATGGTATCCGTCGCTGCAATGTGCAAATACCCTACTAGTGTATTTAAATATATACAACACATGCCTTAATTCAGCCCGTAACGCGACTCACGCATGAAGTAGTAGCAATATTAGAGGTATAATTGAGTTGAGGCCTATCGCAAATTACTAAAGATTGGCTTATAGAATAATGGTAGTTTATTTGATTCTATTCGATTTGAACTCGAATTGCTCAAGTACAATTTGAGTTGAGCTCTATTATTTGAATATTTGACTTGTGAAGCTCGTGAACTTTATCAAGCTTCAAAGTTAATATTTGATCAAGTTCAAGTTTTGTAGTCAATGTGAGTTCCAAACTTGATAATGTTCGACTCAGCTCAGCTTGAACACATTTTTAATAGTGCATTTCGTAATGGATAAATTTCACATGAGTAATGTTACAAAATTTAAACATCGTTTCTAGTTTTCTATCATAGAAGACGTGGATATATGCAGCTTGCTAGTTTAAAGTCTTCTATCAAGGTTTTTTTCACTTTCATGTTCCTAACAAATTAATGGTCAATGAATGGGTTAGAAATTAACTTAGGCTAGTCTAGTCCGGTCGTGACATGACGACTGACGCCATCGTCCGTACGCCGTCATTTCTCTCCAAATGACCAAAAAAAAAAATTACATTACGAAATTAAAAAAATTACACTACTGAATTTAAAAAAAAAAAAAAAAAAAAAAAAAAACATTACAATACGAAATTAAAATAAACACTACAATAGTTAAACTAATAATCTAAGTTGTAACGTGCTTTGATTGTTGCCTTAACTTTCTCCAATTCTTTTAGTTGGCGGCCGGTCAATTTTGGGTCGATTGGGGTGTTGTAGAAGATTATGTCGGACTCCTGTTTTGATACCCTCATGTGCTCCGTTTTTTTTTTTTTTCATCTCGAGCTCTTTTTCCCTCAACCGTAACCAAGTTTCTTATAAACCCTCCTTATTCTTACCGTTATCCCCTTTTGACGGCTTCTTGGTGTTGAAGAAAATTTTGGCCAACGATTTCATAAATGAGTCTGATGGAACATCATCATCACGAGAGGAGGATGGTTTCTTCCTTCCTTTGTCACGACCGGTAGGTCGTGATTCTCTAGTCCCTTCCTCGTGAGAATCATCAACGTCTTGAACATCGAAGGATCACGAGCTTGGGTTGAACCGGAGGTAGTGGTAGAACCCTTTGTTTTCTTCCGACTATTCGCTTTGGCCGGCATCTCAACGTCCTTCCAAACGGCATGACCCTTTAAAACCTCCCAAAGACTCCTCCAAAGTGAAATCATGACCGTCGTCATACGGTATTCTCTAAGAGCTTTTGAAGTGTCGTCGATATCATTCTCACCGCTTCCATGGGTATTCTTGATATTCTCCATGATAGCACAATAATTTCCAACCCTATTACGAATCCCGCTTCTTCCATTTGGTACCGATGGAGTCATAGGTTCGGTCTTTGCCGATTTCTTTCTTAAAGTAGTCGATCACGCCTCCCAAAACTTGAAGCGGTTCGGCGTTTCCTCTGCGCCGCGTTTCCGACACATAAACCCAAGCTTTACAAAGCACCACCTCTTCCTCCTTTGTCCATGGCTCGATGGCTTCTTGTCTTTCCTCTTGCTTGTTTCCGGCTTCTTGCCTTTGTCCTTGGCCTTTGAAGCACGTCTTGATGGCTTCTTTGGTTTGATGGGGACATCTCTTCACCGGAAACAGTTTCTCATCATCGAATCATCAACGTGAATGAAATCATGGAGCGAAGCGTGGTGCGAACCGTGACCCGAACCTTGGCCCATCGAAGCATCTTGACTTTGGTAGTTTTGTGCCGGATACTCGGCAAAAATCTTCAAATTCATGTCAAGATTAGTACTACGAATCGGGAATAAGGTTGATCTGGTTGAGAAGGATAAATGAAGTCCATGTTTGGATGGTACGACGACCCACTAGGTTCTTGCCGTGAATCGTGGTAAGGGCGTTGCGGTGGGACAAAAGGACGGTTAACATAAAACGGGTTTTGGTTTTGATTTGGTTGGGCTAGTTGTGATTGATAATCAAAACCTTGTGGACGAAAGCGAATAGGCGGTTTTGTTGTGGTGATATGCCGCTTAACTTCGAAGTTGTTTTCGTGAGAAATTCATATCCGGGGCATTTTGGGCTAGTCGTGATCGTCGGGTTTTGATTGTGGGGTATTTTTCTTTGACATTTTGAAGTTGGATAAAATTAGATTGAAATGAATGTAGATGAGAAATGGTGAGTTGTGAATTGTGTTTGAGGTGAAGTTGGTATTTATAGAATGGTAAAATTGGTTTTTTTTTTTTTTAATGACCAAACGGTCGGTTTTTAAAATTTGTTTTGATTTTACAAACGGTCAAAAAATGGTTGGATTTGGAAGCCTTAAACATCGAGCGAGTTTTCACTCGATATGCCAAAATTTTGCCCCTCACCCGATGTCACAACCGACTACCCCATTCGTTGTGCCCGATGTTAACATCGGTTGCGGATGGATTTTTTTGGAGCCCAACCGATGTCGACTACTCGAATGCGTCCAGCCTTAAGGAATTTGCTACTTACAACTAAAAATTAAATCAATTAATTTAAGAGTGTAAACAAGCTAAGCTTTTATCAAGTAATTCGAGCTCGAGTTTAAGCTCGACTTGATTGAGCCAAGTTTTTATCCAGCTCAAGCCCAAAAAATTGGCTCGAAACATATAATGAGTCGAGCTTGAGCTTTTGATAGCTCGGCTCGAGCGGTTATTGAGCTTTTCGAGTCTTAGTATAGATATAATTTCATATTATTTTCTATATATTTAAATATAAGGGCTAACTTGAATATTAACTTAATTATAAGGACTAACTTCATAAAAGATAAAATATTTTCTAGTCTTGGTTATGAGAATTTTATTGTTGGTTTTATTACTCTTAAAAATATCTAATTTGGTTTTCAAACGGTTAAGTATTTCTCTTCTAGTTTGTGATTCGAGATCATGTATAAGTTATGTGTGAAGACTATATTTTTTTGTGGCAGCTAAATTTGCAATTCATTTTTGACACAGAATGGTATATATGCTATTTTGTTCGAGTTCAGTTCAGTTGCAAATATTAGTTGGCATATATTCGAGCTTTTCATATATATAATTTCGTGGGCTTTTCAAGCTAAGCTCGAGCTTTACTCGAATTTTGCTCGAGCCGAGCTCAAGCTTCGATGGTTAAAGCTTGACGAGCAATCGAGCTGAGCTCGAGCCAAGCTTTTATCTTTCGAGCCAAGCTCGAGCCTTGTTGAGCTCGGGCTTAGATCAGCTCGATTACACATCTAAATCAATCACAATCAACTCTTTTTGTGCATCCATGTTTTCAGATATTATACTCACTTTTTTTTAGAATTTCGACCAATCATTTATCAATAACTAAGTAATAAAATAATCACAACCCTAGAGTCTGCAAAATCATTAACCTTAAATACGTGTTTGGAATCAGTGTATCTTGTTTATTGAAATGGTATTTTATAATTCTTCATAAATAAATAAATAAATAAATAAATAGAATTATGAGAAATAATTGGGAGGCTTAAACGCATGTTTAAATTTTTGTCTAAACTTGAATGTCATTTTTTCATTGGTTATAACTGATGGATCCACTTTATTATAAACCAATAAACTAAGAGCATCCACTATAGTGGTTTATAAAAAGGTTTAAGAAAAGATGAAGAGGTCTATCATTTTATTAGCCATAGTGGAAATTTGTTTCATGCTTACGTGGAATGAAAAGGTCTAATATCTTGAACCTCTTCTAAATTTAATGCTTTTGTGTTTAATGAGGTTTTATAAAGCTTCAAGTAGTTTATCCATAGTAAAGAAAGGTTTATAACAAGAAAAAAGGTTTATGAATTTATGATTTTTGATGACTAAGCACTATTATAAACCTTTAAAAATGTTCACCATAGTATATGCCCTAATAACACATACTTTTAAGCGCAAAATTAGGCATAAATTTAAGTCTCTTAATCATTTTTCAACAATTACTATACGCTTTATTTAGTAGAACTAAACTTTTTTTTCATCCGCTAATAAATATTTTCTTTTGAGTTTTGTGAGAAACTGAGAAATACTTAATGAGTGACCTATAAGAACATTACTTTCTTTGGAAATTAAAAATGAATATATATAAACGAAACTTCAGTAACCTAGGACAGGTTTTTTTTACACATGTTAAAAGTTAAAACTGTGTATTACCTGCATTTGTTTTGTTTTGAAAAAATATTTTAACAATGGATTGAGAGTTATTATAGTCGTCCTTCCTTTTTGAGTATGTTGACTATAGTTTATCACATGTGAAATCAACCGATTCAATTAATGTATTACAATTTTTGTTCAAAAAAATAAATAAATGAATGTATACAATCTTTAATGCATGAATTGCAAACAACAGTAACATTTAAAGAATAATTTTGTTAATTTATAAGTTGTGTTATTTGTAGTTTAATGGATATCTTTACATGTTAATGTAATGATATATTAAATATTCTAAAGAAGACTTTAGGAAGCAATGGAGCATATGTTAATGTTGACTCTCAAGCTAACAATTATATTTGGTCAAAAAGCGTATCAAATTTTGAAGCAAAGGCTACAAGCTAGTTTTCTTGACTTTATTTTATACATAATTGGATATTTAATAAAATATCGAATTTAATAATGAAAGTAATAATACAATGTTGAGAAAGCTCACAATTGATCGTAAAAGGAAAATTATTTTACATATTAAATTTTTTTCACATATTAAAAAGACTTATCAACACATTCTATTTAGGGCAAATCGCATAAAAAGTCTTCATCTTACGTCCAATTTGATTAAAGTCGATTATTCTTTTTTTTTTTTCTCGATTTAAGGTCTGACTTTTTTTTGGTAGATTTGGCTTTTTTTAACTTAGTTAACCATTTCGTTAGTAAATTACATATTTGGTCCTTGAGTTTGTATAGGCATTTCGTGTTTGGTCTATTTTCGTCCGCTTTTATACGCTGCTTGAATACGTCGTCCGCTTTAAACGCTACCGCTTTTAAACGTCATCCGTTGCACGCGTTTCGTCCTTTTTACACGTTTTCGTCCGTTTTGCACGTTTGATTATGTTTTTCACGTTTACATCGCTTTTACACGTTTTCATCCGTTTTACGTTTAAAATCTGCTTTACGTTTTCATCCGTTTTGCACGTTTTCCGCTTTTACACGTTTTCATCCGTTTTGCACGCTTTGATGCTTTTGCACGCTTCCGCCCATTTTCCATGTTTCCGTCCATTTTACACGCCGTCCGCTTTTGCACGCCGTCCGTTTTACATGTTTCGTCTCTTTTACACGTCCGTTTTGCACGTTGCGTTTTGCTTTTACGTTCCGCATGTTTTGCACGCTTTTGTCCGGTTTTACACGGTTTTTTTGCTTTTTACACATTTTTCTCGCTTTATACGCTTCCGTCCGTTTTGCACGTTTCTCCGTTTTGCACGTTTGCGACCGTTTTGCACGTTTGGTTCGTTTTGCACGTTTTCGTCCGTTTTACGTTTTCGTCCATTTTACATGTTTTGCGTTTTTCTGCTTTTACGTTTTCATCTTTTCGACGTTTTGTTCGTTTTGCACGCTTCCATCCTTTTCCATGTTTTCGTCTGCTTTTTGCGTTTTCGTTTGTTTTACACTTTCCGTTCATTTTACAATTTTATAATCATGTATAAAATGTGTGTATAAAACGTGTAACACACAAACGTTAAAAAAAAAAAAAAAAAAAAAAAAAAGGCGGCGTAAAAGCGCTTTACGTTTTCGACCGCTTTTGTCTATTTAAACGGAAACGTGTAAAACGAACAAAACGCAAAACGGACGAAAACGTAAAACGGGCTAAAACGATAAAACGGAGAAAACGTATGCACGCTGTATGAAAACGGACTAAAATAGACCAAACATGAAATGCCTATACAAACCCAAGGACCAAACATGTAATTTACTAACGAAATAGTTAACTAAGTTAGAAAAAACCTAAATCTACCCAAAAAAAAGTCTGCACCTTAAATTGAGAAAAAAAAGAATTGTACCTTTAATTGAAATTGGACATAAGATAAGTACCTTTTTATGTGATTTGCTCTTCTATTTAATAAGAAATCAATAATTAAGATTAAAAATATTTTATTATTTCACATATTTTTTATAATTTAAATATCCCTTAAACCGTTAATCGTTAAGCGAAAATAATTACACTATCGCTATTGGCATTTAATTATATTTTTATAGACGGGAATTTTGATATACTTTCGAAAAAAGAAAAAAATTCATTTTTTCACAATTTTTTTGTCTTTTTTTTTTCGTTTTTTTTCTTTTCGAATATGAGATTTGCATGAAAAATCACATGTGATTAAACACTAATTTGAATATCACAAATGATATTAGTGTTAAATCACATATGATATGAATTAGTGTTTAATCACATATGATATATACATATCATATGTGATTTGACACTAATATCACATGTAATATTCAAATTAGTATTTAATCACATGTGATTTTTTTCATGCAAATTTCAGTAACGAAAAAATCTAAAAAAAAGTGAAAAACACGAAAAAAAAGTTGTCGAAAGTATATCAAAGTGTCTATCTATAGAAAGATAAGTAAAGGATTGTCGTAGTGTATTTTTTTTTCGCTTAACGATTAACGGTTTTAAAGATATTAACATTTGAAAAAAAAAATAATAATAATAAAAATAAGAAGTAGGTTTTTTTAACTTGTTGGGGAGGAGCGTTATTTTACATATCAAACTTTTCTCACATAACAAGGGACTAATCCGCACCCTTCATTTAAAAAGAAATCAATGGTTGAGACTAAAAACATTTTATTATTTCACATATTTTTTATAATTTAAATATCTCTTAAACCGTTAATCATTAAGCGAAAGTAATTACACCATCGCGACGAGCATTTAATTATCTTTTTATATACGGACACTTTGATATTCGAAAAGGAAAAAATCGTTTTTCACGTTTTCTCGTCTTTTTTTTCGTTTTTTTTTTCGAATCTGAGATTTGCATGAAAAAAAATCACATGTGATTAAACACTAATTTGAATATCACATGTGATATTAGTGTTAAATCACATATGATTATCACATGTGATATTTAAATTAATGTTTAATCACATGTGATTTTTTTCATGCAAATTTCAGTAACGAAAAAAATGTAAAAAAAAGTGAAAAATACGAAAAAGAAATTTTATCGAAAGTTATCAAATTGCCTATTTATAGACGGATAATTAAATGCTTGTTGTAATATTATATTTTTTTTTCGTTTAACGATTAACGGTTTGAAAAATATTAATATTTAGAAGAAAAAAAAATAGTTTTTAAAATTTTTATGATTAATTTTATTTATTAGATCAATTAAAAATGAGGTTTTTTTTTTCCACTTAGCTCTCAAACAATATTTGAGAGGTTTCTTTTTTTCCTTGCTCATGTGGCATTATTCAATTAAAAAAATATATATGTAAGGAATTGTGTTATCCAAATGCTACATTATGTGTTGTTGATGGTGGTGAGTAAGGCTGCCTCCAATAGAGAGCCTCGATCGAGTGTGGATCGACTATAGTCGATCGATCATCACCAATCCTTTTATTATGGCACAAAATCAATCCCTCCTTATTTGTGGATGAGGGTCGCTACTGTGATCGAATAAACTTTGGTTTTGTGTGTGTTAATTATTATAAAAGGTATTTTTTGTGGGGTATATTTTTATACAGAGGTCACGTTCTTTGACCCAATCACCGAAAGTGTTGAAGAGAAAGGATACGACAAATGAAATCGAAAAGTAAGAGGATTGAATCACTTTTTACCAAATTAAATATCTTTATTTTGTATGACACATTAACAAAAGTTTGTTCTAGTCAACCAAGGCTCTTACGTCAACATGACACATTAGACTAATCATAATAAATTTCCAGTCCATTAAAATATTGTCATGCTTGTATTGAACATAGAAAATATTGACGCTATACATAACAAAAGCCATTGGTCACCTCCTTGTCATTTCTAATCACATTATCAACACCTGTTAAATGTACATTTGGAAAAACATTGATAACTTTACGATTCGTGAAAAGAGATTCTGACCGCTTTAGAAAACATGACTATTTCTCTTGCAAGGTGCTCTCTTTTAAATCCGCGTAAAATTTGAACTTAAATTCTCACTAAAAACATATGCCACTATTTAAACATTTAGGGTGCGTTTAGTTGGAGAAAAAAAATTCTTATTTTCTATCTCTAGTTTTGTAAAAATTTGGAAAGAGAATTAATCTCCACAAAACATTGAAAATATAAAAAGCGTTTCTTGATGCTTTTATTTTCTTTTTGAAGAAAGGGAGGGAGGTTGAGGGTTCTGAAAAAAACTAAAATTGTTTTGTAATTTTCCTCATAAGTTAGGAAATAGTGATTTGTGTTTTGAAAACATTTTGTTGGAAACGCTGATTTAACGCGATCTCTGTTTTCCTTATTTTCCACAAAACATTTTGTGGAAAACAAAGATGTTTTCTCTCAACTAAACGCAACCTTAGTGTTTATTAAATGTCGATAACTACTTCATTGGTTTGACAAAATTGTAACTTTTGGCATCATTGAAATAGTTAAACAGTTGCATAGTTGATGATAATCAACATCTACAATAGTCTTAACAATGACACAATAAAAAGCCCATGAATCACATTTGAAGTTACTAAACTAATTTGTTGCCTGAATATAATACTATTATCAACATTTGACTTTGTTTTATATAGACAATTTCTGGATTAAAAGTTGGCCAGCATGAAACGAAACCTAACCATTTAAACATTAAGAGTCAAATATGTCGGATTCATTTGAATGAGTAAAAATGGGACCCTTTTAATGCCGTCTTAGTTACAATCTTCAATGTGAAATCATGACTTGGTCTTTTGTACCAAATTCCTATTTATACGTTAAAATAACATTCCGAATAAATAAAACAAGACCTAAAGAATAAAAAAGAAAACAATTTGGAGCCCGATTATGCTTTTGTTGGCTTTCAAATTTAGACTTGATTAACTCAAGTTTTTTTGTTTGAACTTTAAAGAAGATTCAATCCCAACAAAACGCATAAATTACTAACAAATAACAATCATCCAATACAAAGAAGGAAAACAAGTGATGTTCGACCATGACTCTTGAGTCTTGACCCGACAACTGATAAGACGTACCAAAACTTCAAACTAAGTAACTTTGGCCACGTAATCTAATGGTGGCGAAGTAATTTTTAGTAAATTGCTAGATTTTATCATTTTGATAAAAAATATATATATACAAAACATTGATAGTTCTCCTTTCCTAGATATGGTCCATTTGGTCGTCTTTGAAACATGAACACAAGTGCACAACATGATTTCGAGTGTGTTTGTTTTTTCAAAAAATGTCTTACTAGCATTTTACTCTTACTGAGTCAGAGGTGGTAAGAGACGGTCAAACATTATTGTTGTTTGTTTTTTTCTTTTGAGTCAGAACCGGTCAGACATATGAAATCTTACTCAATAAAAGGTGGGAAGCTTGTCTTATTGCCTCTTACTCGATAAAAGATTGAAGATTTGTGTTAATATAATATATTTGATGATTTATTAACTATGTTATATTTAGGATAAAAAGTCTTGTTTCATATTTACATAGGTTACTTAATATTGACAAGTGAAAGAAATGATAAAATGTGATTTCATTCCATAAAACTGAATGAGTTACAGTATGAGTATTTATACATGAAGAAGTCAAAACTAGAAAAGTCAAACTAAGCTAATAAAACTATGTACTAACTGTTACATTGCATTACAGTATATTAAGCTATTGTTGTGAAGTATCTTCATCTTTGATGGTTGAGGAACTCGATGAAGACTTTGGACACTTGATATTGCCTTGTTGTTGTGCGTGATCTTGGTTATCTCCACTTTATCCCCACAAGTTGGCATTGTGTATGGATCACAAATGCCCAACTTGGACAAATTGTTGTAGTGGAGATATCTCTGATAGGCCCTTAGTGAGAATATCTCGCCAATCGAGACTTGGTAGGAACAAAACATGAGAGAGTTGATTTTGTCTCGATTTTGTCCCCGACAAAATGACGGTCAATTTCAATATGCTTGGTTCGGCATGATGAATTGGGTTGTTGGCTAGAGCAATGGTGGATGCATTATCACACATAACTAGGCTTGGAGTTGGAACAAGAACACCAAGATCTAATGAAGACATCTCACCATGATATTTCACAATCTTGTCACCAAGGCCCCAGATTGACTTCAGTTGAGCTTCTAGAAACCACTGTTTGTTTCTTGGATTGCCAAGAGATAAGACTATTACCAAGGAAAACTGCATAGCCTGAAACTGATCTTCTAGTCATGGCACAGCTGGCCCAATCACTATCACAATAAGTAGTTAAGGTATAAGAGTTCTGATGGGGGAAAAATAAACCCTGGCCTGGACAAAGTTTAATGTATCTGAGAACTCTGATAAGGGCCTCTAAATGTGAAGATCTTGGACTATGAGAGAATTGACTTAAAGCCTGTGCAGCAAAAGATAGATCTGGTCTTGTGATGGTGAGGTATAAAAGTTTTCCAACCAAAGGTTCTATAGGTAGAAGGGTCGGGAAGAAGGTAACCATCTCAGATCATTGAGTTTGACCTTGGGATCCAATGGAGTAGCAATGGGTTTGACATCCGTAAGATCCGCACTTTCAAGTAGCTCCAATGCATATTTCCTTTGGGACATAGCAAGACCAAGTGTTGTTTCTTAAAATTCAATGCCAAGATAATAATGTAAAGGTCCTAAGTCTTTGATGCTGAACTTATCATGAAGTTTGGCTTTGATTTCTTTGATGAAGTCTGTATCTTTGCTTATCAGAAGAATATCATCAACATAGACTAGAAGAGAAGTGATTGTGCCATTGTATTTGATGGTAAAGAGAGAAGTGTCCACATAACTTTGTTTGAAACCAAGTCCTTTGAGAAAGGTAGTGAGCTTCTCAAACCACTGCCTGTTTGCTTGTTTCAACCCATAGAGAGACTTGGTGAGCTTGCAAACTGTGTTAGGAGGAAGATTCTTAGAATAGCCTTGTGGTACTATCATGTATACTTCTTCATGGAGATCTCCATGAAGAAAAGCATTGTTAATGTCAAGTTGTTCCATGTACCAATTGTTTTTAACTGCAATGGAGAGAAGGCATCTGATTGTGGTCATTTTAGCTACTGGAGCAAAGGTTTCTTTGTAATCAATGCCTTCTTTTTGGTTGTAGCCTTTAGCTACCAACCTAGCTTTGTACCTTTCAACACTGCCATTAGCATTGAGCTTGATTCTGTAAACCCATTTACTACCAATTGGTGATTTGCCAGGAGGTAAGGTGGTGTAAACCCAAGTGTCATTCTGTTCCAAGGCTTGGATCTCTTTGGTCATTGCTTCTTGCCACCTAGGGTCTTTGGAAGCTTGGAGATATGAATGTGGCTCACTGATGCTAGTGATAGTGTTTATGAAATGTAAATTTGATTGTGAAAGATTTCTATAATTAATGAAGTTAGAGTGATGATGTTTGGATAAAATGGAGTTGGTGAATGATTTTGGAAGTGTGTAGTGAAAACCTGAGAGTTTGGAGGGAATAGACTTCAGTCTAGTGGACTGTCTCTGTGGTGGTGGTATAGGGGGATTTGGAGGTGGGATTGGTGGAGGTGGTGGTGGTGTTGGTGGAGGTGGTGAAGTTGTTGATGATGGGATAGGTGATGAAGATGGTGTTGGTGTTGTGGATGGGTCAGAAGAAGTTGTAGATGAAATATTAGGTGAGGGTGAGATAAGTGAGGTGGAAATAAAAGGTGGTGGAGGGTCTGCAATGGATTGTAAAGGTGAAGAAAATGGATCAGTTGAAGAAGGTGATGTTGGTGAGGAAAATGGAAAAATATGTTCATCAAAGAGAACATTTCACCGATGATGGTTTTGTGTGTGTAGATCATAAAGAAGGTAGCCTTTTGATTGTGAGGTAGCCAAGTAAGGCAGTGGGGTAGATTTGGGACCAAATTTGTCTTTGTTATGGGTGTATGTGTGAGCTTGGCATCCAATAACTCGAGATGATCAAGAGGTGGAGGGTGATTGTAGAAGTTCATAAGGACTTTTGTTGTGTAGTACCTTGAAGGTAGTCTGTTGATTATATAGGTGGAGGCTAAAATACAATATCCCCATAAATGAATTGGAAAGTTTGCTTGAAAATAGATGGATCTGGCCATTTCAAGGAGATGTTTATGTTTTCTTTCAGCTCTGCCATTTTGTTGAGGGGTGTAAGGACATGACTTTTGATGAATGATGCCTTTGGATTGCAAGAAGGTGGTGAATATGTTGTTTGTGAATTATGTGCCATTGTCACTCCTTAGGATTTTGATGTTACAATTAAACTGTGTTTGAACATATATATAAAAGTTTTGAAATGTGGAGGAGACATGATGTTTAGAGGGTAAGAGATATGTCCATGTGGCTCTGGTGTGATCATCAACAATGGTGAGAAAATATTTACACATCCATGTGAACAAGTTCAAATTTGACAGAAGCATAAGAATCACTTGAAGAAAAAGGTAATACATGTTGTTTGGCTAAAGGACATATGGTACAGGTGGTATCTATATTACAAGATGATAAAGGTGAAAGCTGTTTTATTCTTTGAATTACAGGAAAAGAGGAATGGCCTAATCTAGCATGCCAGAGTGTAGTGTTGTTGGAGTGAATGAGAGCAGCAGAGTGAGATGTTGGAGTGGTTGTGGGTGTTGAGAGCAGAGCATACAGTCCACCAAATAGAGATCCATGAGTGATTGAGCCATCATGGCCCTGAAAAATGCATTGTTTGTGAGTAAAAATAATAGATGAGTGTGTTGAATTTGTGAGCTTGCTGATAGATATGAGATTGTATGTGAAGGAAGGTATGTATAAAACATTGGTGAATGTTAATTGTGGGTTAATGTAGACTGAACCAACAGTTGTGACTGTTACATTTTGACCATTTGGAAGTGAAACAAGGATAGGTGTGCAGTGGTGAATGTTGTGCATTCTTATGAGTGAAATGCATATGTGATCAGTGGCACCACTATCAATAATCCAAATTTCCTTAACCTTAGATGTAAAAGAAGCAATGAAGGTATATCTACCTGACATATGAGGAATGGTACCAGCAGTGAACTCCTTAGGATTGTTTTGTAGCATGAGCAAGACTTGATTAAGTTGATTTTGGAGTTGGTCCATCCTCGTGTGAACAAAAGGATCACCGAGGAGGAAGAGATGGTGGTTGAGTCTGGAAATCTTCATTGACCAACGCCATGTGAACCGTGGTTGTGTTTTGGAGCATGAGTTCTTTGAGAAGGTGGAACATACTTGTTGTGGAGTGGATGTCCTGGTGGATAACCAACAAGTTTGTAGCACTCATCACCTCTGTGACCTTCTTTGTTGCAGTTAGTACAGTAGACACCCTTTCTGAATGGAGTTTTTCTTGGTGTAGAAGATGAGTGGGGTGTGGGTGAGGGTGAAGGGGTGTTTGGCTTAAATTGATTGTGATGAGGTTTGTAATGACTGGTAGTGTTGAGAGCAGTGGGGATATGTAAGGTTGGTTTAGGTGCATCTCTTTGCTTTTCTTCTTGTTTAAGCATGCTGTAGGCCTTTGAAACTGGTGGTAGAGGTTGGATAAGCAGGATTTGACCCCTAATGTTAGTGTAACCTTCATCAAGACCCATGAGAAATTGAATCAACCTCTTCCTTTGATCCCTTTCACCATTTGTTCTCCCATTGGTACAGTCACATCTACAAACACAAGCATATGGTGCCTCTAAGGCATCCAACTCATCCCAAAGCCCCTTCAGCTTGTGATAATACAATTCAATTGTGGTGTTTTCTTGTTTCAAATTTGTAATCTCATTAGACACCTGATAAATTCTGTGACCATCTAATTTTGCATAATGCTCATTCAATTCTCCCCATAATGCATAAGCAGAGTTAACAAAACTTAGACTGTTACCAATTTGTTCAGAAACAGTATTGAGGATCCAAGAAATTACCATGTCATTAGCTCTTTCCCATAAGGATCTGAATGGTGAAGTTATGGCTGGTTCTTCAAATTCTCCATTAATGAGTTTTAACTTGTTTCTTGCATTCAGAGCTATCATCATAGATCGTTTCCAAGAGCTGTAGTTATCAGAACCTGTTAGTTTCTTAGAAATGAGAACAAGACCAGGATGGTCATTTTGATGAAAATATAATGGATGATGAATTGAGTTGACATCATCAGGATTGAATGTGGTTTGTGAAGAAGATGAAGTGTTTTCAGTTGTAGCTTGGTTAACCATGGTGATTGGAATATGCTAGTATCAAGAATCTGTTACAGAATTTGATTTGTAGTTTTGGCGGGAAAAACAGTTAGGATGAAGAATGATCAATTTAGTGAAGATTTTGATGAATTTTGCTATTCTGATTGATGAAATTGTGTTCTTGATGATGAATAGATCTGATTTGTGGAAGAATTTTGTGAATTTGTGATGGTTGATGATGGTGTAATGGTGGTTTGAGTTTGTTATGGTGGCCGGAGTTAGTTATGGTGGTGGCCGGAGTTTGTTAGGGATGATGGAAGTTGGTTAGAGCGGATTTTGCTCTGATACCATATTGACAAGTGAAAGAAATGATAAAATGTGATTTCATTCCATAAAACTGAATGAGTTACAGTATGAGTATTTATACATGAAGAAGTCAAAACTAGAAAAGTCAAACTAAGCTAATAAAACTATGTACTAACTGTTACATTGCATTACAGTATATTAAGCTATTGTTGTGAAGTATCTTCATCTTTGATGGTTGAGGAACTCGATGAAGACTTTGGACACTTGATACTGCTGACTGTTGTGCAGCAGTCTTGGTTATCTCCACTTTACTTAATATCGCATTGCGTTGGTTTAATATATATTTAAAAAATGAAGAATTAAAATCATTCATACAAGTATACAAAAACAAACAACATTATTTTCTTCACATTTAGACTTTATGATCAGCTCTTACTAGTAAGATGTGATAATCAAATTCAAACCTAAAACATCTTAATAAAACAAACACATCTTTCACGTTTTGGTTTCTAGTGATGACAAAGATAAAAGCATTTGTAAACATATTATCACATTACAAATCAATTGTTGTGTTATACAAATCACCTTTTCGTTTTTAATAAAAGGCCATAGGCTGATATTTATATTCCTAATGTGACATGGCTTAAGAATGCAGACACACCGATATTCGTTTCTGTCACTTTGTAATTGTTGGGATTATTGGTCCGGTATGATATTGACTAACAACACATATAACCAAATAAGTATTTTAAATTGCGCGGGTATGATATTGACTAACAACACATATAACCAAATAAGTCACAGGTACCCGTCGACGCATTGCGCGGGTACCCTCCTAGTATCCAAATAAGTATTTTAAATTGACAAGTTTGACAGCAATATTGGCAGATTGAGTACTAATTGGAAAAGTTTGTGATGATATATATTTAAAACTTAAATACTGCTAAAATTTTTGTTTCGACACAATCTTTAAGAATTGTTAAAAAAAACAATGAATGGTTTTAGGAGAAAACATCACGGATGCATCACAGGGGTTGCATTGTTAACATGTACTTCAGACGTTTGGTTTGGTGTGTTATGGGGTGTGTATATGTATTATATGAAAACTAGCAGGGCACCCGCGCATTTCAGCGGTGGGTACTCTGAAATAAAAAAATTCGATAAATAATGTATTAATTTTGCTATTAATAAAATATCTCAGTCTCAACACAGTCTATACTACTATATAAAACATTTGGGACATGCTATTAATAGAAGGCTTAAAAATTCAGATTCAACATCTTACTTATAATAGAAATATTTGTATTAATTTTGCTATTAATTTAATACATACACATAAAGCTTAAAAATTTAGCTATCTTCTTCAAAATTAAATACAAACATTGTAACAGCACTAAACATTGTAACAGTCCTCAAGCACAATTAAAACAAAAATTAAGAGACGTCATATATAAACCTCTTATATCACATTACATCCCCACACACAAAAAGGAAAACATGTAACTCTCTTTTCTCTACACTAAACCACCCTCACTATAAACCATCATCCACAGACACCAATAAAATTCGCCGCCTAGCTACCGCCGCAACAATAACCGGCCACCACCATGCCACCAACTGCAGAAATAGCCACCAATCCGCCGCCTACTCCTGTTACATTATTAAAAAACACTCAAAAACTTAAAAGATCTCAGGTTTTATTAAATAGAGAGAAGAACTTCAAAGATCTTTAAAAACCCATCATCGATCTTTACCGGACATAAAAAGGAAAACGCACCATCATCGATCTTTAAAAGATCTTGAATACGAACAACAATGGTTCGTGTGTTTGAAGTGAGTGTGGTTGTGTCTCGGGTGTGGCAACAATGAGAACGGTATAGGTGGTGTGGTGTTCGTTTATCAGTTGAGAAAGAAAGGTAAAAGATGCGCTTGGTTTTCGGTTGTGATAAAGGAACCAAGATTGTCTGCTTTCATGATTGTGAGTTTCGTGTTTGAAGTGGGAAGAAGATAGTTAGATTTCAGATTAGGGTAGAAATGAATTGTAAGTGAAAGATGTTGTGATGGTGGCTGATGAAAAAAATGTGTATTAGGGTTGTGAAATAAGTAATGTGAATATAGGATTAAGATGTATTATTAGGCTGTAGAGTGTCTATCCGGTTTATGAGGGGTTGGGCTTGCTAATTTGCTAATGGGCAGGCTGATTTATTTGAGTGCGCTACAATTGGTATATAAACATTCGGCTGGTTATTCTTTAGTAGTCGGGAAGAAGCGGAGTTGAAAAGAGAGAAACTTACTTGAATTAGACGTAAAAATGAAAAACATTTGTTCGCTACAAAATAGTCATTGGGTACCCGCCGCCGCATTGCGCGGGTACCCTTCTAGTTAATTTATAAAGGTTTTAGTGTATGTTTTTCACTTTTTTTCATATGGGAGCGCAAAATAAAGAGTGGGAGCAAAAAAATGCACTCAAAGTAGGTTTTGGTACTTGTAATTTAAAAAGCAGTTTTTGATAAAATTTCATATGGTAAATGACATTTTGGTAATAAATTTATGTATTATTGTTAGGGATGTTCACGGGGTGGTTCGGTTAGTTAGAAGATTTTAACTAACCATCGCGGGGCGGGTAATTCATTTCACTATCCGAAATTGAACCGTACTAGGCGGGTAACCGGACTTGCGGGTAACGAGGTTAGCGGTTACCCGCGGTTCGGGTCACGGTTAACCATTTTAGAAGCTTAATTGAGTTTGGCCGTATGAACAATTACATGATTTAAAACCTAAAATATACTTTTAGTAAAACTAAATAGCAATGTTGCAAAAATCGGTCAACTCGGCCGATTAATCGTTAATCGGCCGAGTACCTTTTCGATTTTTGAAAATCGGCCGAAAAATCGGCCTAGAAAAAAAATCGACACTAAGCAGTCAAAAAATCGGCCGAATCGGGCAAATCGTTCATTTTAAAAAAAATAATAATTTAGGCATTATACTTAATTTGAGGATCGTATATTTCACTTATAACACACAATAGGCATCATAATCAGAATTGGAGCCTTTTATTGAGGTTTGTAAACATAGCAGGCTTGGAATCGGTTAAGATTTTTAGTTTGGTCTCCAAAAATACCAAAAAATTGCAGGAAATGCCAATCCGATTAATCACCGATTAATCCCGACTTGACCGATTACTCGCTGCAGGGTGGTCGACCGCCCGACTACCGATTCACGATTTTTGCAACATTGCTAAATAGCATTAAATAGATTAACATGATATTAAAGTTGATTCATCACAATACTTGCTTCCAAATAAACGTATGTATCATATTAACATAAGTATTTATCTGACGTATATGTATGTTAAGATCAAATTAATCAATTTTCACACAAAAATATCTAGCAAATGTTTACATTGTGAGTAAAAAAGTTGTTATACAAGAAAAGTAGTGCAATGATAAAATCAATATTTGTATACTTATCTGAATATTTTGTTAAAACCTTCATGTATATTACACGGTTCGGATCAGTTAACCGCGGATATCTAAAACTAAAACCCGAAACCAAACCGTGATAAGCGGGTATTTCCGGTTTCGGGTTTTTTCGATTTCGGGTTTTTTCGGTTTCGGGTTGAGCGGTTTCAAGTTGAGCGGTTCGGCTCGGTTTGTCAGGTTTTTTGAACACCCCTAATTATTGTCATCTAACTATCTTATAATAGAGGGATGCACTTCCATCCTATTTAATTTTTAAGATTTTCTAAAATAGATTTTAAGCAAATACAAATAAAACAACATAATTTGCAAGTATGTAAAGCACAAATCAAAATACAAAAACACTATTTCTTACATACATTTAATACACTATTAAAAACACCCCTTCACCAAAATATACACCTATTTAACCACAATGTACAATATAGCCAAGCTACTAAGCCAAGCAACACCCCAAAGATGATAAAGATGATGTGACTGGAATTTTTATCACATACCGAATGGAAAAACAAAAAATCATTTGTGTTCTTTGCGGGTTACTCGAAACCAAGAGATCAAAAAGTGTTTTTCATTTTTCTGTTGGCGTTTTGATTGAAGAAACGAATCAGAAACAATCCAAAACACACATACTCGAGTCTTCAATGAAACCCACCACCAAGTTCATCCTCCTCAACCCCTTCCACCACAAACCACCCCTCACCACCATCTCCTCCTCTCACTCCTCATCATCATCTTAACCTTCTCCCTCTTCACCACCTTATTCTATACCCCCACCACTTACCCCAACCCATGTTCCAAACCCTCCTCCACTTACCCCAACCCATGTTCCAAACCCTCCTCCACTACGCCTCCTTAACCCATAACCAAACTCCGCAAGTGCCATTTCTTTCGTGCCATTAAAAGATAAATCAAGACCTTTGAAACGAAAGATAAGCATCATCATCGATCTATAAGAAGTTTATCTTCTTTTTTTTCGAATATAAAAAAAGATGAATAACAAGAGTGTTACTCTTTTTTTATGGTTCGTTCAAAGACCAAAACAAAACGAAAATCACAACATCATAAACCTACCGAGCCCTTTAATTAAAGATCTTGAAGAGACAATCTCTTGTATTCTTCATCCGTGCTAAACCAAAAGACAGAAAATGGTGTTTATGGGTTTTGTTCGTATGATGTGATGATAGTTTGTTCGGTTATGATTGTGATGATGAAACTGAGATGAGATGAGACGATTTAGGTGTTCAGTTTAGATCGGTTTAATGGAGGGATAAGGCAGATTTGATGGTAGGCGGCTGAAACAAGAAGTGAGGTGGGCGGATCTATCAATAAGTGTGTTTTAGGGTTAGGACAAACAAATGAACAAAGCTTTAAGTGTTATCACTTATACCGGGTATGAGTTGGACTGGATCGGGGCATCTCTTTTGGTGGGCTTGTGAACCTTGTATTTTATTTGGATTGGGTTGATTTATTAGACAGACTGAAATGCTACTGGCTGACAGAATGATTGGATTAACAAAAGTATTATGCGAATATTATTTGGTTACACATATGGTTACTCAGTTTGGTACATTATTAGCAAAAAGAGCGGTATTTTGGTATTAAAAAAACAATATTTAAATTATCATTCATTTGTACCGAACTGTTAGAAAAAAACATGTAACCGAACAATTTGCTCGCCGAAAAATATAGTCACAGGATACCCGCCGCCGCATCGCGCCGTAAATCTGAGGAGCATGCCGCAACAAAAGGCCCTGCTAGTGAAGATAATATGCCCATATACAGAGCTTGCAAAGTGAGAATTTCATATATATAAATTATAGAACACAAACTGTTGCACCTATAAGCTAAAACAGATTAGTACTAAAGTCGACAATAGGATTAGTTACAACACAAAGATGAAAATTGAGAATAAAAAAATTGTCAAAAAATCCAATACAAACAAAATTAAAATCATTATCAAATGACAGCCCAGATTGCTAAATGCAAATGTTTACAGGTCTTCTACTTATGTTGAGCTGCATCGCACAGCAGTTGAATGACCGCATGTCCACAAGTGTGTACTGATCCATTGTTCGTGCCTGTTATGTGCACAACCCGTCATGGGTAGGTAATAAGACAGTGACAAGGAAAAAAATTATACAACATAAACGATCCAGATTTCACATCAGGTAGTTGTATTAAAAAATAACACAATTAGTACAAGATTACAGGAGGTAACACAAGCAAGTCATTTGAGACAGCAAAAGAAATGCTTGCCACTAGATGTTTCCAATAAAAAACGTGTTGAAAATTTTCGTCAATTTTGGAAATCACTTAGCATACAAAGCTAGTGAACTTAATAAAAAAAGACGACATTAGATCTCGCACAAGTTTTGAGCTCAACAAACTTCAGATACATTGAGTTTGCCAAGCCTTCGAATGTGCTTAAGTTAAAACAAGGATTTTAACAGAAATGAAGAGTTCAAAGCAAAACATGCCCTCAGATCTCATAGCTTATTGAATCATACAAGGTTTTACATCTGATGGTAGCAATTTATCATAAGTCGTTCAACTTTGCCAAAAAAAACAGTTGTGTCAACGTGAGTGCTAGTGAAAGAAACTTTTTAGTTCATGGCAAAGGTACGCCGGATGAAAAAATGCAACACCAAAAAACCTCATCAATGAAAATGATTTTCCATCACTGGGCAACAATACAGTTTCAAAGAATCTACCAGACTATAAAATATCTTTTTAACAAGGTTAGAGGGTTAGGGTTATAAACTTATAGGGAACCTCATCCTCATGAAGGGTTGGAAAAAGAAGACTCGTCCTCCCCTCCAAGGTAACCTCAGCAGGAGAAGCCTTAGAAGTTTATTCTTCAAAGTTATAATTAACATTCACTATAAATATATATCTTTCTAGGAAATTTTATTAGTTTTCCACCAAAAAAGAAAGTTTATCATAGAAAGAAAAAGTTAATCTAGGGTAATTTTTCATCCCAAAAGGCATGTAAAGTTGATAACTTTAACCAATGGGTCAAATTTCATACCCAAGTTAACAGAGAAAAAAATCGGCTTTAAGAATTCAGTGTTAAGCCGTAAACTTTGCCTCACAATCGCTGTCATACAAATGGTAAATCAGCTACACATAAAGAGCATGAAGGTATCCAAAACAACAAAATTCATAAAATTTGGCATTTTCAGATATTTAATATTGTTCAAAACTCATCAAATATGTCTCTATTTCCAAAGAAAGGTAACAATTTACAAGAATTTTGAACCTCTAAACCTTATTTCAAAAATAAGGTTACAACTCATGTAACAAAATTAGGTATCTGGGCAAAAATATAGAAAATCCTTGAAATAAAAACTTCCCACAATAACATTTTGGAATAGCAAATAACATCTTGAAATTTGCCAAGAATAACCGATTAAAGTAAAACAAACACGAAATATGTAGTGTAATATATTTGAAGGAATAAAATATTCCTAAAAAGATAGAGTAACTATTCATTTCTGGCAGTTCATGTTAACTGAACATTTTTAGTATTGTAGCAAAACAGATAGAACAATGTTAACTAAAAAAGTATAAATCAGTAAAGAATAGAAACGCGGGCATTCAGAATGAGTAGGAGGTTTGAAAATCCATTCATGAAATAAATCGGAATAAAAACAATCATCATTATGCTCCGTTAAAATTCTAATTAAACATCAACCAAAAGAAGACTTACATATATATAACTACCAAGAGCTAAGGGTGCGTGGCAGGATCGGATAATTCTAGACTTGTCATCCATCAATTCACCAATACCGTCCCAAATCAAATGCTCAAGCACAAAGAACAAAATTCCTAACCACTATACAAGAAAACAAAACAACTAACACTCTAAAGGCATTTTTTGACAATTGCTCGAACCACAATATTAAAAGTAAAGGATGTTAATGTGTTTCGGCTATTTATAAAGGTTAATCATAAACAGAAAAACTTAATCTAACGAAATAAAACCATTGAAACTTAAGTAAGGGTTCATTTATCCTATAAGAACTTCTAACAATATTATATTAAGATGACATACATCAATTCACATCCTTCTTACATAATAGTGACATATATACTAACTGACCAGTTATTATAGTATTGTAGAAAAAACATTAAAAAATTAACAAAGCTAAAAGAAAAAGTATTAAAAAGGGTGAGCATTCAGAATGAGTAGGAGGTTAAATAATCCATTCATGAATTAATCGGAATAAAAACAATCATCATTATGCTCACAAAAAAAATTGTATACCATCAGAAAAAGTGGATGAATGCATCAAATAATCAAACAACACCCTACAAAAGAGTGTGTGATTCTCAGACGACCGTCGTGAGAAGTATATCCATATTCCTCATTTGGCTTCTTAAAAGAAACAATTAATTTAATACGAAAAAGTGTAGATTTAACTGAGAGGCGTTTGGTGAAATTTTTGTTTTGATGGATTTGAGATTCGTGTGAGTAATGTAGATGAAGAGCGGCATATAAAGAAGGGATGGTAAGATCTAGGTCAAAATGTTAAAACCCTAGTTGTGACTTGTATAGCCCAAGTGTGTTTGCTTATGGGCTATGTTTTCGGCCCATCAACATTAATGTGCACCCGGGTTAAACGACTTGAGAGACAACTCGTCAGCTAATTGTGAGTATATTGTCGAGTCAAGCTCATCCACGGGCGTTGTTGGTTTCTTATTATTTTAAATCTTAAGTGGGTTTGTGTTTGTGTACGCGTTTGATTTTGTGTTTGTGTTTTTGTGTTGTGTGTTTTTTTCTTTCTTTTGCAGGTTTTGGGAAGAAGATAATATTTGGTATTTTTTTTACTTTTCATTATAAACCTTATTGTTATGTAACCTTACATCATAGTTATTTTGGCAGTTTTTTTCTTACACCGTTATTCCTTTTAACTTTTTGTTTTCTTACATTGCTAGTCTCTAAGTTAATTTTCTTATATCTCTAGTCACTAAAATGTATAAATTTTGGTTTAAATGTTTATAATGAGATGTGTTTGTTTTAAAAGAAAATGTCAAAGAAAAAAATAATAATACCCACATGCACCAATAACAGTTATAGTTTGGGAGGGTGTATTAGTTATTGTTTGTGTGTGTGTGTGTTGAGGTGACACACCAATACAATTATTGGTGCACCATTGCACCTAACTCTCTAAGGTGATGTTTATTTATTAAGAGGTTCTGAGTTTCAATCTGATTCGCTTCAATCTGATTCGCACATCTGAATCTGAATATGTGGTTGAAAAGTCTCAATCTGATTTAATTTTAGTTTGAATAAGTGGTTGAGAAAATCTGAATCTAACTCAAATAAAACTGTTTATTTTTGTAAAAATTTATGAATATGTTAAGCTATCATATTTTACAGCTTAAATATAAACGATTGCATTCATGCGAGAAATAAACTTTATTAAATATAAAAAACAAGTTTTATAATATAGTCAAATCAATGTTTTGAAGGCTCAAGGCGCACTAAATCGCAAAGGGCTTATTGAGCCTTGAGGTAAGGTTTTTGGTTGAGGCTCCGGTTCATCAAAATTAGGAACTTCCCAGGACTAGAGAGAGGTCATGACAACAAGCATCTAAACCTACATTCTCAAGTGGTGTTTCGTCCAAAGCTTCTATCAATCGGGGTTCCTATAGTCTCTTCTACTTCTTAGGGTAAGTTATAGGTGATGTGTGTTCCTCAGTGATGGTAGGCTTGTGGTCTTGGAGTTTCCACCTCATTCTCCATTATATCTAGATCTCCTATATGTTCATCATGTGTTTTAGTATGATCTAACCCAAATACACTCCTAAGCATCTCAAATCCTTCTTTAGCCATTTCAAATTCTTGGTCCGATTCATAAGAATTGTTCTCAAAACTTGACTACTATGTTCTATTTCGCTAAAGGATTCCTTACGCATGTCATATGTTTTGGTGAAATATATCCCACGATGCAACTAGGTAGTTCAACTATAACCATCTCACAATCTTGTTCGGATTTTCGGTTCCATGTTCTTAAGATCTAGGTCTTTTGTTCATGGTGCCTAAGGTTGGATAACTCCTCCTTATCTATTTCCTCAAGTTGTGATGTAGACAACAACCGATGGTTTATGCCAGAGGCTTTTCTCAATTTTTTTCCGAGAGGTCTCATGATGCGGGTGTTTTACCGACTGTGTTTAATATTTATAATGTCTCGTTATACCTATGATCTACCCTAATGCACTAACTGGGCAAAGGGAAACCCTGGTCTTGTGTAGTGTAGTATTCTAGAAACCGAGGTCGTCCCAAGAGCTATGTGTTGGATTATTACTAAGTCTAGGTGTCACATATTTTAATATGATTTCGATAAGAAATTAACTAATTAAAGCGAGATAAAAGCATATAAAGGTAAAGGTGTAATCATAGAGGAGAGTGGTGCTAACCTAGTTAATCATCCTAGCTAGTAATGTCTACGCCTAATTACTTCCAATTACTTCAGTGTGGGTCAAAGTCGAGAGGACAACATTTGGTCAATTCGCCTAACCTATCAAAGAAAGATGCCACCATCGAGAAGTCAGTGTCCCTCATAAGTCCAGCTTGTTCCCGGTCCCTAAGCCGAGTCATTAAGTATCGCTACATGCTAGACTTATAATAGTGAGTGTCCGGCATTAGCAACTTAAACACTCACCCCTAATTCTTAAGTTCATCCAAACGGTAGGTGATCAGTTGGTCAAATCGCACAAGTAGAAAGGGTCGTGGGTTGGTCATATATTACCCTTCCGCCCCGAGTCCACTCACTTAGTGGTCGGTTGGTCATATCTCCAAGCAACTAGCCTCACCGCCATTCAAAACTACCAAACAAGGGTAGCTACCAATAAACTATGCATACATACACTTAGAAATAATTATACGAAAGTAATATAAAGCAAACAAAACAATTATGAATCATAACTAGGCCAAGACCAAGAGGTGCTTAGCGCTCATATTAACCATACAAATCAACTCAATAATTAATGTTACGAAATACATGAATCAAAAGTAAAGAAAGATAAAATGCTAATGCTTATCGTAGGGAGTGATTTCTCCTCGAGATAGCTCCGTATGCTCCTCTGGACCTTCCTCCGCTTCTTCCCATGTTTTTGGTTGTGGTGTGTGAAATGGGATGCTTTAAAATGCTGGAAATCGTGCGGTATTTATAAGTAGGGTTACAGGCGTAACTAATAAAATAGTTACGTAGTAATCCTCTATTTATTCGTAATTTGCACTAGATCTGTTTGGTTACTGGCAGAACCTTAGAAGTAGTTACGCCAGTATCTTCAATAATTCTTGGTTACGCCGTAGTTTAAGCAATAGTTACGGCGTAGTTATCAGCGGCGCAGAACCTCATTTGACCTAATATAGTTACGTCGTAATCTTTTGGGAGAGTTACGCCGTAATCTTCTGATGAGTTGGCTTTCTAAGTCACGCTTTAGTTACGACGTAATGTGAGAGAGTAACTTCTTCAAAGTGAGCATACTCTGATATATCTTTGATAATTCTCCAATTCCGCGTCTCTTTAGCTCCAATGCTCGTAATTCACCTGAAAGTGGAAAATAATGGAAAACAAGCGTAAATCCATATAAATGATATAAATTACAAGCATTATCTGGGAAATTGACACTTAATATTCGTGGATTATTTGATGTTCTCAAATATCCCCATGAACTCTACTTGCCTCAAGTAAACCTTATTAGAAAGATTCCTAAAAGATATCTCTCATAACTGGAAAATATAAGTTTACAAATCCCTTATGCTAGAATAAAACAAAGCCGAACACCTCACTTAAATGGGAACGAAACACTCAAATCTCTCAACTATTCTAAGTGTCAATTTCGGGTGATCACCAATCGCATGATCATAGCATGTATTCTATCATAAGCTTGGCGGTTACACAAATCTCCACCACTAGAGTTAAGGGCTAAACAATTTTCAAGGCAATATGGGTAGACACGACAAAGGTTAAGGGGTGACTCGTCATTACTAACAAGTCACGGCGAAGTGGACAAAATCAATAATACATGACCAAATCCATGGCCAAGACACCAAAGATTGCTCGCTGCATCACCTAGACACGCTTCATGACTAAAGGGTAGGATAAGACATGGGATATATAAATGGTGTAAAATAAAAATCAAGCAGATAGTCTAAATCTATAACCAAGTCGTCACCACTTACCGTCCGCCCAAAGTTCAAGTTTTGAAGTCAAGAAACTAGATCATGATGTACTAGGTAGATGTGTCTGTTGGAATCACTCCTAACTTGTATTTCAAGTGTTTGTAATCAATATGTAATAGGTTGCATAATTAGGCTTTTATGTTTGTATTAATGGCAAGGCTTATGTAGAAAGCCCATAAGTCTTGGGCCAAGTCCAATAAGGATGGAAGGAACTAGTAGTGTTGCCCTAGTTCCCTTCCCCTATAAATACTCTTGTAAACCTTCCTTGGAAGGTTGGTTGTTCATTTCACTTCAATACCTACGCCTAACATTTCCATATTATCATACGTGTGTGTTTGTGTTTTGTTCAACCAACCAATCTATCTTCATCTTATTCTTACATATTGTTACTTGTGTTACATTATGGTGACATAACAGTGGTATCAATCGCCATCTAGTTGGGTGAAACACTTTTGTTTTTTAAGAAAAATTGTATACGTGTGGGTTTTTTATAAGCTTAACATTTCATACGCCTAAAAGCTTTAATTTTTACACTTGTAAACTCAAGATTCTGGTGGTTTAAGGTTTATTGGGTGTTAAAGTTTAAGTTTTTTGCATCAAGTTTCAAACTTTACGTGTGTAGATTAGTTTTAGCTTGGTTTTTTATTCGTGTCATTTTACGTGTAAGGGTGATATTTGTTTTGGATCATCAAGTTTCAAACTTTCTTGTTATTTTGGTGATATTGAAGCTATTTCATCATTAAAATCAGGTTACAAAACATTTTTGAGCATAAAAATTAGTTTTGGTGAAAGTTGGTACTTTCTAATCGTAGTAAAACCCTATTCTTACTCGTAAGCACAAAGTCTACGCCTAAACAGCAAGTTACACATAAGGAATTCATCACTTGATCTTCAAAGTTGTGAGTTTACTCAGTGTTTTCTTGCTTGGATAAGCCTAAAACACTTCGACTTTGGATATCTTTTACACTGGTATAAGTGTAAAGGATTTTTTGGGTAAAACCCTAGTTTTACGCCTAAGCTTAACACTTACGCGTAGAAACTTCTTTGCCTAAGCATTTCCTAAGCTTAAGCTTGTCTTACGCCTAAGGAAATATTACGCATAAGGTTTCTACTACTAAGTCTTTAGTTTACGCCTAAGCTAAGTTTTCTCAAGTCTACGCAGAAGCTATCACCACGCCAGAACTCTTGTCTACGCCACGTTGGGTGCTATCGCGTGAAGGTCTATTCTACGCATAAGCTGGTTTCTACGCATAAGGTTACTTCATCAACAAACTCTACGTTTCATTCGACTACAAAGATCCATCATCAACACAAGTTTCAAGATGTCTCAACCACCATACTCTTGCTACTTTCCTCATGAGTATCCTCAACAACAACAACAATTCTATCAAAAATATCCTCTACCATCTCCACAACAATTGCAACACTTTCCTCAAGGAGCAAACCCTCTTCCACCACAAATGGTTCAACCAAACCCTCGTCAACAAGTACAACATTATACCTACTTTCAAAATCAGTATCCCGCCAAGTATGTTATGAATGTTACAACACCAAAGGAACCCTCTTGGTTTGCAAAGATGTGTAGAGCTTTAAGTAGCCAACAATCCATTCATGAAGATGGATCACTTGACAGACCTCCAATGCCCACTCCCGGAAACTACGATCAATGGGTGATAAGGTTTTTTAGGTTTTGTGATCTAAAGAAGCCACATGGTAAGTTTTTGAAGAAGGTCATCCTTGAAGGTCCTTTTCAGATGCCTATTCTCACTGTACCCGGAGATCCGAATGCTAATCCACCAAGAGATGATGTTACTAACATTGTCGGTCTTGATCAACTTACTACTGACCAACTTCTTCACTTCGTAGTGTTGATGCTCAGAAGACTGCTAAAGCAATGTGGGAGCACATTCATCTTTTAATGGAAGGCACATAACTCAATCAAGAGGACATGGAATCCAAAATCTACTTAGCATATGAACACTCATGATTGAACCAGGGGAGACATTAGAGTCATATCATCATCGGTTCTGAGACATCATCAATGACTTGGATAAACATAATATCATTATGCCAAGGATTGCAATCAACATAAAGTTCCTGAGTTGTCTTGGTCCTGATTGGGAAAAGTATGTTACATTCATCCATCAAGCGAAGAATCTTCATCAAGCTACATACAGATTGTTGTATGACTATTTGAAGCACCACCAAAAGGAAGTTGACAAAGAAAGAATCATCCATGGGGTCCCTGCTTCGCCTTCACTCCCGGATAATTAAAATCTTGCTTTGTGGGCTCAAGCATGTTATCCTCAATTCCCGACCTTGCCAACTGTCTTCACAAACCCTCTACAACCAACTGCTCAGATTACACCATATGATCCATCACAACAACAATCACAAGAAACTCAATTGGTTTCATACAACAACAACAACAATGATCAAGCACTCTACAGTGAATCAAATGAGGATGCAGAAGCCTTCGATGCATTGAATCAAGGATTTGTTATGATTGCAAGAGCCTTTGGACGATTTGCTAACAAATCCAACAACCGCATTCGCACCTCATTAAATACAAGGAATCAAGTTGTTGTTAACAATGGAAGGGTTGAGGTTCAAAATCGTGGAAATGGTCGTCAAATGAATGGTGGTCAAGGGTTTAATGTTAATGGAAGGAAATAACATGGGTGCTCAACAACAACGGGTTCAAGTGGTTGATCAGGGAAATGCTCAGATTGGGGTTAATGGTCTCCGATGCTATAACTGCAATGAAAATGGTCATCTGGCTAATGCATGCCCAAAGCCGAGGACAAGAGGCGCCGCTTATCACAAAGAGGCTCTACTCTTGCTCTCGAGGATGAAGGCGGTGGCACTCTTACCAACAAGGAACAAAGCTTCATGGCTAATGCGATTCGATGATGACATGGAGGACTTGCAGCTAATGCAATTGTGATGTTAATGGCAAACATGCAAGAGCTCCACATGAGTGACACAGCCTAGTGTATGACATCGACAAATTTGTCTCGTGTACCGGATCAAAACATACTCATTATCGATCTGATATCTCCGCCAACATCTGCATCCGACGAGGCTCAGAGTGTTCAACATGAATCTCCTACATCTCATTCCGACGATAATCAAATGGATCCCGTAGTTATATTTGACGATAAAGATGACCTTATGGTTAATATTGATAATCAAGTTGACTCCGTGGTTATATTTGAGGATCTAAATAATGATCATGCTGAGTGTTAATACAAATAAACCGTAAAAACGTTTATTAATATTTTGCGATCTCTTTGTGTTTTGTTGATAACAAATATAATGTTATCTTAAGTACAATTATAGGGATACATGTTATTTTCGTAAAGCATTTACATATAGCCATTTAATACAAAAATGTTGTAATTAATCATTTGTTGTAATAGTTTATTAGATGGGTAAAACCACAACCCATGGACCATAACCCATGGATCATAACCCATACCTAAGATGGCTAGATACAATGTATACTTTAGATACATTGAATCTAAGGAAAACCCATGGACCAACCCATAACCCATGACCCATAACCAAAAACCCATGGGCAAAGAGGAGCGTCCCACGGATCCATAGGATTACACTAGACGGATCCCAAGTGGGAGGATCCGTGATTCTGGGAACAAAGGAAGACCTATAAACAGAGAGCCATTTCTTCATTCTAACTTGCCCTCTTCTTACTAAATCTCTCAAACACTCTCATTCTCTTCTAACATATAGATCACTTGATCTAGAGAGTTGTTCTTCTTCCTTCTATTGTGATTCTCATATAGGTCCTTCTCTAAGGCGAGATCACGAGAATTCTACAAATCATCCAAGCAAGGGTCCTTGATTGATTTGTCACCAAGAAGATTTCAGAGCGAAGATCTTGTATTTGTTATTTTACATATTTGTTGTGTAATAGTCATGTTGGTTTGGTCCACCGTGTTACGGACTCCAGATTCAGCTTTGTACCTAAAAAGGTGTAAGCAACGCTGTGAAGGCTTCTCCGCCAAGTGAAGGAGTTTGTTGACATAGTGCTTGAACTCTCGAGTAGGTGACTGGGAGTGGAGTAGAAGCAAGGAAGGTGTCCTTGTAGCCAAACCACTATACATCGGTTGTGTCATTTCTATCCCTTTGCTTTACTTTATTTACTTGCTTTATCATTAGATCTATACTTTTCTACATCCATAAGATCTCACATATCAACGAATCTAAAGTTTTGAAACTAACTTAAAATCGGCAAACTGCTCAACCCCCTTCTAGTTTTCCACAATTGGCATCAAGAGCTAAGTTTATAAAAGTTTTAAAGTAAAATTGTATTTTAAAACTTTTCGATCACTATGGGTTCAAAATTATAAGGAAGGGCAATCTATGCAACGACCACCACTACTTGAAACTAATGGTTTTATATATTGGAAAAATAGATTCAAACATATGTGAAATCTAAAGATATTGATCTTTGGTACATTATTGTTGAAGGAAATTTTGAGGCTACCTCAAAAGATGATAAAGGAATTTAGTTAACATACCTCATGATAAACTAAATGATGAAATGAAGAAAAGCTTTCTAAAAATAGTGAAGCAAAAATGGTTTTATATAATGCTTTACCGAAAAAGGAATTCAAAGAATTTCTATGCTTAAACCTCTAAAGAAATTTGGAATTTTTAGTTGTAACTCATCAAGGCAACCAACAAGTTAAAAATAATAAAATTGATTTATTTGTTCAACAATATGAACAATTTTCAATATCGGATGAGGAAACTATAGATCATTCATTTGCTAACTTTAATACTATTATTACATCTTTACAAGCACTTGATGAATCTTTTTCTAGCCGTAACCATGTTAGGAGATATCTAAGGGCACTTCCATCAAGTAGAGATCCAAGGTGACGGCGATCAAGAGTCAAAAGATTTGACAATCCTCACCCTTGATGAACTCATAAGCAACTTAAAAGTCTACGAGCTTGTCCTTGCTAAAGACCAAGCCTCAAAGGTGAAAGAGAAACACAATCTCTTGCCCTTAAAGCCAAAAAGGCTTCAAGCGATGAAGAGAACTCTCTTCGAGTAGTGACGACGAGAGTACGCTATGGCGGTAAGGACTTTAAAAGTTCTTTAGAAGAAAGGAAGATACGCCAAACAACCGTATGACGATAAGAAAGGCTTTCGGAAAAGCAAAGAGGACGAGAAGCCAAAAGATGATCGATTTGCTTTAAATGTGGGGACCCAAACCACTTTATTAGTAAGTGTCCCAAACGGGACGATCAAAAGGCGTTCGTGAGCTACACGTGGGGAATGAGCGACGAGGAGGACGTAAGAAATTTGTCTCATGGCAAATGACGAGGTATGTCACGAATACTATAGTAGCTCATCACTGATGACGACTCATTGCATAATGAATATGAAAACTATGCAATATTAGCTTAAAACTAATTAACAAAATAATCTTTAAAGAGTCAAAACCAACGCTTAGATAAAGAAGTCATAGAATTAAAAGCAAAACTAAAACGCTTAGAAAAGGGTAAAATAGCAAGTGGTGAATGTGAACTTATGCTCAACTTCAAACACTAGTTGATGAACTAGATTCTAAAATTGCTAGAATGAGTACTAATACTTTAGATACAATATTAGATAGTTTTAAAACCAAGAATAACAAAAAGGTTTAGGTATTCAACAACTTGATCCATCAACTAGTGAAAATAAAGAAACAAAATTTGTTAAGGCACTAAAAACCAACCACTGCTGTGGCGGATCCCACGGATCCCTTAAAAAGGGAACTGCTAGTGTACTGCACCAGGATCCGTGGATCCGTCAGCAAACAAAGTGGTAATAACTTAGCTTCTTCATCTAGAACTGAGTTTGTCATCGTTAATAGGAAGAAACCAACTCATGTCACCACTAGACAACCACCTCCAAAATATAATCCACTTTTGCAAGAAACAAGGCTCCACCTTTTTCAAAACCAAATCTTTCTAGGAGACCTAATAATGTTTACCCGAGAAGTAACCATCAAATGGGATGGAACCCAAATATGCAAAATAGTTTTCCCTTTCAAAACTTTACTCCATGGAATGCATACTCACCTTATCCATACATGTCTAACATGAATGGAATGTTTAACACTAATGGACCCATGAACAAATGGGGACCAAACTTTTGAGTTTATTATTTTTAGGTGTGCTTAAAGGTCCACCTAGACCCGGATGAATGAGTCAAGGATAGTGGGTGCATGAGGCACATGACCGCAATAAGGATCTATTCTCCACATATGAATCCTTCAATGGAGGTAATGTGGTGTTTGGAAATAGCAAAGTAGAATCATCGGTAAAGGTACGATTTCTAACAAATCTCTAACCATTAACGATGTGTCACGAGAAAACCTTAACTTTAACCTCTTAAGTATAGGACAAATATGTGATAAAAAGTGCAATGTACTTTTGCCGAAACCGATAGTAAGATATTAAAAATGGTATAACCATAGGAAGAGGTATTAGGAAACATGGAGTCTATGTCATTAAAATCGGTAATGAACCTAAAGACAAACTATGTCTTACCTCTATGGATGATATCACCTTATGGCATCAAGATTGGGTCACGCCAACATGCGACTTCTTCAATCGCTATCATCCAAAGATCTAGTAAGAGATCTACCTAAGTTAAAATATGAACATCACTTTTGTGATGCTTGTAATGTAGGAAAACAAGTTCATTCTAGTCATAAAGCTAAAAACATGGTGTCTACAACTAAGTGTCGAGAATTACTACATATGGATTTGTTTGGTCCATCTGCTATCCAAAGTTATGGAGGCAACTACTACACTTTGGTCATAGTGGATGATTACTCTAGGTATACATGGAAAAAATTCTTAAAGAACAAAACGGAAACCTTTAATTATTTTGAAATATTTAGCAAAAAGATCCAAAGGCAACTAGGAAGTCCTATAGTGTCTATTAGGACGAATCATGGTAGGAATTCGATAATGAAGTGCACCGGAGCTTTTTGTGACGCTTAATGGTATTACTCACAACTTCTCGGCTCCACGCACTCCACAATCGAATGGGGTAGTAGAAAGAAAGAATGGAACCCTACAAGAAATGAGTCAAACCATGCTTAATGAACAATCTATACCTCAAAAGTTTTGGTGTAATGCCGTTGATACTTCAACGTACATACTCAATCGAGTCTTAATTAGACCAATCTTAGGTAAAACTCCATATGAGTTACTCCGAGGCAAAAAGCCTACGTTAAATCATTTTAGAGTCTTTGGAAGTAAATGTTTCATTCTTAACACTAAAGATTACCTTACAAAATTTGATCCTAAATCAACCGAAGGTATCTTTCTAGGTTACTCTCCAAATAGCAAAGCTTACGTCATATTAAACAAAGAAACAATGAAGATAGAAGAGTCATTAAATATAAAATTTGATGAAAGTACACCCAAACCCTCTCCACCTCTTGTTGATGACGAGATTGTAGAAAGTGAAGCTATAGTAATAAAGAAAAAGATTAATGAAGAAGAAGAACCTTTAAATGATGAAGTCATAAACATTAAAGAGTCCAAAGATCACCTCGTAGATAAGGTCATAGGAAAGCTAAACGAAAGAACATTAAGGTCTCAAGTTCAAAACCAAAGTAGCTTGTTTTGTTTCATTTCAACCATAGAACCTAAGAATACACAAGAAGCCATAAAAGATGAGAGTTGGGTAATGGCTATGCAAGAAGAATTAAATCAATTTGTTTCTAATGATGTTTGGACACTTGTCCTCCACCTAGTAATCAAACCATAATAGGAACCAAATGGGTTTATAAAAACAAATTAGATGCAAATGGAGTAGTGTCTAGGAACAAGGCTAGACTCGTTGCCCAAGGGTATAACCAACAAGAAGGAATAGACTTTGATGAGACCTATGCCCCCGTGGCTAGATTAGAGTCTGTTGGAATCACTCCTAGACTATATTTCAAGTGTTAGTGATTCATATGTAATAGTTAGCTTAATATGGCCTTTATGTTAGTTATTAAGCTAAGGCTTATGTAGAAGGCCCATAAGAAGGGAAGGAGTCTAGATGTGTTGCCCTAGCTCTTTGCCCTATAAATACTCTTGTATAACCCTCACTTGAGGGTTGGTTGTTCAATTCATTCACTCTTTCACCCCACGCATAACCTTTCCTCATTTATACATGTGTGTGTTTGTATTTGTTCATCCGATCACTATCTCTCTCTACTTTATATTGATGCTTGTGTTACTAATATGGTGACCTAACAAAGGGTATCATTCGCCAAATACTATTTCATCACAAAAACTGTTTGAAACATCGCCATGTAAATCACTTTGGCTAATTTCTACGTAAGTAAAACCCCGCTACAACAACCATCGTGAAGAAGCACCACCGCTGACTCTACAACAACAATTGAACAAACCGCTCCAACGACATCGAACCAACCGATGTTCTTAATGAAGTACCCCTACCGCAGATTTTGATCCAAATGCTCTTCAACTGCTTGCCAATGAATCTGCGCACCGATGTCGCTGAATCATCAATAAACCATTTGAATCCTCAAAATCGCACAATGTATACCAACATCAACCTCTACACATCGTTGGACAAAAGACCATCCTCTTGAGAACATTATTGGCAACCCAAATCAACCAATCGTTATAAGACAACGCCTTCACACGATGGTGAAAATTGCATTTATGCACTCACCGTCTCGCCAATTTGAGTTGAAAACATTAAAGACGCAATGACAAAAGATAACGGATTGAATCCATGCAAGAAGAACTCATCCAAGTCAAACATCTTGAAGTATGGAATCGGGTTGAAAGACCAACGTGGGTCTACGCTATTGGTCTAAAATGGATTTGGAAGAACAAATTGATGTCAAGGAACGAATCGTAAATAAGTCACGCCGGTGGCTAAGGGTTATAGACGGAAGAGGTATTGACTTTGAAGAATCATTTGCTCCGGCTGCTCGCCTTGAGGTCGTTCGATTTTTCTCGCGTCATGCTCATATGAACATAACGGTCTTCGATGGACGCCAAAACCGCTTTTCTAAATGGGCAACCGAAGAAACGGTTTATGTCACCACCCGTAAGGATTCGTTGATCCCGAAGTTTCGAACAATGTCTACAAACCGAACAAAGCTCAGATGGTCTCAAACAAGCTCCCGGGCGTGGTACGATAAGTTATCATCTTTCCTCATTGCCAATAAATTCACCAAAGGTTCGGTCGATCCCACACTTTTCATACAATATCACGGGCTCACATCTTAATCGCTCAAATCTATGTGGGTGACATCATTTTGGGTCAACACATTTAAAATACTCAAATGCTTTTTCAAAATTAATGACAAAACATTTTGAAATGTCAATGATGGGTGAACTCACATTCTTTCTAGGAATGCAAGTTCATCAATCACCCGTGGTATTTTCTTGAGTCACCCAAATATGCCCTTGAATTGTTAAACAAATTTGAATGCAAAATCGTGACACCTATGCCACACCAATGGCTCATACCAAGAAGCTAGATGTCGATTTACATGGGAAATTGGTGGACCCTACCAAATACCGTAGTATTATTGGGTCTCATGTATCTAACAAATAGCAGTGCCCGATATTGTTTTTGTTGTATATCTTTGCTCGTTATCATCGAGACCAACTCAAACCCACCTCTAAGGCTAAAAGAATCATCGATACATCAAGGGAACCATTAACTTGGGGATCCGTATCCGAAGGATTCGGTTTTGAACTAATAGCTTTTTCAGACGCTGATCACGCAGATGCTTAGACTCACGAAAAGTACTTCAGAGCATTACAATTTCTTGGTGATAAACCGTGTCATGGCAATCAAAGAAGCAGGATTATACATCGCCTCCTCAACAAGCATAATATGTAGCCATGTCGGTGTTGTGCTCAAGTCATTTGGATGAGAACACAACTCAAAGACTATGGTTACGTGATTTGACAAAATTCGATGTAATCGCGACAATCGGAGTGCTATTGCGATCTCGCAACTCAAGACAACATTCAAAATCAAAGCACATCGATCTTCGATATCATTTCATCAAGGACCACATGGAACATGGTATCGTTGAATTATACTTTAGGGTACAGAATACCAATTGGCATATCTTCTCACCAAAGCCTTAGCTCCCGCTAGGTTTAATGGGTTGGTCCACCGGATTGGTATGCGTGTTTGACTCAAGAGGAACCGGATGAACTCTTAAAACATTCTTAAAACCCACCAAACACCAAAACATATTTTGTAAATATTTTCAAAACAAAATACAAAATTATAAAATCGCTTAAAACAACAAAATATTCTTCTATCTATATTTCTTTAACATGGCAAGTACAAATCTTCCGTCAACACTCTAATCTTTCAAAATTCAAGATTTTTTGGGTCAAGTGTTGAGGGGAGAAAACAAATATTTTCGCTTCATAAAACCTTGTACTTGCATGTTATCTTATCCCTGTTGTTTCTTTAATAATGGTGGTCACATTTCGGTTTTTCGACACCCTGACTAAAATTTATAAACTTTCATTATTTCTAAGTCAAGGGGAGTGTCGTCAAAATTCTTTCCAAATATTCTTCGCTTGATAACCAAATGGAAGTTATGGACATTGGATGTAAATGGTAAAGGTGGAGGACCTGAAAGTGTCAAATGCTCAAAGTATTTTTTATCAAAATACTTCACCTAACTTTTCAAAAACATTAACTCTTCACATTTACTTCTACACCTACCATATCCTACGCCTATAATTCGCTCCACTAATCCGTGTTTTGGATCATCATTCGTAAGTGTTTTGTGTCCTTAACATGATTATAAACAATGGTTTTGAATTGTTTTGAAAACCAACGTTAGTTTTTCATCTAAGAGTGATTTCGTGTTCTACACGCATGCGTATGAACACATAATCAAGAATGAGTGTTTGTGGTTGAAATGGTTGTGTCAAATGTTTGTATAATATCTATGATACCATTTTTATCCTCAAAACTCACCCAGAAACACGAATTGAATGATTTCTGAAAACTAGGGTTTATGCGTTCTAATTGGGTATTTTCTTGTGTGAGTGTTTCTGGTTAATTAGTTGCTTATAAGATGTTGTTTATATGATGAATTGACTATATCCGTGCTTAGAACTTGCCCAGAAACATCAAATGTGAAAGAATTGAAATTTAAGGTTTTAGTTCATACGAATTGGGTATTTTTGATTCATAGCATGTTTGATGTTAAAACTTACATAGAACATCTCATTAGGCACCTAAGACATCCCAGAAAACTTTTGGTGCATTTCCTGTGGCTAGAATTCTTAGTCGTAATTCTTGAACTTTAGGGTTTAGGTTTACGCGTAATATGTATTCTACGACAACTGCTTTATGAAATTTCATGATTTAATCGAAAATAACCGAATGTATATGCTAATATTGGTGCTATGATGAAATTATTTCGTGTTTATTACGCGTGAAAATTCGTAATCAGGGTATTTGCCATCTACGCATAAGGATCATCTTACGCGTAGCATGTTATGCGAAGAGAAATCTTACGCGTAACGCTTACGCGTAAGGTTCTACATAAGGGACCACGCCAGATCCCGTGAAGGATATGCGAGACAGTGACCTCACGCATAAGGTTGACTTCACGAGTAAGCCTTACGCCGAAGGTTCCATATACGCCACGCGTAAGCTCCACGCATAAGGTCCCTTTCCCACGCTGTGAAGTCAAGAACCCACGATAAGCTTGCGTTCACGCGTATATCATTCCCTGTTTACGCATAAGCTTGCCATTTCACGCCTAAGCCTAGTTTAACCTTAATTATGAATTGTTACTGCAAACTTGTAAATAATTAAATCATAACGCGCGAAACCAATAATGTCACTATAAGCTTAAATGTTTAAACAAGTTGTGAATAATAAGTGAAAACATGGACTTTAAAACTTAAAGTTAATTAACTCACAAAATTTATCACGACGTCATTGGACTATTGGACAAACAAGTGACATTGACTCAGAATAATCATCGACATATCACATTCAATAATTAGACAATAAAACCATCTATCGACTAACATAATATCTTCGATATGTTGGTTCTTTGGCTAAATATCTTCGAGATCACGACATGGACGCCAAATGCGTAATGTGGATGCACCAAATGTTCTCACCATTGCCGATATCTTCCCTAATGGCTATCCGATGAAGATTGGAAAGAACAACCTCCGTGTTGATTTTGATACCCTCACATGCTCGTAGTCTTCGCTTGATAGTAGTGGACATTCTCAAGAACCATTCTTATCGTAATATGCTCACCAACTCGCCACGCTCCCGAGATCTACATACAGCAGCTCGGCACACAATGAAGCGGATCAAAGGGCAAATGTCGCGATCGCGACTCTCAATCACAAGCAAGTCACCATCACACCAAAGCAGACTTGGGCTATTCTCCTCATTCCCGCTATTGAACCAATTGAGTACAACGCTACACCTTCTCAAGAGGTCGCTCGCAATTCATGATCGACATAGGTTATGACAAAGCTGTGGGTAATCACCAAGCACTCTTACGTTGATCCGAAGAATATCCCTCACCGGAGAACCCTCTTCATCATCATCACAAAACTGCATTTCGACGGATAGTGGTTATGAGCATCCCAAGCTCATGGAACTACTGATTTTTGGGCTTTGGTCAACATGAAACATATCAAGTCAAGCTCGATATGGGATGACATGATGTCTTTCCTCAAAAGCGAGGCACCAAGATCCCATACATCGATACACAAACCTGCCGATCCGTAGAGCTCTTGGGTTAAATCCGATATTCCTCGAGACTCGATGACCCAAACAATCACTCCATGTTGTATGAACCTACTCTAACAATCGATTTAAGGAATCAACAACAAAGAAACAAGGTGTTCAGGTCACGGATCACCTTCTACGATGAAATCAAACAACTTTACTCATACAAAAGGTATCCGGTAGCGGTTGATGAAGGCAAAGTTGGTTTCTCGATGACAAGTCTTCGCACACCTACTAGGAAAACCAGAGAGGCAAAGGCAGAAGTGTTGCAAGCACCGAGAGTCAAAGAAAGTTCCCAAAAGGAAACCTCCACTCAAAAGGAAAGTTCCTCTAAGGAAGTCGCTCCTATTCCCATTCCCAAGTCTCGAACCGCAAAGAAAGCTAGTGGATGAAAGCTCGATGAAACCGAATCGCACGAGGAGGTCACCTACTCAAAATGCAACCGATGTCACTCCAACAGTGGCTAAACCTCCCGGTCAAAAGTCGACCAATGCAAAGGGAAGACTCAAGATTGAGCATGAAGAAGAAAGCTCGGATGAAGAGCCACCGACACCGACTACGGGAAGAAGTTCAAAATCATTAGACTCCAACACAAGGCAAAAGAGTTTGAACAAGAACAAATGCGCTGGCCCAGGAGGGTCAAGTGGTGGTGTCAAACTACACCAACTCCTCGATGCGGTTAATCAACCCGATAAGGGAGCTGGTGCCACCACTCTTGAGCAACAACAACAAAAGCCCCTGTAGGATTCTATTGATTATGACTTTGAGGAACCTAAAAAGGATAAGTCCGAGAAAGAAAAGGTCGATGAAGAGGCTGCAGCTCAAGCCAAAGCAGAGGAAGAGGCTCTGATTCAGTCAAGTAAAGGCTAACCGACAGATGACAAAGTGAGTTATGATGATTATCTTCTTGACAGTCCTACTCGCTCTAAGGAGGAAACTTCAACCTCCTAAGGACCCCTCGAATCACCTCACGACTCTTCATCATCGATTCGCTTTCTCACTCTTCACCTCCACCTTCCAAAGGAACAACTGATCCACATCCAAATCGTGAAGAAACCTACAGACTCTTGGATATCTCGGCAAAGACAAGGATCGTTAAACCCGTCAAGTAGGTCGAAGAAAGACGGCTTTACAAAAGTCAATTTTCTCGCCGATCGATTCAGGTTAAACCGTCAAGTTTTTCACACGTTCTACCACTCATGAATGGCCAATCGAAGAAACTTAAAACGGTTCGTAAACAAATGCAATGAAGATCGGGAGTATAGTGTTTCCCGGTCGTTATGTCCCAAATGAAGCTATGCTAAGAATCACCAAACGATATAATGATCGTAGATTTGAACGGAAAAGAGATTTGAACGATTATTATAACTACGTAATAAGCCTATAATTACAAAGGCTTAAAAGCAAATTAAAGGAAATTAAAAAGATAAAAAATATTAAATAAACGCTATCACTATTTGCAAAATGATGTTTTTGATTTTATGTTTTTATAAAACTTGAATTAAAAACTACGCGACGTACAAATGAAAATGTGAAACTAAATCAATATTAACCCTAAAAATACGAAAATGATATTTTTACAAACCTAATGATAAAAGAAAATTTTTAGAAAAATAAAATTATTTTTACAACTATTTAATTAATTATTATTAATTAAAAACTATTTTTAACTAATTAATATTAGCCTAAAATACAAGAAAATAGGAAATAAAGCTAGAAAAATAAAATTATGACTTGGAAAAATCTAAAATATCAAAAGAGAATTTTCAAAACTATTTTTGTATTTTTCTGAATATTTTTGTATTTTCTAGGAATTAAAAACTATTTAAAACTACTTAAATTGCTTAAAAATACAAATTTAACTAAGAAAAATCTAGAAAAATATTTTTTTGACTTTTTATATTTATCTAAACCTAGGAAAATTGAAAAATTATTTTTTTGAAACTTTTCTTAATTAATTGCAATAAAAGCTAATTAAAATGTCTTAAAAACTAATTTAAATTAAGAAAAATAGCAAACTAACCTAGAAAAATCTGAAAAATTCAAGATAAGCCTAAAATAATATTCTAAAGCTGAGAAAAATATAAAAACAGGTGCTTGTGTGCAAGAATATGAAACTGCTAAGCAAACTGCTTATAAATAAGCACTTATATTTAGCAAATGAAAACCACAGACCACCACAGTAACTCAGAAGCTATAATATGCTAAGACTACCCAATTGCAACAAGTTTCAACTACTCTTAACCTCTATTAAGCTGATTGATCAGATTTGATGATTTGAGCTTATTGCTTAAAAACAGTTTTAGGTACTAAGTTTGGACTTAAGCACAAGCTTCAAAATAAGCTAAAATGAAAAATGATATGGGAACCTAAACTAGACCTGGTGGCTATCTATAACCCAAAGTCGAGACTTGGACAAGCTTTTGAGAGCTTTGTATAAGGATCGCAAACACCTGTCGAGCACTCGATGGTCGGCCGATCGACAAGACAGGCGGTTTGCCAAGTTGATAAGCCATTTGGAGTTTATAAAAAAAATTGCAAAAATCTACTAAAATGGTAATAATGAAATAGACCAGCTGAAGTTTATGAACACCAAGTTTCACTTAATTTGGCTCAGAATTGAGTCAATGAAAAATCCTATCAGTTGGCCTCAAAATGACATTTTCATGTTTTGACTTTTGAGCAGTTGAGAAAAGTTTGACTAATTTGAGATTAGAACTCACTTTGTTGACTGATTATGTTATCAAATGATGAAATGACACTACTGCAATCTATCTCTATGATTTTTGAACACAAAATAAGCTTTTGTTTTGTCAAAATCACAACAGTGAAGCATATGAAGACAGATTTATATGATTTTGACTTTGGTGACTTGCAGATGCAATTTTATGATAGAGATGAGTCAAAAGAAGCTAAACAAGCTTAGCACAACAAGTTCTAACCACTGCATATACCTAAAAGACAGATAGTGCAGCAGATCCAAACACCCTTAAATACACTGATATGAACTCAAAACTGAGATGGACACTTAACTAGCTACTATTAATGATCAAACTGAGTTAAATCAATCTAAATACAACTAAATTAATGTGTTTAAACTATTTAAGACCACAAATACATATTATGCAATAAAGTGAACTTGAACTTACATATAGTCCCTAGCCACAATGGCTTGCCATCAATCAAACCGTAACCTCTATCCTATATAAACCAACCCAATAGACTATAAATCAACCCATTTCCATGCTCGCAACACCAAATTCCATTTCCATTACCCAATGATGAATCGCTTGACTTTATTGACCAAATTCCAACTTTGCTAGAAACTTAAAGACAAGCTTACAGAAAGCTATAATAAGCTTGTAGAAGCTTGTTTGACCTTAACAATCAGCTAGTTGAAGCTTTAATATCATATTTTGAAATTGAAAATTGCAACAGTGGACATAAAATATGAAATGTGAACAACAACTTGAATTAATACTTAAAAAGAGTTGTAATATACTTAAACAACATAGTTTGATACAATGAAACTTTAAATAACAACTAATGATCTATTTTAGATTTAAGAAATTAAAAACGACATAAATTTTAAATTTAAACTAAGTGCTGCCTTTGCTTCTCTGTCTTTGATGAGTGTGTAAATACTCATCAGTTTCTAGTTTTTTTTTACTGTGGTGTTATCTTTTGTTAATGAAAAAGCTTTTTTTTATTTTCTGTCTCAATAGTGCTTGCTGCTTATCTAGTATTCATTAAGTTTTACAAATTATTTAGTGAAGCGATCTTTTAATTTTCATCCGAAAATTTCCCAAGTGGTAAGGTCTTCATACCTGTTTTGAGTGATTTATGCCCGGTTTGGAAAAGAATAAGTGCTTATTCTAAGGCATCGAAAGTCCCCTTTGCCACTGCTTGGTGAGTACAACAGTATACTCTTTCTTTATGCTTATTAGATTCACCATTGTGCTTATTCAGATTTTAGAGTCCCACAGTTGACATGGTTTAGTGGGATTAGAGCTCACTTACTTTAGCTTTATTTGCAGTTTTTAATGGCCTATGTTACTTTGCCTTAGCTTAAGGTTCCCTCTTGCCAACTGCTTTTCACCCACTTTTGATTTCCAAAGTTTTCTGGTTCAAACCTTAAAACCAAGTCAAAGTGGTTTTTGCTCACTTAGACCTGGTTAGTCAAACGGAATTTAGTGTCTCGGTGTCAAGATTGGTCATTTTAAATGGATACAATGAGTCTCAAAAGGTGTGTTTGTTTTCAGTCCACTGTGACTGCAGACAAGCTGTCCAAACAGCAGCATTTAGAGGGTCTCGTTGTGCTTATTATTCGTAATTTATCGCTTAGTTTTGATTTCTTTAGGTAGTCGAGATTGAGAGCTTTAGGCTGCAACTGTAACAGCACCACAGCAGCAGCCAACTGTGGCTCTTTGTGGGCTTATTAGTGTTTTAGTTTTGCTTATTTGAGACCCCTTTTTGTTTGGCTTTTTGGCTCATTTATTGCTTAGTTTAGGTTTCTTCACTAGTCTTTAGTTAATTAGATTAGGTCCTCAATAGTTTTAGTTAGTTTTCAAGCTTTTCATAGTTCTTATTTTCATGTGTAAACCGTCCCTAACCAAACAGCCCCCCCTTAATCCCTTAGCCAAACACCCCTTATCGATTTCCTTTGCAATTTTTTGTAATTGCTGTTGTAAACAAGCTGTCTACAGTTTGTTTTAAGCTTTTCCTAGCTTAAGTTTTTGTTAAATAGTTGCTTATTTTGTCCTAAGTTATTTTGCAAAAGTTAAAACCAAAAATAGAAATAAGAACCAAAAACGCGATCATGGAATTGAACTCGCACTCTCCCGCCGCACACGCACACAAAGAACCCCACGCCATACCAACCGCTTCATCGAGCACTTTGTGTAATCTTTTAACTTAGCTTTGGCCTTAAAGGATATGTAGTGTTAAGTTGGGAAAAAATAAAAGAAGAAACAAGGAAAGAGTGGGACTCGAACTAGGGACCTCCAGCCCAGCTCAGCCACGCCCCAACACACTACTCCACTACCAACATGCCCTTGGGTCTTTTGTGTTTAAGTTTGCACCTTAATTATATTTAACCAATCTTTTAGTTTTTAGCTTAGTACCCTTTTTGCTTATTTAACAGCTTATTTCAACAAGCACTAGTGTAGTTTTTTATTTTTCTTAGATTCCTTGTTATTCAAAGTAGTTTTTGTGATTTTTTCAGATTTTTCTTAAAATGTTTAGTATTTTTAATTAATTAATTAGTGTAAAATAGTATTTAATTCATAATAAAAAATATAAAAGTCAAAAAAATATAAATCTTTTTTCTAAAATTTTCTTTTGTTATATAGTACGTAAGAAAATTGTTTTTACATTAGTAGGCCTTTTATTTCACAAATTTTACGTTTTTGCTTGCGCACTCGCGTAATTTTTAGAAATAACGCTCGTTTTCATTTTAGGCTACGTTTTTAAGTAATTTAAGTTTTCATTTTAGTTAAAATAGTTTATTTAAGTTATTTTATTTAATAAATCACAAAAACATCATTGTAAAAATAGTGATAGCGTTTATTTAATATTTTTTTATCTTTTTAATTTTCTTTAATTTGCATTTAAGCCGTTGTAATTTGTTGGCTTTTCCTGTAGTTATAATCATAATTCACAATCTCCTTTTTCATTCAAATCTCTCGATCACTATACGTCGGGTGATCCATTGCATAGCTATTTGGGACATAACGACCGGGAAACACTATACTCCTCGATCTTCATTGCATTTTCGGTTCCGAATTGTTTTAAGTTCGTTACGTTTACCGGTCATTCACAAGTGACCGCTTGTGTGATTAGACTTGACGGTTCGGACCGAATCAAATTTTAGGCGCCACGCCGGGAGTTGTGCCGATAATCTTACGCCTAGCGATTAGTGATTTGGATATTCACTCTTTGTTCATACCATCCATCTCAGATATGTTTATATTTTCTTATCCAAAATACAAAATACTCTTCTCATTCCTCTTATCCGTATGATTCTATTTCTCTTACCCCCTCGTACCGTTTGATTCTACTCTTCTTTAACCTCAAAACCGTTTAATTCTTTTCTCTTATCCCTCTATATGTTTAATTCTAATGGCGGACACGCGTACGATATTGGAAATGCTCCAAGTACCCGCCGAGGGTCACGAAGATGCTATCGTTGTACCGGAGATTCCTTCCGAAAATTTCGAGATACAAACCGGTTTAATTCAACTAATTATGTCAAATCCATTCTATGGTTTCGAGAGGAACGATCCCTATGCTCACATCCGATGGTTTGATAAGTTAATTTCGACTGTCAAATATAAGGATGTTCCTCGTGACACAATTAAGTTGATGTTATTCTCATTTTCTCGAGGGGTAGCTCGAATTGGCTCGATAAAGAACCCCTTCGATCGATCACTACTTGGGAGGATCTCGTTTCAAAATTTGTAAATCGTTTTTTCCTTATTCTAAAACGATAAATCTTAAGAACGAAATTACTTAATTTCCAACAGTTGTGATGAAAGTTTTGGTGAGGCATGGAAAGATTCAAAGATCTCCTATGGAAATGCCCACATCATGGTTTCTGAATTACTCCGATCGATATATTCTACAATGCTTTAATGCAACCCGATCAAGATTCACTCAATACAGCCACGGTGGCAATATCTTGTATCGCACTCGAGGGATATATTGATTATCATCGATAACAAATCGAAAGTTCCGACATCAAGAAACAAACCGATTGAGATGGCCGAGCTTACCGATGATATTCGATGCATGAAGCAAAAATCGAGCCCGCTGATTCCGCTATCGAAAGATGTGATATTTGTGGTGGTCCCCATCCTTTTACGATTGTCAAGCTACCGATGACGAGGTTTATAATGCTACACCAGCCCAATATCGCAAGACTTTCATTTTCGATGATGATGAGGATTCCATTCAAATGAAGGAATATTATGAGAGCTTGTCAATCGAAATCACACCGTAGCTCCCATTGACTCTCTTATAATGGGGACGAGCCTCTTAGCACTATTCCGTAAATGGAATCGCCTAGTGTTGAGAGCCTTGTTCCAATCCCAAGTGAGTTCGAGGTTATCTCCGGTAGTATGTGTGATGAGCCTCTTAATGGTGATTCTTTCTCCTCTTGACATTCCATATGATCATGTCGAGATGTTCTCCGATTCGACAACGATTGTATCTCGCTTGACGATTCTTTATCCTATGGAGACATCGATTATGTCGAGGAGCTACCTTCCGAGCTAGTTAGCTTAGAAGAAGTGAGAAATTCGATGATCCGAAATTGAGGACGAGATACTTCGTGAACAATTGTTCAATATAAATCTCCTCGCTTCTAAGATCGAATCATTCTGCTAAGTCACTTCATCTCCTATCCCCGTTGTGGATAGTGACTCTACATTGGACAAGCCCAAACATCTCCCGAACTTGAGGCTTTCTCCAATGATTCTCTTCATGAAGAGTTCTCCGTGAACTCTCTCATGACATATCTCCTCCGAATATGATCATTTCTATTTTGATCTTGAGGATGATATTGGCTCTGAGGAAGGTGTACTCTATCATAAGAGTTTGCTTATTGATGATACTACCTTCACCCTTCCTCCCGATATGTCTACATTTGAGGATGACGAATGGATCCTAATTGTCATAAACATCTTCCTTCCATTCCTCACTTATGATGTGACTTCTCTCTTCTTCACTCCTTCGGGAGTGAGGACACTATCTTTGACCCCGACATTTTCATTTATCATTTGTGAGCCGGGTCTTTCTCTCAGATATCTCATCGGTGTGGAACTTTCACGTGCTTCAAATGTTTGTCCAAACATCTTGAATGAAAGTCCAAGGAGATTGTTTCTTCCACTTTGCTTCCCATGAACCAATGAATTGGGGTCGAGTCAAGCTAGCGACTTGAACCAAAAACAAGAGACACACCATATGGGTTTTCACCCATATTTCGACTTCTTACCCCTTTCACCACCTAAGTGTGGGGTGATGCCCCACATGTTATATATATATATAAAAAAAAAAAAAAAAAAAAAAATCCTTTTAAAATAATGGCGTAGTATTTCCCTTTACGTTTTTGTTTCGCATAACTGCGGTACTTTGAATATTGAGGGCAATATTCATTTCTAAGTGTGGGGGATTCTCACTAATTTTATCATGTATTATCCGCCTAATTCCCGCTTTTGGCCAATTTTTTTTTTTTTTGGAGTAAGTGTTTTTCACTTACTTCATTGGTTATCATCCGCCATGTCTAATAAACAAAAGGATTGGCTAATCCAGAGCAAACGGCTCTTGGTAAAGATATCTCAAACCGCTTATATGGCTTGCAATTTGCCCAAAATTGTATGGTATTCAAATTTCACCATATCCTAAAAGTGAAGAGTTGGCTAGCCCGCAAGTTTATGGCTTGTGGTAAAGGCAAAGGGAAAACCATAATTGGTAATCACCACCAAAGATAATATTGATAATTTATCTAAGAGTTGGCTAGTCCGAGCAAACGACTCGTAAAGACAAAATCAAACCGCTGAAAGTCGGTGGTTTGCTCAAAATCACATGGTTATCGGTGTACCATGGTTCTTACTTGAATCAAACATTTGGCTACCCGTAAGTAATGGCTTTTGGTAAAGAGATTCAAATCCATTAAGTTTTTCTCAAAAGATTGCTAGGACTAGCAATAGTTTAGTGTGGGGGATTGATGAGTGTGTAAATACTCATCATTTTTAGTCAACCGAATCGCAAAACGCCTAAAAATGCTCGAATGCATCAAAATATCAAAATATTCCAAAATTGCATTTTATATGTTTTCGATGCAAAATGTTCAAAATCGATGAAAATGAGCTAAGTTTGCATAATTGGCGCTTCACCCCCAAGTTTCAAAAATTGTCGAAATAGTCTCGAGCATTTATTTTAAAAGAAAAGTCACCAAAGGACCTTTTGAAATCATAAATTGACATAATTAGTCCTTTGGCGAAAAGTTTCAAAAGTTTTGAGAAATTACAAGATTGGTCCTCAAGTTTTAGATCCAGAATTATGGCCCTTATATTATTGATGATTGGCAAAACCACCCTTGACTACATTTTCGTGGTTATGATTGGTCCCTGGAGATTCGAGTTATACACCTTTGGCCCTTAGATTAATTAATGGATCCAAAACTAATCCTAAGTCCAAGCTAATTATCCTATGTCTAAACCTCCCAAACCCACGGTCCAATATCCACATTATCCATAAACACCCGGTCAAATTATTAACCTACACACCTTTCTTCGTTTCCCACCACAACACACAAACCAGACTCAAACATAAAAAGTCATACCTGCCACACTCTTCCTCCTTTCCCTGCTTTCTCCCACACCTTCCCTGACAAACCCTCACCCTAGGTAGCTGCAAAAAGGAGTTGATCCCATCCTGTCACGTGCTCCTAACCACCTTGGGAATCCTTTGTCTCCCCAGTGGACCAAGAGTGACTACACGAAGCATCAAAGACAGAAGAAGACAAGAAAGAGAAGAAGTGAAGACCCATTCTTAGTAGTATAAAAGGACCTTTGTATGCCATATTATAAGGCACCTAGTTATTAGTTAGTTTTAGTTTTTTAGTTTGAATCTAGTCTTAGTTTTTAAATTCGCTTCTAGTTTTTTTTATCGTGGTGTTATCTTTTGTTAATGAAAAGCTTTTTTTTTTTTTTTTTTCGTCTCAATAGTGCTTGTCGCTTATTTAGTATTCATTAAGTTTTACAAATTATTTAGTGAAGCGATCTTTAATTTTCATCCTAAAATTTCCCAAGTGGTAAGGTCTTCATACTGCTTTGAGTGATTTATGCCCGGTTTGAAAAGAATAAGTGCTTATTCTAAGGCACCGAAAGTCCCCTTGCCACTCGTTTGAAGTAGTACAAGCAGTATACTCTTTCTTTATGCTTATTAGATTCACCATTGTGCTTATTCAGATTTTTAGAGTCCCACAGTTGACATGGTTTAGGTGGGATTAGAGCTCACTTACTTTAGCTTTATTTGCGCTTTTAATGGCCTATGTTACTTTGCCTTAGCTTAAGGTTCCTCTTGCCAACCTGCCACCCACTTTTGATTTCCAAAGTTTTCTGTTCAACCTTAAAACCAAGTCAAAGTGGTTTTGCTCACTTAGACCTCGGTTAGTCAAACGGAATTTAGTGTCTCGGTGTCAAGATTGGTCATTTTAAATGGATACAATGAGTCTCAAAAGGTGTGTTTGTTTTCATCCATCGCGATCGCAGATAAGTCATTCAAACAAAGAAAGATTTAGAGGTCTCGTTGTGCTTATTATTCGTAATTTATCGCTTAGTTTTGATTTCTTTAGGTAGTCGAGATTGAGAGCTTTAGGTCAGAATCGTATAAAGATTCACGCCAAGTACCAACCGTGGCTCTTTGTGGGCTTATTAGTGTTTTAGTTTTGCTTATTTGAGACCCCTTTTGTTTGGCTTTTGGCTCATTTATTGCTTAGTTTAGGTTTCTTCACTAGTCTTTAGTTAATTAGATTAGGTCCTCAATAGTTTTAGTTAGTTTTCAAGCTTTTCATAGTTCTTATTTTCATGTGTAAACCGTCCCTAACCAAAAAATTTCCTTAATCCCTTAGCCAAACACCCTTATCGATTTCCTTTGTAATCGCCGTTGTAAACAAGTCGTCTACGCTTGTTTTAAGCTTTTCCTAGCTTAAGTTTTTGTTAAATAGTTGCTTATTTTGTCCTAAGTTATTTTGCAAAAGTTAAAACCAAAATAGAAATAAGAACCAAAAACGTGATCGCTGGAATTGAACTCAAGACTCTCCGCCTCGCACACGCACACAAAGAACCCCATCGCCATACCAATCGCTTCATCGAGCACTTTGTGTAATCTTTTAACTTAGCTTTGGCCTTAAAGGATATGTAGTGTTAAGTTAGGAAAAATAAAAGAAGCAACAAGGAAAGAGTGGGACTCGAACTAGGGACCTCCAGCCCAGCTCAGCCACGCCCCAACACACTACTCCACTACCAACATGCCCTTGGGTCTTTTGTGTTTAAGTTTGCACCTTAATTATATTTAACCAATCTTTTAGTTTTTAGCTTAGTACTTTTTGCTTATTTATGAGCTTATTTCAACAAGCACTAGTGTAGTTTTTTAATTTTCTTAGATTCCTTGTTATTCAAAGTAGTTTTTGTGATTTTTTCAGATTTTTCTTAAAATGTTTAGTATTTTTAATTAATTAATTAGTGTAAAATAGTATTTAATTCATAATAAAAAATATAAAAGTCAAAAAAATATAAATCTTTTTTCTAAAATTTTCTTTTGTTATATAGCACGAAGAAAATTGTTTTTACATTAGTAGGCCTTTATTTCACAAATTTTACGTTTTGCTTACAGACTCGCGTAATTTTAGAAATAACGCTGCTTTCATTTTAGGCTACGTTTTTAAGTAATTTAAGTTTTCGTTTTAGTTAAAATAGTTTATTTAAGTTATTTTATTTTATAAATCACAAAAACATCATTGTAAAAATAGTGATAGCGTTTATTTAATAGATTTTATCTTTTAATTTCCCTTAATTTGCATTTAAGCCCTTGTAATTTGTTGGCTTTTTCTGTAGTTATAATATCATAATCCAATCCTTTTCCCGTTCAAATCTCTCGATCACTATTCGTTTGGTGATTCATCGCACAAGCTCGCTGGGACATAACGACCCGGGGAAACACTATACTCCTCGATCTTCATTGCATTCAAGGTTCGAATTGTTTTAAGTCCGTTATTACCGGTCATTCACAAGTGACCGGTTTGTGTGATTAGACTTGACTGCTTGGACCAGATCGTCTTCCTCCTCTTTTATACCCAACTGTCTTATCTCTCTCCTCCGAGTGAATCCCAACAATAATATCGACCATTGACGCCTTGAGAGATATCGCCATTGATGCATTTTGGCGCCAAAACTTGTTTTAACAAATTGGGGGTTGAGTGTTAGGTTGAAGGTGCATTAAATGCACCTTGGCTTGGGGTGAGGTGGAGGGTAGGAGTAGGGTGATGATGGTGGGGGGGTCGAGTATTGCAGTGGTTGCGGGGGAGGCGATGATGATGGTGGTCTCGTGAGTGGGAGGAAAAGCAAAGTCAAAAGGGTTTGTTGGATATTATATTGAAGGGGGTCAAAAGTCCAAAAGGTTCAAGTGGCGGGTCACATGGGATAATGGCGAGGTCCAAATGGTTTAAAGGCTTAATAAAACAAGGACCTTTGTGTAATTTTTCAAAATTAAGGACCTAGGCTTCCAAATCGCAAAGTTGCTCCAAGGGACTAAAAGTGACAAGCTCCAAAAGTACAAGGACCAAACTTGTTATTTTCCAATTTCCAAGGACTAATTTTGCCAATTTTTAAACTCGAGGACCAAACTTGTAATTTCTCAAAACTTTTGATATTTTTCACCAAAGGACTAATTTTGACAACTTATGATTTTAAAAGGACCTTTGGTGATTTTTCTTTTGAATTTAAGTGCTCGTGGGACTATTTTGACAATTTTTGAAACTGGGGACTAAACCGCCAATTATGCAAACTTAGCTCATTTTTCATCCGATTTTGAACATTTTGCATCCGAAACATATAAAATGCAATTTTGGAATATTTTAGTATTTTGATGCATTTCGAGCATTTTAAACGCTTTGCGCTCAGATTATTCAAAATGATGAGTATTTACACACTCATCAATCCCCCACACTAAACTATTGCTAGTCCCTAGCAATATTTTGAGAAAAACTTAATGGATTTGAATCTCTTACCAAAAGCCATTACTCGGAGTAGCCAAATGTTTAAGTTCAAGCAAGAACCATGGTACACCGATAACCATGTGATTTTGAGCAAACCACCGCCTTCCAACGGATTTGATTTGTCTTTACCGAAGCCGTTTGCTTTCGGACTAGCCAACTCTTAGATAAATTATCAATATTATCTTTGGTGAGTCGACACCAATTATGGTTTTTCCATCGCCTTTACCACAAGCCATAAACTTGCGGGCTAGCCAACTCTTCACTAATTAAAGATATGGTGAGTAATACCATACAATTTTGGGAAAATTGCAAGTCGTCAACGGATTTGAGATATCTTTACCAAGAGCCGCTTGCTCTCGGATTAGCCAATCCTTTTGTTTTTTAGACATGGCGAATCGATAACCAAATGAGTAAGTGTAAACATTTACTAAAAAAAAAAAAAAAAATTTTGGCCAAAATGGGGAATTAGCGGTATAATTACATGATAAAATTCGTGAGAATCCCCACACTTAGAAATGAATATTGCCCTCAATATTCAAAGTACCCATGTTATGCCGAAACCGAGAACGAAACGGAAATACTATGGCCATTATTTGAAAGATTTTTTTTTTTTTTTTTTTTTTTTTTAGAAACTTATATATATACACAACATGTGGAAACCCCCCACACTAGGGTGGTAGAAAGATAGAAAGAAGTCAAGTATGGGTGAAAACCCATATGGCATGCTATCTTTTTTGATTCCCGAGTCGCTAGCTTGACTCGACCCCGTATTCATTTGTTCACGGGAAAGTAACGTGGAAAACCAATCTCGATCGGACTTTCGCTCACAATGTTAATAAACATATGAACATCGAAAGTTCCACACCGACGAGATATAACCGCGGTATTGTTAATAGTAGAAACTATAAAGGATGATACGGGTCAAAGATGGTGTCCTCGTCCCGAAAGAGAAAAGGGAAAGAGCAACCACACCATCCGTGAAGAATGGAATAAAGACGCACATGAGAATGCAAGTCCATTCCTCATCGAGAAGAAGCAAATCACCATGTTTGACATTTTTAAGCTTAAACCGAAGCTTAGATGGTGATTGTCAATAAGATGTCCGGAGGAGGGTGGGAAACGTTCTTCAATCAACAGATTTTCTAGAAAAGGATGTCCCCTCCTGATCAAAGTAGTATTATCAATTCCCGCTGAATTGACTCATCACTAAGAAAGGCATCGACTTCATTCCAAAAGTTGTCATCTTCCTCATCGGGAGTGAGAGAGGGATGGAAGAGTCGGGAATAATACTAGAAGATGATGGATCATTTTGAGCAATTCATTAATGGGAAGAATGTCTCCATTGGATCACAAACATCATCATCCAATTCAGATGAAATCAAGAGAGTTTGGTTTCATCCACGAGTTAACAAACTCGATGCGACAAACCGATTCCGGAGGTGGGACAAGTGGTGTGCTCTTAGAGCTAGCAATTTCCACCACTCCGGCGAAGTCTCCGATTCTAGATCATCATCATCATCAAGAACACTCTCGACTTTCCGGTACAACTTTCAAACCATTTGTTTGAACCAGGTTGATTTTCAAAGCTTTTAATTCAAAGACGCTTTTGGTGACTCCTCTTAACCGTGAAATTTGAGAGTGTTGCATTGAATCTTCGGATCTTTGATCAATTGTGGCAACACTGCTTGGACAGAGGTTTGGAGTTCTCGTTGATATTCAATGCGAGCTCTTCGTTGTCAACCCGTATGGTCAACTCTTCAAAGAAACACATCAATCGAGCACGACTGCTCTCAAGAAAGCTCTCCCTAAGATGAGGGAACTCTAGGATCCGCATCAAGTCTACTACAACAAAGTCAAGAGGGAAAGTGAAACTTTCCCACTTTCATCACGACATCCCTGGCCATCCCAAGTGGACGAGTTATGGTACGGTCCGCTAGCTCGAGTGTCATACAAGTGGGTGAAAGCTTAGGAAGAGATGTTTCTTCCATACCGAGAGTGACATGAGGTTAATGCTAGCGCCAAGATCGCCAAGGCGAGCATTGAACCATCCCCAAGAAATCACACGGATTAGAAATCGCTGTGGTCTTCAAGCTTTTGGGAAGCTTGAGAAGGACCATTGAGCATTGCTCATTGAGAGGAGTTTTAGCCATCTCGGATAGCTTATCTTTGTTGGTCAAGAAGCCTTTAAGCGTGGATGCAAATTTAGGCATTAGAACGAGAGCATCAACGGCTTATATCAAAGTGTAGCTCATTGAAGATTTGGAAAAAATTTCCATTTGCTCTTTGTTTTTGTCTTTGAGCTTCTCATCATTCATTCTTGATGGGTAAGGAAGTCGACTAGACTTTGAGTAGGGATGGAAGTTATTTCGGCTCAGATTTTTCTTTGAACTCGGGTTCCGGACTTAAAGCTTGACTAGAAGGTGGGACGTGTGCTTGTACTGTGGGCTTGAGAATTGCACCTTGTCCGTTGTATCCTTGGTAACTTGACTCATTGCCACGGTGGAGGGGCATAGGAGTCGAAGGTCCATTGTGCGCCTTACCACTACGAGTGGTGACGGCTTTCAACTCGGCATTGGATTGGGAATTGTATTGTTTGGGAGTCCTCCGTAAGATGATGAAGCTTTGTTCATATTCATGTTCATGAAACCGCTCATCATATTCTTTAACTCATTTGTCCGCCGAGACATTGTGGTATCAATTTCCTTTTTAGCTCAACTCTCATGTTATTGATCCGAGTTTGCATTGAACGATGCTTGACTCAAGAATTTTCATGAAGTCATTGGGCATGGGAGCTTGAGAAGGTTGTTGATAACTTTGATGATTTGGAGCTTGATAAGGTTGGTTGAAATTGTTCGGTTTGATTGAAATTTTGAGAGTTATTGAAATTTTGTCCTTGATTCGAACAAAGCGATTTTGATTGCCATGGTTTTGCACAGAGGAAAACCTGTGGTGTCATACCGCTAGGTGCACGGTAGTGAGGATCACTTGTGGTCGGTATTGATTGTGGTTTACCAAGCTACGGAGCTTGGTAAAAGGAAGCATCGGTTGCTTGACAATCATAATACGCATGTGGACCACTACAAGTTTCACACACCTTGTTTACGGCTTTGATCGGTTCCGCTTATGAATTTCGCTTTGATTTCCTTTACATCCTTAATCATACAACGGATGGCGTCCGTTAGAGCGGTTATTGGAGCGCTAACTCGTAAGAGTTCTTGGATGAAGAAGCAGGAGTATTAGGAGTATTGACTTTGTTGCAGAAATAGGAACTTTTGATTTTTGCTCGCAAATCTCAATCACATCTTTAGGTCTACGATTCAAGATATTGCTACCGCAAGGCTCGTTCAAAGAATCTTGATCGCTACCGCTCAACCCATTGTAAAAATATTGACTTGTTGAAGTCGTGAATTCATGATGGGGCATTTCGAGGAGATCTTTGAATCTCTCCCATGCTCTCCAAAGTTTTCATCGAAATTTTGACGAAATCCGAAATTTCATTTTTAAGATTAGTCGCCTTTGATGGAGGAAAGAAATAATTGACAAACTTTGAACAAGATCCTCCCAAGTTTCGATGGATCGAGGGGTTCTTTTTCCACCAAACCGGCCGTCCCTCAAGTGAGAATGGGAAAAGCATCAACTTGATGACTTTTGTGGTACATCCTTGAAATTGATAGTTGAAGTCAACTTGTTAAACCAACGGATGTGTGCGATACGGGTCTTCACCATCAAACCCGTGGAATTGATTCAGACACAAGTGTGATCAAATGTGTCTTCAATTCAAGTGATCGAATTGATTATCCAGAAACGATGGCATCTCCATAACCCCGGTGGGCGCCGGAGCATTTCCGCCATAGTTCGCTCGTCGCCATATTGTTGCTTGAAATAGTTCGAATCTCGGGTTCGACTATTTGGGCAAAGACGCTCACGAGAACGCCTTCTAGGAATTTCGCTAGATCACGCAGGACTCAATGATCTAGAAGAACGAGTGCGATGCACTAGAGTTAACTCTAAGGAATCTCATAGTTAAGGAGAGGAATGGGAATTATGAAGATATTTTATGAAAATGAAGTAGAAGAATCTTTTAGGTTTTCGGTTCGATAAGTATATATATAACAACAAATCCAATTAAAACAAAATCGAGGCAAAACAACAAATGAACTTAACCAATAATCACAAGATGAATGGCTTTTTGAAAAAGGTACACCAATCACAAGGACACAAAGGCAAGTTTTAAATCTTTGGTTCGGAACTTATTATGGTCGTACCCCAGGTTAGTAGTACATCGCCTTGGTTTCATGTGGTAATCTTTTATGTTGTTATTATTAAACTCGTAAAACGACAAATCTTTTGTATTTTTATTTTGATACATATATAGAAACAAAAGAAAAATATTTTGTGTTTTATACGTTTTGGATGTTTTGGGTTTTGGATTTTTATAAGAAAATATATATATAGATATAGATAGATGGATGGTATGAACAAAGAGTGAGTATTCAAACTACTAACTGCTAAACGGAAGATAATCAAGATAGCTCCCGGGCGCCAAAAATTTGATTCTGTACAAACCGCAAGTTTTTCACACAAGCCTACCACTTGTGAATGGCCAATCGAAGAAACTTAAAACGGTTCGTAAACAAATGCAATGAAGATCGGGAGTATAGTGTTTCCCCGGGTCGTTATGTCCCAACGAGCTATGCGAAGAATCACCAAACGTATAGTGATCGAGAGATTTGAACGGAAAAGAGATTTGAACGATTATTATAACTACAGAATAAGCCTATAATTACAAAGGCTTAAATGCAAATTAAAGGAAATAAAAAAGATAAAAAATATTAAATAAACGCTATCACTATTTGCAAAATGATGTTTTTGATTTTATGTTTTTATAAAACTTGAATTAAAAACTACGCGACGTACAAATGAAAATGTGAAACTACATCAATATTAACCCTAAAAATACGAAAATGATATTTTTACAAACCTAATGATAAAGAAAATTTTTAGAAAAAGAAAATTATTTTTACAACTATTTAATTAATTATTATTAATTAAAAACTATTTTTAACTAATTAATATTAGCCTAAAATACAAGAAAATAGGAAATAAAGCTAGAAAAATAAAATTATGACTTGGAAAATCTAAAATATCAAAATAGAATTTTCAAAACTATATTTGTATTTTTCTCAATATTTTGTATTTTCTAGGAATTAAAACTATTTAAAACTACTTAAATTGCTTAAAATACAAATTTAACTAAGAAAATCTAGAAAATATTTTTTGACTTTTATATTTATCTAAACCTAGGAAAATTGAAAATTATTTTTTGAAACTTTTCTTAATTAATTGCAATAAAAGCTAATTAAAATGTCTTAAAACTAATTTAAATTAAGAAAATAGCAAACTAACCTAGAAAAATCTGAAAATTCAAGATAAGCCTAAAATAATATTCTAAAGCTGAGAAAATATAAAACAGTGCTTGTGTGCAAGAATATGAAATCATACAAACCGCTTATAAATAAGCACTTATATTTAGCAAATGAAAACCACAGACCACCACAGTAACTCAGAAGCTATAATATGCTAAGACTACCCAATTGCAACAAGTTTCAACTACTCTTAACCTCTATTAAGCTGATTGATCAGATTTGATGATTTGAGCTTATTGCTTAAAAACAGTTTTAGGTACTAAGTTTGGACTTAAGCACAAGCTTCAAAATAAGCTAAAAATGAAAAACAGATATGGGAACCTAAACTAGACCTGGGTGGCTATCTATAACCCAAAGCTGAGACTTGGACAAGCTCTTGAGAGCTTTGTACAAGGACTGCAAACACCCTGTGCAGACTCAGTGGCTGCTGAATCAGTGCACAGGGCAGTTTTGCCCAAGTTGATAAGCCATTTGGAGTTTATAAAAAAAATTGCAAAAATCTACTAAAATAGTAATAATGAAATAGACTAGCTGAAGTTTATGAACACCAAGTTTCACTTAACTTGGCTCAGAATTGAGTCAATGAAAAATCCTATCAGTTGGCCTCAAAATGACATTTTCATGTTTTGACTTTTGAGCAGTTGAGAAAAGTTTGACTAATTTGAGATTAGAACTCACTTTGTTGACTGATTATGTTATCAAATGATGAAATGACACTACTGCAATCTATCTCTATGATTTTTGAACACAAAATAAGCTTTTGTTTTGTCAAAATCACAACAGTGAAGCATATGAAGACAGATTTATATGATTTTGACTTTGGTGACTTGCAGATGCAATTTTATGACAGAGATGAGTCAAAAGAAGCTAAACAAGCTTAGCACAACAAGTTCTAACCACTGCATATACCTAAAAGACAAATAGTGCAGCAGATCCAAACACCCTTAAATACACTGATATGAACTCAAAACTGAGATGGACACTTAACTAGCTACTATTAATGATCAAACTGAGTTAAATCAATCTAAATACAACTAAATTAACAGGTTTAAACTATTTAAGACCACAAATACATATTATGCAATAAAGTGAACTTGAACTTACATATAGTCCCTAGCCACAATGGCTTGCCATCAATCAAACCAGAACCTCTATCCTATATAAACCAACCCAATAGACTATAAATCAACCCATTTCCATGCTCTGCAACACCAAATTCCATTTCCATTACCCAATGATGAATCAGTTGACTTTTATTGACCAAATTCCAACTTTGCTAGAAACTTAAAGACAAGCTTACAGAAAGCTATAATAAGCTTGTAGAAGCTTGTTTGACCTTAACAATCAGCTAGTTGAAGCTTTAATATCAGATTTTGAAATTGAAAATTGCAACAGTGGACATAAAATATGAAATGTGAACAACAACTTGAATTAATACTTAAAAAGAGTTGTAATATACTTAAACAACATAGTTTGATACAATGAAACTTTAAATAACAACTAATGATCTATTTTAGATTTAAGAAATTAAAAACGACATAAATTATAAATTTAAACTAAGTGCTGCCTTTGCTTCTCTGTCTTCCTCCTCTTTTTATACCCAAACTGTCTTATCTCTCTCCTCTGAGTAAATCCCAGCAATAATATTGACCATTGGAAGCCTTGGAGAGATATTGGCCATTGGATGCATTTTGGCGCCAAAACTTGTTTTAACAGCTGGGGGGGTTGAGTGTTAGGTTGAAGGTGCATTAAATGCACCTTGGCTTGGGGTGAGGTGGAGGGTAGGAGTAGGGTGATGATTGTGGACAGGGGTTGAGTATTGCAGGTGGTTGCAGGGGGAGGGTGATGATGGTGGTATCTCGTGAGTGGGAGGGAAAAGCAAAGTCAAAAGGGTTTGACTGGATATTATATTGAAGGGGGGTCAAAAGTCCAAAAGGTTCAAGTGGCAGGGGTCACATGGGATAATGGCAGGGTCCAAAATGGTTTAAAGGCTTAATAAAACAAGGACCTTTGTGTAATTTTCTGAAAATTAAGGGACCTAGGCTTCCAAATCTGCAAAGTTGCTCCAAGGGACTAAAAGTGACAAGCTCCAAAAGTACAAGGACCAAACTTGTTATTTTCCAATTTCCAAGGACTAATTTTGCCAATTTTTAAACTTGGAGGACCAAACTTGTAATTTCTCAAAACTTTTGATATTTTTCACCAAAGGACTAATTTTGACAACTTATGATTTTAAAAGGACCTTTGGTGATTTTTCTTTTGAATTTAAGTGCTCAGGGACTATTTTTGACAATTTTGAAACTGGGGACCTGAAACCGCCAATTATGCAAACTTAGCTCATTTTTCATCCGATTTTGAACATTTTGCATCCAAACATATAAAATGCAATTTTGGAATATTTTCAGATTTTGATGCATTTCGAGCATTTTAAACGCTTTGCGCTCAGATTTAACAAAAATGATGAGTATTTACACACTCATCACCGACTGTGTCCAAGATCTTCATGACGAGAATGACAAGATGTCGATGAAAGGGAGTACATCCGAAGTTCATGCAACGTGATCTTCGCGGGAAATGAACGAGATGATCAAAGGTTACACTCACAAGTTCCTTCGACATCGTTCTCGGTGTGACAAGAGAAATGTACACCAAACAACTCTATCCGAATCTATTGCATTTCGCCAAGCAAACTATGAGATCAACACCTATGACAAGAAGCATCAACCCAACTCGATCCCATAATATTCTCGATGTTGAATTGGTTTCGGTGGTATCTCAAATGTCTAAACGATCGCAACATTTACTTTACGAAGGTAAATTGTTTGAAGCATTCTTTGGAATACCAACTCAAATCAAGATGTCGAGAAGAAGCTCAAAGGCCTAAACGTCCAAGAGACGATGAAGACAAGGATAAGGATAAAATGACGAGCCTAAACGTCCAAAGCGCCTGGTGAACCATCATCTATGCCACCACCACCTCAAGGACTTCACCACCAAGACGATCTCCTCTCGCTCTTCATCGACAAACCTTAGACTCGAGTTACCACCCAGCATCGAGAAAACCGGTGATCACTTGAGTATACCGGTGGTGACGATGAGGAAGACCCCGAGCCCCAACAACAACTCACCTCTCCGGCTCAACAAAGAAACCATCATCCTCATCAAAGCCAAAGAAGAAGAAGAAATCTCCTAAGGCCGATGTCGCCTCATGGCTAGACGAAGATGACACCGAGTTTGAATGGTTCTCACACTTGTTGATACCACCGCTCTTCACCGATGATCCGGATATGGTAGAAGGTCGTGACGTTGGAGCATGCTAAGTTTCGCAAGAGAAGTTCCGTGTGAAGAAGATGACGAAATCGAGTTGAAACGAATCAAGAATGAAGCATTTCAACTACTCAAAGACAAATCGGAAAGTGCTATTGAAGTTGAATATCACCTTGAAAATATAGCACGAGCCATGTCTAACAACATTGATTGGCTCAACCTCAAGCAAACATCGACTTCACCAAAAGAGACAAACCTCCATACTACACCGATTGGTCTAAACCTCTACCAACAATTGGCCAACCAGATCAACCTAGGATTCCATTTCGCTACTTCTTCAACAAAGAGTTGGAATTTCTTCTACAGTAGCGATGGTTCAAAGAAATACGCTACATCACTTACACTTCCGTCCCGTGACCATATACTCCAACCGCATAGCCATCGAAGAAAAGGCTACCCACATGTTTTCCAACAGTGGAACGGTATGATATTGATGAAATGTACGGATTCACCATTGGCGTAAGCACGACGAATCTACTACAAAAGCTGCCAGGTTCGAAAGTATCCACATGAAGTGTATAGTGATAAAGGGATCGTTGATGTTAAGCATGTCACTCTTTCGTCTAAATGGGACTACACCTTCCTCAAGACTATCGTGGTCAAGAGACAAGTAGAAAGGGACTATGAGTTCTGTGAAGCGGACTTTCAGAACTTGTCTCTCAACGACATTGAAGATCTGTATCTTGCCAAGGTACAAGGAAGAATGAGACAATTCTCGACTGAAATTCAACGTGAATACATCAAGTCCTTACTCATCTTCATCAGAAGCATAGTGATCCAGGAACGTGTAGAAGATTTACAACTTGTTGTTGAATCAAATCGACTCGTGTCAACTTCACCTGCACCTCGGCCTAGAACTTCCCGACATCAACCAACTTCCACAATGCACTCTCGTCAAGAAACCATTCGAGTAGTTTCAGTAGTGAACTACAACGAATCGCTTGATGGCGTGTAAAGATCTTCACAAGTTTGGGGATCACACTTGAAGAAGGTTAGGGACGACTTAGCTTATCGGTTAAAGGAGATACATGAAGGCATTGGGTCTCCAAAGCGATGGAATTCTAAGGACATACGGGATGTTAAGAGGCTCATCACTCGGATAGATGAAAGGTTGTATGAAGGGACCATTCGTAACTCGGAGAGCTTTGTAGGTGGTCGTCCCAGATTACTCTCACGTGCTATCAAGCCTGCTCGCATTCTGGAAAGATTGATGGACTACCGGTACCCCTTAAACTGTTTCAATTTCATATTAATTTGGATGTGTGATTTTATATTGACAATGGCTTGTGCACATTGTTGGGTTCGATAAATACCCAAACCCCTTAATCTAGGATTTGAATAGAAAATAGCCCAAGTATTTAATCCGTTAACACAAACAGTCCTTTGAGTGCATAGTCTCTCGGTGAGTCGTCTTCGAGGATACTCAAGAAGAGGCAAAGAAGAAGTCTCTCCACCTCGAAGGCGAACTTAAAGGTGAAGGCGAGTCAAGAAGAAGATGATGGATTCGGTGGTGATGACAATAACTCACCGAATCCCTAAGATTCTCTCCAACTTCTTACATCGAAGACAAATCAAGTAGAAGATCAAGGATGTAAAGGCGAAGAAAGAGCGGGATAAGGCGGGAAAGGTTGAATCGAGATAAGGCGAAGTCCTTATCAACCAAAGTCAACTTTCCCGAATGGCAAAGATCGTGCTCGGTGTCATCCGAACTTAGGAAAGTAGTCTTGTCTCTTACCTAGAATAGTCTTTATGTGAGACAAAATACATCGAGATTTTGTCTTCAGATGATGTCGGTTGTCACTTAGGAAAGAGTCAAATATCATACATGTATAAATAGCATAAGAGATGGAGTGAAAAGGTTAAGCTTGTGAATTGTAAAAACACATACACGCAAGCCATCTTTTCACTCCTCCAAATCAACTTAGTTCTGAGATAGCTCGGTGAGCTCTAAGAGTTGTGCTCGGACTTAGCCCGAGCTTAGAGAGGAATCACCCAAATTTGTTATTTCAATCCCAAGTACTATTCGCAAGTACTTGGGTAGCGATTCTTTGTTGATTTATTTCTAATAAGAATATGATGTTGAAAATTACTTAGTGTGTTTTCTTTATGTTAATTTCAGTCATAGTTCACTTTTAACTTGTTTTATAAACTTAAACCGTTTTAAACGATAGTGAACGGGGAACAACAAGTGGTATCAGAGTGGGTGGATTATGCTCATGATCCAGATCCGTTCAAGACTACTGATAACATTCTTCAAAGTCAACAAACAATAAATGTGAGATCTTCAAAAACTGCTACTGCTGTAGCAATTTTTGAGGGGGAGAAATACATTTATTGATGACTGAAAAACCATATCCTCACATACAAAAATCCACACAAACCCATAAACTCAGATCTGTTATTAAGAATAACAGATCTCAAAACCAGATCCGTCATCCATTCACCATAAAAAAAATATATCTCACCATCACCACACATCACGATCTAAACTACTCATACACCAAAAACAAAAACAAATCTATACACAACACCCACACACGACACACCACACTTTACATATAACAAAACACCAAGTCTATCCCATCTTCAAAAATCTTATCCAATCACAAAATATTGAAAAACCATATCCACATCGTCATCAAGAACACTCACCAACAAATCCGATCAAAAAATCCATCCCCACAATCAACAAAAAATCTTATCACGAAAATAAATCAAACTCTTGTTCTAAAAACCAAAACCCAGATCCAATAATGAAATCTGATACTCAAAAAGAAACCTACTGCCATAATCAAAGTCTTGCGGAAGAAAAGAGACGAAGGAAACGAAAAGGTAAAGTCGGTTATAGATGGTTTCAGTGGATGATATGGGTGGTACTAACATCGGAGTTATGTGTAGATGCTAGGAGCTGCTAGGAGCTGTTAAGATATAAGAGTTGATTTCAGGGTTAGGATTGATATTTGGATAATGAAAAGAAGGGTGGAATGGAATTATCAGAGAATGTGATAATGATAAGTACAGATGGTGTATATCAGTGTTAAGAATTAAGAGTGTCATTTGCAACACTGGTGTGATTTGGATATAGTGAGGGGCTGAAATATCAGGAATGGCTTGGTTGCCGGCTGAGCTTAAATGAGGCCATGTATTTGAAGCTACTCAGGATGTGTTTGAGTGGGTATCGAGCTGCAATTTTGCAAAATCAGTGAGTGATGTTATTTGTGTTGTATTGGTTTTCAGACTTAGCCTGAATAGCAACATAAAGAAAAGGTTTAGGGTGTGTTAATTGTGCCTCAGGGACTGAGAATCAGGGGTTGTTAATGTGTCGTGGCTTGAAAAGTTATCCTTAACTTGCCCCTGAATCAGTGACTAAAACATATGAGGTATCCAAAAAGATTATCCTAAATGTGTCCCTGACATGGTATCTCTGATGAGACTGAGAAACAAAAACCAGGAGACTACCTGATCTGGAGTCTTTGATGAATCAAGACCCTGACCCACAGATAGTAAATGATGATTGCGGGTCTGTTATACTTCAGTGGGTCTAAAAAACATAATGGGTGTTAAAGTCAGGTTGTGTGGAAATCGGGTGTCGTAGTTTGCTACACGTGTGGTTCGGATGTAGTAAGGACCTGAAAGAATAAGGAGGCTGTGAGATTGATCAGGGTGTATATCAAGTCAGGAGAGATTGTTGTGACTCGTAAATGTTTTGTTCAGGTTGAACCCGAATCTGAAAAACCAAAAAGAGTCACTAAAATTCGAGTCCCTGAACTCATAGTGACTAAAACCGAGTCACTGAAAAATGATAACCCGAGACCCTGAACCACCTGAACCATGGTCTCACTGAAAGCGAGTCCCTGAATGTATGAATCTCAAACCCAAGAGTAAAAAAAAAGTGTGTTTCATATCAGGGTGTAATGACAATAGTGTGGACACTGATGTATCAAATTGAACCAGGTCTTTAACTTTGTCAGTGAATATTGTATCAGTGTGTCAAAAACATGTATCAACATGTAATGATCAAAGTCAAAAAGGGAAGAGTGGACCCTGATGTATCTAAATTGAACCAGGTCCCTCTTAGCATCAAAGTGAACCTTTGGTCACTGAACCTGGTCACTGAGCCTATGAACCACTAATCACTGAACCTGGTTATTGAACCTCTTGTCACTGAACCTGGTCACTGAGACTTAAAGGATCATACAACATGAACCTATGTTCTGAACCCCAGTCACTGAACAACCTGAACCCTCAGACTGAACCCTTAGTCTTATACCTTTTACCAATCACCTTAGGCTATTTGTATTTTCAAATAGGGAGCTGATGGGTCCAATAAATTGACCCAATCACCCCGAACAAGATTTGAAAATAAAAAGCCTAACTCACTAAATAAATAGTGGTGACTCACCGATAAAGAAATCAATGAGTGTTGTTTAGTGCTCTTTACTTCGATACGGTGTCGGTGAGTAAAATATATGAGCTACAAATAACACCGGTGACGAGATTTTGAAAAATGTCTCGGTGATCACAAGACCTATCTCTACATACAGATCGAAAATATTGGGTGGAACTTCCAAGAGAAGAAGTCAAACAAGTACAAGACTTTACCAAAGAAGTGAGAATATTGTATGACACATTCACCGATCGGATGAAAACATGGCTAAATTCCTCGACATCTACGAGGTGTAGGAACCACGATAGATGAAATCCGGAGTTTGTCAAAGAAGACCCAACACTCAACTCTAAAGTCTTTGGAGGCTACCGAGGAGCACTTGAAACAATCCTCAAACCTCACCGAAGCGCTCAACATGCTCAAGTCTCGCAAATGTTCGTGGTCTTCCATCCTCAATCCGGTCTCTTCAAGCTACATTGGACTCTATATATACGCGGTGACTACTTTGGATCGGGCATCCTCTTCTATGGCACGGAATCTTGGGCCCGAATGATGACCTTGGAAGTTTCTCAAGGCTAATTTGGAAACAAAAGTCACCGGTATTCAATCGACACTTCGGACATCAAAGCTATGATCTCGAAATTTATCGGGCCTTGAGGTCAAGCCGCCATCCCCTCAAGACCTACTCCAACTCTTGCCCTCACCGGCGCTACTGGCAGCAGTTGAGGGGAGAATCTTCTTGAAGAAACTCCTCGTCACACTTGAGGGGAGCAAACATCATCATCATCGAGACCAGTCTGCAGCACCAATCTCATCACTTCCACCTCATGCAACAACAACAACAGCGCGGTCTTAACACCAATCATGACAACAACACCTCCCATTATTGCATCATCTTCCTCGTGACGTAACAACGGCAAAGGCATACCGACAACCTCGAGCCCGAGAAGATTCCCTACAAAATCGGTGACTTGAATACCTCTTCACTCCTCAGCATGCCTAACCAAACACCTTGCTAAAGAAAGAGGAAATTGAAACAAGTGAGGATGAAAAGAAGACTAAGGAGGCATTGACCAAAGTGATTGCCAAGAAGTCGAAAATGTGGGAATAGATGCAAGCAAGCTCAAAAAGGGTCGAGCAGATGAAGTTCATGGAAGCTCAGTCGCTCAAATGGTCGCAATGAGAGCTCGAGTATGAAGAAAGAGAAAGAAAATCAAGCTCTCGGGCAAAGCGTAATTAAAGAATATAATCGACAATGACCACCAAGGCTTCTGAAAAAAATCATCGATGTCAAAATCATTCCCAACACCAAACCATTGGCTATGAATGTTTGAGAGGGATGACAAAAGACACTTTGAGGTTCATGATCCTTAAAATTCGGTGACTTTGGGATCACCGAACTTGATGAACTTGGTCCGATCATTGGAAAGAAGCAAAATAAGGTGGTCAAGGAGTCGATGAAGATGCTTAGCAAAAGATATGAAAGGCCGAGGGATGCACCAACCCAACCGAGAATTCACCGCCTTGATCGCACCTCAAGGATCTCAACCACAAGCTTCCACCGGCAAAAGGAAAAGAGTTGATTTCAACCCGAGATCAAAGTGCTCGGCCTTGAATGCAACAGAACCGCTCGAGGTGTAAAATTTGTGAACATCTAGTGATTGAAGAGCTCGAAGAGGGCATTCCACATTGATGTCTATAGGAACCCCGCATTTCAAAGATGGAGTGACATTGATCAGTGGAGTGGGTGCAATGATCGATTATATTCTGTGGCCTCTCGGATGCAATCCCCCAAGAACGTCGGGTTCGTCAAGACACGAATGCTAAGATCGAGACCATCCCGACAGGAAACACTCATCACCAAGAAGGCCAAGCTTGAAGCATTGGGAATCCATCCGGATTGACATCATTTTGTTTTATCTTTTGTACTAGTGATAGAACTATGTAATCGATCAATAAGCGATGTATGTTTTAATCATTTACTCGGTGTTCCTTATTGTATTCATTAGTACATTCGATGTAAGAAGAAGCCTCTTGCTCACTTACATCGATCAACCACTTAGGCTATTTCAGTATATCAAATAGGGGAGACTGTTGGGTTCGATAAATACCCAAACCCCTTAATCTAGGATTTGAATAGAAAATAGCCCAAGTATTTAATCCGTTAACACAAACAAAGTCATCGAGTGCATAATCTCTCGGTGAGTCGTCTTCGTGATACTCGAAGAGGCAGAAGAAGTCTCCACTCAAGAAGGCGGAACTTAAAGGGTGAAGGCGAGTCAAGAAGAAGATGATGGATTCGGTGGTGATGACAATAACTCACTGAATCCCTAAGATTCTCTCCAACTTCTTGCGAAGACAAACCGAAGTAGAAGGCGAAGGATGTAAAGCGAAGAAAGAGCGGGATAAAGGCGGGAAAGGTTGAATCAGATAAGGCGAAGTCCTTATCAACCAAAGTCAACTTTCCTGAATGGCAAAGATCGGGCTCGGTGTCATCACCGAACTTAGGAAAGTAGTCTTGTCTCTTACCTAGAATAGTCTTTATGTGAGACAAAATACATCAATATTTTGTCTTACGTATGATGTCGGTTGTCACTTAGAAAGAGTCAAATATCATACATGTATAAATAGCATAAGAGATGGAGTGAAAAGGTTAAGCTTGTGAATTGTAAAACACACATACACGCAAGCCATCTTTTCACTCCTCCAAATACAACTTAGTTCCGAGATAGCTCGGTGAGCTCTAAGAGTTGTGCTCGGACTTAGCCTGAGCTTAGAGAGGAATCACCCAACTTTGTTATTTCAATCTCAAGTACTATTCCGCAAGTACTTGGGTAACGTATTCTTTGTTGATTTATTTCTAATAAGAATATGATGTTGAAAATTACTTAGTGTGTTTTCTTTATGTTAATTCCAGTCATAGTTCACTTTTAACTTGTTTTATAAACTTAAACCGTTTTAAACGATAGTGAACGGGGAACAACACACATAACAGTGTACAACCTGTTCTTGTAATGAAAGGACCCTGTGGTACGCTTGAGTGCCACAATCCTATAAAAGGAGCGAAAGCTTCTTACTTTTGAGTAAAACTTATCAAAACTTTCATTTTTCAAAGTTTTGCTCAAAAGAACAAGTACTTCCCCTTACGTTTTCAAAACCTCAAAAGTTAGTATTACTTGTTGAGGGGGAGTATTTGCTAAAAACTTTGTTCACAAAATTGTTCTTCGTGATAATCTTCCCACAAAACTCGAAATGGTCATATTTAATATCAAACGTTATCAAAAATAACATTTATATGCCATTTTGGGGAGAAAATTATTGTGATAAGAAATATGTTGATTTGCTATTGAATCGTCGTGTGAAAAGACTTAACCCATGAATTGACGGGATCTGAACAATCATACATTGAAAAGATTTGTCTTCCAAAGACTTATCCAAGTAAGTTGTACCTATTCGAGAAGCTCTTGATAGACATGAACTTTAACGGGTTTGACAACCTTTCGAGGTTTGCCCACACCTTCAAGGTAGTTATTAGAGCTAGTTGTCACCTAAAAGCTGACAATGTAACTCTTTAACTATGCAACGTAACCGTGTCCCTCGAGGAATTGTCTATCTTGAGTCGATCAATTCAAAAGTGCGCACTCTTCTCTCACCGTGCAGTTACATCTAAACACTTAAGCACATGTGGAGGGGAGTATTTACGCAAATGATCAAACTCTTACGGTGGTACAAAATGTTTTCAATCATAACCACTTTGAGAGATTTTCAAGAAAATAGTTTTATGGCAACATAGGTTAGTCATGGAGTTATAAGCTGACTAAGGTTAGGAATACCCGTTCTATGATCCGCCAGATCCGGAGGGATCTACCCAAGGACATCACAAATAGTTAGTACTTAGAAGTCCTTAGGTATGATTATAAAAAGGAGGAAATGAGAATCGGAGAAAGAAGGAGTTGAAGAATTAAAAAGAAAAGCAAAAGAAAGGGTGAAAAGAAATAGCCCTCAGTTATTCAACTTAGGCGGACAATCGGTTCAATTTATATACTCTTGGTTGTCACTTAGTGACACCGGTATTGAAGATTAAAAGTCGTCATGGACCCAAATGGCGCATGCACTAAACCTTCTTAGCCACTCAAGTTTCTCCCAATGAAGCTTGTTTCATTCTCACGGGGAACCCTCGTAAACTATCGGCTTTCTCTTAGAGATTCTTTGGTATTGAAGAAGGAGACCCTCTCCTAGTCTCCGCTCGGGAAAACCAAAGTGCACTATTAAGTCTAGAGCCACGAGATTCATCAAAGATCTCATAGGTACACTTGACATTTCATCACTTGTCGTTCAACAATAAGAACAACGTTAGTGCGTTATCGAGTCCTACACGGATCCTAGCAATGTCGAGAACTATTATGAGAGGTTCACAATTGTGATCCTCGGTGATTGAATGGAAACTCCTGCGTGGTCGACCTAAAGCGACCACAGCGGTAGTCGCCGGTAACTCCCGTGGATTACGCTTGGTGTGTCTCAAGCGGTCTCGATCGTGAGGTGATGCTTGATTGTACCTCAATGACTTATCTGAGCTGTAGATGTACTTGGGTACATTGTGTTATCTCACTTGTGGGACTCCAGTTCAGAGCGGCCTTTGTGAGAATTAGAGATGTGTTTTCACACTATCTTGTTAACACCCTCAAAATTCAAACTTGTAAGTCTGGAATCCGCTTATTACTAACCGTGTGTATGTTTTCTTCTTATGGAAGCTATGGGCGGATGATCATGCAGATTCTTCACATGCTCATACCAACATCATCACTAATGCAAGTTCTCTCAAAAGGCAACACAAAAGTCGAATGATTCTACGTCAAATCAAAGAATCTACAAAGTTTAAAGACTAAGAGAACTTCATCGATCAGTAATCCAACATTATAGGCGTGTGAGCATGTTGGAGAAAGGCGTGGAGACACCTGGAGCAACGAAGCGCACTGATGCGAGACAACAACAACATACTATCACTTTCACCACAAAGAACAAAGAACTAAAGAACAAAGAAAAGATGGCGTCAAAGCGAGAACTCTTGAAAGGAAACAATTTCTCTACACTGGGGAGATTGTTCGAATCAAGACACTCCTTCTCACAAGAAAGAAGAATGTCAGAAGACGTCAAAGCTACTATTACATCAGCACCTACAACGTTTATCACTCTTTAATTCATCACTAACACTTAGGGGGAGATTGTTGGAATCACTCCTAGACTATATTTCAAGTGTTAGTGATTCATATGTAATAGTTAGCTTAATATGGCCTTTATGTTAGTTATTAAGCTAAGGCTTATGTAGAAGGCCCATAAGCCTTGGCCCAAGCCCATAATAAGGGAAGGAGTCTAGATGTGTTGCCCTAGCTCCTTGCCCTATAAATACTCTTGTATAACCCTCACTTGAGGGTTGGTTGTTCAATTCATTCACTCTTTCACTCCTACGCATAACCTTTTCTCATTTATACATGTGTATGTGTTTGTATTTGTTCATCCGATCACTATCTCTTCTCTACTTCTTATATTGATGCTTGTGTTACTAATATGGTGACCTAACAGAGTCTATAAGAATACTTCTTGCGTATTCTTGTGCTAATGATCTAAAGCTTTACCAAATGGATGTCAAAAGCGCTTTTCTAAATGGCTTCATTAATGAAGAAGTATATGTAGCTCAACCTCTGGGCTTCATCGATTTTGAAAAACCTAAACATGTGTATAAATTAAAGAAAGCCCTTTATGGTCTTAAACAAGCTCCAAAAGCTTGGTATGATAGACTCTAGTCATTTTTAATTAAACACAACTATACAATGGGGTTAGTTGACAACACACTTTTTACTAAGAAAAGAGAGTCACATATAATCATAGTGCAAATATATGTAGATGATATTATATTCGGATCCACTTGTCAAGACATGTGTGATGATTTTTCTAAGATCATGCATGACGAGTTCGAGATGAGTATGATGGGAGAATTTAGTTTCTTTCTTGGTCTACAAATCAAACAAGTAGAAGATGGTATCTTCTTTAACCAATCTAAATATATAAAAGAGATGTTAAAGAAATTCGGTTTAGAAGAGTCAAAACCAATTAGGAAACCTATGTCATCCGATACCAAACTCACTAAAGATGAATATGGAGAATCCTTAGATAATACTAAATATCGTGGCATGATTGGTAGTCTTCTCTACCTCACGGCTAGTAGGCTGGATATCATGTTTAGCGTTTGCTTATGTGCTAGGTTTCAAGAAGACCCTAAAACATCACACCTAGAAGCCGTAAAAAGAATATTTAGATATATTAAGGGTACAACACAATTAGGATTATGGTATCCTAAGGGCACGAGTAGAAACAATTGTATATCAGATTCGACCATGCGGTGATTACGTTGATAGAAAAAGTACAAGTGGGGTATGTACTTTTATGGGATGTTGTTTAACATCTTGGTTTTCTAAGAAACAAATGGCATTAGCAATATCAACAACCGAAGCGAATCGTCTCCGCCAAGAAAGCATGCCAACAAGCACTATGGATGAAACAAGCGTTAGTTGACTACGACATTCATTTAAGCAACATAGCCATTCTATGTGACAACAAAGGTGCCATCGACTTAAGCAAGAATCCGGTATTGCATTCTCGCACAAAGCATATAGAGATTCATCATCACTTCTTAAGAGATAATGTTTAAAAAGGGAACATCTCTATTGAAAAGGTAGCATCCGAAGACAACATAGCCGACGTCCTCACTAAACCGTTGAAGCGGGAACAATTCAACCTACTTCATCTTGGTCTTGGTCTCATGGAACAAACGTCATAATTTATTTGACTCTACAAGGTATGTAAACACTTACCTTCTTCTTTCTGAGTCTAGGATCTCTATTTCACACGCAACTCACAAACAATACGGGAATTTTCAAAACCCAAGATAAGTTTTCTCACTTATAGTCTTCTTATTTTTTTATAAGTACAAGTTGCAAACACATAATTACATACACATTTTCAAAAGGATAAGACGGATTTTATTCACACAAAGAAAACCTCTTTTCAAAATGTTTTCTAAAAGGATGACACCTTCCTGTATAAATTTCACAAAAGCAATTTCTCACGTCTAGGACAAATCGCTTTTTCATTATTAATACAAAGTATAAACCCGTTTTCATTGCATCTCATGTCTTGTGAATGCTAAAGGAGATACATAACTAATATGTATTTTCGGGTACATTCATTTAAGCAACAATGAATTAGGAGCATTGATAACACTAAATTACGTACTCAAGTACTAAATATGTGTTTTCGGGTAATCTCAATAGGATTTTTTTCTAGTTTATTTTCCTTTTTTTTCTTCTTCTTAGGGGTCGAGATAATCGCAACTCCAAATAGTTTGCATATAGGCACACACTAGGCAAAAATATTTCCAAAAGGAAAATTTTGTGCTGCTTGAATCACCAGACCCACGGATCCCAGCCTTCATGCTGGACGGATCCCTCAAGGGAAGGATCCGTGGGATCCGTGAGACAGAAGCTATTTCAACTTTTATTTTTCTCACTTTGGATGAAAAATCCACATTTATTTTATTTTTTTGGAGTATGCTCTTTAATGCTTGTATTCTCATGATCACATGCCTTAAATTCATATCTAATCATTAGATTTTAATCCACATTTTGGGTCAAGCATTCATTATAATGATTTGTTTTTCTATATATAGAACTCCCAAAATGCTTGCATAATTCATCTCATCTCCACAAACAAACTACACCATGTCATCCACAAACTCTTTAGATGAATCACCTAGTACACACAATCATCTTCATGAAACCCAAACCTTTGTACTTCCACCATCTAAGATACCAAAATCAAACTCTAGGATATCCGCACGGATTAACATCCGATCGTGTTGCTTAGGAAAACCATCATCATATGGCTCATCACCATCTACTAACTCACCACAAGATGCTTCCATTTTAGCACCTCCTTCATCACCAACGAGTACACCAACATCATCACCAAATCACTCACCACCTAAAATCACTCTTTTGGAACTCCTTAAGACTCCAACAAGATCTCAACAACCAAAGCAAAAAGAATTAGCCTTTTTGACACCTCCAACTTCTCCAAATACAATATTCAATGATCTTGAAACATCACCACCTTTAGCTCCCATTAAATTACAAGAACATCTAGGTTCTTTTCCACCACCACTTCCAATCATTCGGACTTTGATCCAGTATTTTCCTATTTTTCCACCACAACTTCCAACTCACAAATCAAAACAACCGGAAGATTTCCGTACTCATTACCAACATCACTTACATTGTGAACATTGCCAATCCACTAGGGAAATTGCAATAGAAGTTAGGGAAGAAATGCGATTCATACTCAACCTCATCCTTGATCGCATCAATATCATTACTCATCAAACCCTCCATCCATAACCTTATGCAAGCATGGAAGGAATCATTATTACTATTTTCTATTTTTAGTACTTTTTCTTTTTGAGTCATTTTCAAAAACAAGTCTTGTTCTTATTTTTACATGCTTGTAGGTGGCATAAATACCACTACACTTTGTTGTTTTATTACAAGGCCTTGTTTACATACCTTGGCTCCCAAACTTGATTCTCGTCAATCACAAGATTACATAAGCATGTTACTAACCTTTTTCTTTGTAGGATTTTTTATTTTTCTTCACTTGACGCCCCAAACAAGGGGGAGCTACCGTCAAGGGGGAGTAAGCAATACGTGGACTAATTTTTCCACACTTTTATTTCTTCGAGGGGTTAACTTTTTGTTTCGACAAAAAGGGGGAGAAGAAGTAAAACTTAGGGGCTTTCAAAACATACATCTATTCTTAAGTTTTACTCATCATAACATTATGTTTTAACATACATCTATTCTTAAGTTTTACTCATCATAATATTATGTTTTGTCATCAACAAAAAGGGGGAGATTGTTAATACAAATAAACCGTAAAAACGTTTATTAATATTTTGCGATCTCTTTGTGTTTTGTTGATAACAAATATAATGTTATCTTAAGTACAATTATAGGGATACATGTTATTTTTGTAAAGCATTTACATATAGCCATTTAATACAAAAATGTTGTAATTAATCATTTGTTGTAATAGTTTATTAGGATGGGTAAAAACCACAACCCATGGACCATAACCCATGGATCATAACACATACCCAAGATGGCTAGATACAATGTATACTTTAGATACATTGAATCTAAGGAAAACCCATGGACCAACCCATAACCCATGACCCATAACCAAAAACCCATGGGCAAAGAGGGCGTCCACGGATCCCTAGGATTACACTAGACGGATCCCAGTGGGAGGGATCCGTGGGATCCGAGGAGCAGTGGAAGAAATTTCCTATAAATAGAGAGCCATTTCTTCATTATAACTACCCTCTTCTTACTAAATCTCTCAAACACTCTCATTCTCTTCTAACATATAGATCACTTGATCCGAGAGTTGTTCTTCTTTCCTTCTATTGTGATTCTCATATAGGTCCTTCTAAGGCGAGATCACGAGAATTCTACAAGTCATCCAAGCAAGGGTCCTTGATTGATTTTCACTCCATAATATTTACATGGCGAAGATCTTGTATTTGATATTTCACATATTTGTTGTGTAATAGTCGTGTTGGTTTGTTCCACCGTGTTACGGACTCGGTATCTAGCTTTGTACCGGAAAAGGTGTAAGCAACGTTGTGAAGGCTTCTCCGCCAAGTGAAGGAGTTTGTTGACATAGTGCTTGAACTCTCGAGTAGGTGACTCGGGGAGTGGAGTAGGGCAAGGAAGGTGTCCTTGTAGCCGAACCACTATACATCGGTTGTGTCATTTCTATCCCTTTGCTTTACTTGCTTTATCATTAGATCTATACTTTCTCTACATCCATAAGATCTCACATATCAACGAATCTAAAGTTTTTGAAACTAACTTAAAATCGGCAAAACTATTCAACCCCCCTTCTAGTTTTCCACACTGAGACTCAAGTTGAACAAGATGAACCTTTATCTAATCCAGATCTTGAGCTCATGACCAACTTAATTCAGACCACCCAATCTCAATTGGAAAAGTGCAGTGACATCAATAAGAAACTGTAAGATAAAATTGCACTGTTGACTAAGGATAATGAATGTTATAAGTTCCAACTCAACATTTTTGAAACTAAAGAGAAACATGAAAAAGGTTTTGAAGTCGCTTTTGCAAAATCATACCAAAATGAAAAATCTTTGGAAAAACAGATATGTGATCTAGTTGCCTCCAAGAATGCATTGCTTTCTCAAATAGAACAATTAAAATATGATCATAAACAACAACTTAACGCTCTCACTTCGGAAACTCAAAAGCCAAGTCGAGTTGTTAACTTGTCAAAATAGTTTTGTGAGTACAAAAGCATTTGAGGAAACAAATAGATGACTATCTTGAGGAAATTATCGACTTACAACACAAAATCAAAGAGTTTTGAAATGTGGTTTATAAACATGGTGAGTCAATCACAACAATTCAAAGTTTTCTTTTAAACCAAATCCCGATGGATATGGACCAATTCTTGCGATTACCAACCAAGTTTTTCACATAGAGCATTCAAACCAAATCCTCAAGTTTACTGATGAGAACATAGAATTGATGACTCAATTATGAGTGTTGTTGAATATAATCGTATGGAGGAATTAGATCACGAGAAGGCGAGTCGGTTAGAAATGAAAATGTTGTTTATAGCAAACCATTTAACTATTCAAAACCATAATCACGAGTTATTCTAACACCTAATCACGCCTAGTCCGAGTCCTCTCATGATGGTCCCCATTCCAATGTTGCACAAATTAATGGTCCTTTACCTTCTTTTAGTGAAATAAAGCCATTAGGTGAGCGATGTCAAGTTCTAAAATATTTGACACTTTTATGTCGACATCAAACTTTTGGAACATGCAATTGAAGTTAATTTGAAATAAAAATTGAACATTTTCAATCGCCATTTGCGTAACAACAAAGGGATATTTTTGAAAGGGCTTTACCACATGTTCGAAATCTAAAAATGTGTGCAATTTATTGGGAGCAGGAACTTGAGAAGAGATTGGACTTATGAAAGCAGTTTTCGAGAAAACCGAAACATCGATTTCAAATACTAAGCGAAAAAGAAAATGTTGAGAAATCATGTTGACCGACTCTTGGAAGATGTTATACGTGATGATACCATAAATGTTGTGCTATTACATTACATTGCATATGCATTTGATTATATATTGTTGATTCTATTGATAACGTTGAGAATACCGATAATGTGTCACAAATCGAATCTTTCAAAATTGAAAATGAGCGATTGTTAAATGAGCTTTCGAATGCAAAACGTCGTCTTCAATGGTGTCAAAAGATTGTCAAAATCGAGAACTTGCTTTGCAAAACAAAATCAACCGATTCGTTCAAAATCTTTTGATTCAAAATAGAACAAGCTGGATGATGAAAACGTGTCTTTAAAATGTCAAATTTCAAAATATGAACAAGAAATTGCCAAAGTCAAAGCGAATATGGTGTCATATTTGATTTGCTCAAAAGACTCGTGCTAGAGCATCAAAAGATCTTGATGATCATCTTGCATATACCAAAGAAGTTTTACGAAACAATGGAAACACTCGCTCTGAAAATCAAGATTTGTTACACACTATCCATGACTTGAAAGCAGAGTTGGTAAAACTTAAGCAATATAAGATTAGTAACACACATATACTTGCCCCTGGATTGCTTAAAATTGACACTAGAATGCCTAATGACACACCACAAGATACTAATGTGCTTCCTTCCACTGAAACAGGAATAGTTGCCTCTTTTCCCAACGTTAGCACTTCACAGCTTAAGAGCAAAACCAGGAAGAATAGGAAGTTGCAGCGTAAGAGAAGAACAATAAAGACCTCACGAGTAGAAGAACACCTTAGGACTTTGAATAAAACTCATGTTGCACCCACTTTAGACATTGCGTTAGACAAATGTAATAGCCAAAGTGATGTAACGAATCTTGAACCTTTAAGTACTTTGAATGTTATGTTTGAAGCATCTTGTGTTGGTTGTAATAAAAGCATGTTTTCGGTTGTCATGATAAATGTGTTGCTAATGCTATCTTATCTCGTAAGCGGAACAATAGAAAGCGGAATACCTCTAGGCCCACTAATGCTTATAAGTCATGCTAGGTAAACCGCCTACTAATGTTTACCTACGATCATTGATGTACCCATAGAACCCACTTCACCTCCTAGGAAGAGAATATCACCTAGTGCATTCACTAAGACCAAAGCTAAGACTAGTTGGACTTGGCGAGATGGTTCTGAGAACATACCGAGTTTAAATGGATTCCCAAGATCATTAACATGTGTGTGTCTAATGTAACTATAACGGAACCCTCTAACTCTTGGGTTCCACCTCTACTTCTATTCCACCGTGTAAATGCATGTGTAATGCGGTGATCTGAGATCATCATCTGGATTGTTGATAGCGGATGTTCCCGACACATGATGAGCAATCTCAAGCTGTTATCAAACTTTGTTTCAAAGTTCATTAGCCTTTGTCGAGTTCGGGAATGATCACCCGCAACTATCATGGGCTACGGAGATTACATCAATGGGAACATCGAAATTAGCAGAGTTTATTATGTGGAAGGTCTCGGTCACAATCTCTTTTCAGTCGGTCAATTTTGTGATGGAGATTTGGAAGTTGCGTTTAGGGAGAAAACTTGTTTCATTCGTGATCTACAAGGAAACGATCTTATGTCTGGAAACCGCACATCAAGTCTTTACACAATATCAATGCAAGACATGATTGCTTCATCTCCCATCTGTCTACTTTCTAAGGCAACATCAACAAAATCTTGGTTGTGGCACCGTCGACTTTCACACTTAAACTTTCAAACCATAACCAATCTTGCACGATATAAACTTGTTGAAGGACTTCCAAGATTTCGGTATTCTAAAGATCATCTATGCTCAGCTTGTGAACAAGGGAAAAGCACTCGTGCTCACTTTCCTTCAAAGGTGGAACACAGCTCCCAGCATGTGCTTCATCTTCTTCACATGGATTTGTGTGGCCCGATGCGTGTTCAGACGATCAACGGAAAATGCTACATTCTTGTAATTGTCGATGACTACTCAAGATGGACTTGGGTTTATTTTCTTCGAAGTAAAGATCAAGCTCCACAGATGATCATCACCTTTCTCATGAAAATTCAAGTTCGACTCGGAACACGGTCGGACAAATCGAGCAGACGGAGGGACTGAATTTGTAAATCAAACTCTTCGTGAATACTATGAGAGCGTGGGAATTGAGCATCAAACATCAATTGCACGGACACCGAACAAAATGGAGTTGTTGAAAGGCGAAACCGTATGTTAGTGGAAGCTGCAAACGATGTTGATAAATGCAAAACTTCCAGATTACTTGTGGGTGAAGCGTGTCTCTGCATGCTACACTCAGAACCGTTCGATGATAACCAAACGCCACAACAAAACACCTTATGAGCTTATCCATAACCGTAAACCGAATCTCAAACACTTTCATGTATTTGGTGCTCTTTGTTACCCGAATAATGATCGTGATGACTTTGGAAAGCTCAAGGCTAAAGGCGACATTGGAGTCTTCGTTGGATCTTGTGAAAATTCTAAAGGATATCGGATGCGGAATCGTCGTACAAGGAGATTATGGAAGCGATTCATGCAAATTTCGATGAGCTTCACAGAAATGGCTTCGAGCAAAGCGACTTGGAACCGGACATAACCGTCTAAACTTCCCCAAACCCATCATCGGTGAACCAAGCTTACGACTTACTCGTCGTCAAATGGAGCGACTATTTGCTCCTCTGTTTAGTGATGATATTGATCAACGTGCTCGGATGTATCACTGTTTCCATTGCTCAACGATAATAATCCAATCCACGATACACACGCAACAACTACTAATTGTTGAAGAAGCACCTCAATTGATTCTACAACAACGGTAGAACAAACCGCATCAATGTTGAACGGTGATGATCTTACGAATCAAGATGTACCTACACCGCAAATTATGATCCAAATCGTTCTTCAATCCTTTTGCTAATGAAGCGCCACTTCGATGTTGCGGAATCATCTACAAGCCATTTGAATCCTCTAATCGCACAATGTATATCAACATCAACCCTCCACACATCGTTGGACTAAAGACCATCCTCTTGTGAACATCATTGGAAACCGAATCAACCGATCGTAACTAGACAAGCGCCTTGAGATGACGATGAACATTGCATTTATGCACTTACCGTTTGCCAATCTGAACCCAAAACATTAAAGAAGCAATGACTTATGACAATGGATTGAATCCATGCAAGAAGAACTTAATCGGTTTAAACGTCTTGAAGTATGGGAATTGGTTGAAAAACCAACGAGGGTCTATGTTATTGGTCTTAAATGGATTTGGAAAAACAAGTTGGATGTTGAAGGTGCGGTTATCGAAATAAGTCACGTTTGGTGGCTAAGGGTTATAGACAAGAAGAAGGATTGACTTGAGGAATCATTCGCACGGTTGCTAGACTTGAGGTTTGTATGGATTTTTACGGCATTCGCGGCTCACATGAACATCACGGTCTATCGGATGGATGTCAAAACCGCTTTTACGAATGGTGGCGAAGGAAGCGGTCTATGTTAGTCGACCGGAAGGATTTGTTGATCGAGTTCCCTAATCACGTCTACAAACCGAACAAGGCTCTCTACGGTCTCAAACAAGCCCCTCGGGCGTGGTATGATGAGTTGTCATCCTTTCTCCTATCTCATAATTTTGTTAAAGGATCGGTCGACCCAACCTATTTATACAATATCACGGGAACACATTTTAATCGTTCAAATCTATGTGGATGACATCATTTTGGGTCAACACATAAAAAGTACTCAAACGCTTTTTCAAAACTTATGAAAACACATTTTGAAATGTCAATGATGGGTGAACTTACGTTCTTTCTAGGATTGCAAGTTCATCAATCACCCGTGGTATTTTCTAAGTCGGTCAAATATGCTCTTGAAATTTTAAACAAACATGGAATGCAAAGTTGTGATACCTATGCCACACCAATGGCACATACCAAAAGCTGGGCGATTTGCATGGGAAATTGGTTGACCTACCAAATACCGAAGTATTATTGGGTCTCTCATGTGATCTAACGACCGATGGGACGACATTGTATTTGTTGTATATCTTTGCTCCGTTATCGATCGAGACCAACTGAAACTCACCTCTACGAGGCTAAAAGAATCCTCCGATACATCAAGGAACCATTAATTTGGGGATCGGTATCCGAAGGATTACGGTTTTGAACTAATAGCTTTTAGATGACGATCACGCGGGTTGCTTAGATTCTCGGAAAAGTACTTGGTGGTTTGCAATTCCTTGGTGATAAATTGGTGTCATGGCAATCGAAGAAACAAGATTGTACATCGTTGTCCTCAACCGAAGCGAATATGTAGCCATGTCGGCATGTTGTGCTCAAGTCATTTGGATGAGAACACAACTCAAAGACTATGGTTACGTGTTTGTGAATTCGGTGTCTTGCGACAATCGAAGTGCTATTGCGATCTCGTGCAACACCGTTCAACATTCGAAGTCCAAGCACATCGACCTTGATATCATTTCATAAAGGAGCATGTGGAAAAGGTGCAGTTGAATTATATTTTGTGGTGCGAACACCAGCTGGCGGATCTTCTCACCAAAGCCTTAGCTCACCGCTAGGTTTCTTGATTTGATCCACGGATTGGCATGAGGTGTTTGACTCGGAGGGCTGGGCGAACTTTTAACACAATCTTAAAACCGGTCAAACACCAAAACCTCTTTTGTAAATAATTTATCAAAAACAAAAATAGAAAAATATAAAATCTGATAAAATTCAAAAATATTCTTCTATCTAAATTTCTTCCAACATTGCAAGTACAATTCTTCTGTCAACACTTTGCTCTTTCAAACATTTCATTATTTTCTCAGACAAGTGTTGAGGGGGAGAATGTAAATATTTTTCAGTTTCATAAAACCTTGTACTTGCATGTTACCCAATATTGGTTGTATCTTTGATAATGGTGGATACGTTTCTTATTTCAGAACACTCCTCGGACTAAAATTTGTAAAATTTCACAATTTCTAAAGTCAAGGGGGAGTGTCGTCAAGTTTCTTTCCAAACATCACGTCTTGCTTAACCAAAATGGAAGTTATGGGTTGTGGTTGAAAATGGTTGAGGTGGAGGGGCTATACTTGTCAAAAGTTAAAACTTATTTTTTACAAAATCACCACCTAACTTTTCTTCCACATTTATTTCTATCATTAATACTTTCACCAAACCAAATCCACGCCTAACATTCATTCTCAAATCCGTGCTTCAATCTTGAAATTTGTAAGTGTTAAAAGTTTCATTGAATGATTACAAACAATGGTTTTAACCTTATTCAAAACTAACGGTTTGATTTTAAACTATGAGTGATTTTGTGTTCATCGCATAAGCGTATGAACATAATCATTTATTAATGATGTTATGATGAAATGGTTAGTGTTAAAAGTGGTTAAAATCATGTCCTAAAACTATTTTCATCAACATTTTCAACCCGAAATCTATTTTTAATAATTTTTCAAATTTAGGGTTTATGCGTGGATTTGGGGTTCTCTATTGTGAGTGTTTGAGGATAATTATATGCTTGAGATATGTTTGTTACATGTTTAATTAACCAAATGCACCTTTGAATCTTCCCGAAACATCAAATTTGCATAATTAGACTTTAGGGTTTATGAACTCGTTGAAATGGGTACTTTTGATTCATGGCATTTTGATGTTAAAACTTGTTGTAAACAACTCATATTGCCTCTAAGATGTCCTAGAAATCATTTGGTGATTTTCCATGGCTAGATTTCTTCTGAGTAGGATTTGAAATTCTAGGGTTTATGTTTACGCATAGACATATCTTGCGTAACTAGATTTGACTTATGATACCATGTGATATTGAAAGTGATTGAATAACTTGTTAATGGAGTGTTATGATTGATCTATTTCGGGCTTTCGCGTACCAATTCGAATCAAGGTTAAAATGGAGTTCTACGCTTATGGATCACCTTATGCGTAGATGTTACGCATAAGAGCAATCTTCGGCGTAACTTATACGCATAAGGTTCTACAATGGGACTACGCGTATCCTGTGAAGGATATGCGTAAACTTGGATTCCTACGCATAAGGCTTACTCTTACGAGTAAACCTTACGCGTAAGTCCCAACCCACGCTACTGCGTAAGCTTTATGCTAAGAGTCCATTCCTACGCGTAAGCTTTCTTACGCCTATGGTGACTCTTACGCATAAGCAATCCCACGCGTATGGTTACCTTTGTTTACGCATAAGCTTACAATCCTATGCTTAAGCCAAAATTGTATCTAAACTTATGAAATGTTACGTGTACAAACTTGTAATAAGTTACTCATAACGTCACAAGACCAAAATGTCACTAATAAGCAAAAATAGTTAAAATGTTGTGTGAATGAGTGAAAATTTGGACTTTAAAATTCAAAATTAAGATACTCGCGTAACTTATCACTTCAACTTTGGACTATTGGACAACATGTGACTTTGGACTCATAACATTCATTAACATAACAAATTCAATAATTGGACAATAAAATCAACTTTTGACTAACATAATGTCTTTCGATATGTTGGTTCTTTTGTCTCAATACCTTTCAGATCACGATATGGACGTCATCATGGAAAATGTCAACGCACCAAATGAGCTCACAATGGAAGATATCTTCCCACCGATTCTGACAAGACAATTGGAAAGAATAACCTCAAGGTCGATTTTGAGAACTTCACGTGCTCGAATCTTCATGCGAGATTGTTGTGGATATTCTCAAGACTCATCCCTACAACAACATGCTTACGAACTCGCAAGCGTGCTGAAATCTACATTCATCAATTTTGGCACACAATGAAAAGGTGGATGGTCAAGGCGATGTCACCGTGACCCTTAATGATAAAGAAGTCACCGTTATTGTTGCAGATCTTGGTCAATTCTTCTTCTACCTGCTATCGAGGCTGCTGACTATGTGGCAACTCCAAGTGAAGAGGCTATCATTCAATTCATGATCGAAATTAGACATGATGAAGCTGTCGGGGTTATCACCAGACATTCCTCTGTAGATCTAAAGAATATTCCTCAACCTTGGAGAACATTGTATATCATGATCGCCAAGTCTGTGTCTGGAAGAGACAGCGGTCACGAGCATCCCAAACTTATGCATCTGCAAACCTTCTGGGGCATGGTCAACAAGCGACACATCGACTTTGCGGTCGATATGGGAAGACATGATGTCCCATCTCGAAGCCGGGACAAAAGTTCCTTTTATTAGATACACCAAGCTGTTGATCCAAAATATTCTCGGGAAACATCGGGACATTCCTTTGAGACTTAATGACCCCAACCATCACTCTGTGTTGTATGAGCCCACATTAAACATTGTCAGATTTAAGGACTCATCAACAAAGAAGCAAGGTGCATTGCTACTGGATTGCCTTCTTACCGATGATATCAAAAGTCTACCATCGTATCGTCAATACCTTGAAGCTGTAAGCAAAGGCAAAGTAGGGTTTATGGATGAAAAGACTTACGCTCGTTCCTCAAGAAGACACGAAGGTCGAGCGGCTTGGAAGCGTAGAAAGCGGGAGTGCCCTCAAGTATCCTAAAAGGCGTCCAAGCCTCAAAGAAAAGTCCCATCTAAGGGTGCCATCCCTAATCCTAAACCGGCACTTAAACTAGAGGGCGAAGACTCGAGGATCTTGAGTCGATGAGGTGGTTCGCTATTACGAATCACTCTTGATGAAACAACCTCGGCGAGGTCCGATGACCAACCACTCGGTCCCAAATCGGACAAGGAAAGACTCGATTCTTTGAGGAGGAAGAAGAAAGTTCGATGATGAACCAAGGATGATGAGAGAGATTACCACAAGACTCTCAGCGGCTGAGGTTGCAACATCTTGCTCTACGAATTCAACATTCAACAAATTAGAGGCCACGGAGATTCCGGTGGTGGTGCACTAACCACACCGGTTCTTGATGCGGTTAATCAACCCGATAAGGGGCTGGTACCACCACTAAGGAATCAACGAACAACAACGACAAAAGGATGAAATCATATTCGACTTTGAAGAAGAGGAACAAGATAAGAATGAGAAGATATGAGATGAAGACATTGAGCAAGCGGCTAAGGAAAGGGTGAAGAAGAAGCTCGGGCTAAAGCGGAGGAAGAGGCAAGAGCTCAAGAGGAAGGCGACAATTATCTTCAAGATAATCCGAACATAACCACGAACAAACTTGAGCCACCTAAAGACCCGAGCCATCTCATGACTCATCTTCATCGACTCATCATCTCATTCATCACCACCACCATCCAAAGATGCTACCACGGATCATCATCCGGATCGATCAAGAAACCCTCGACACTTGGGCATCACGTGCCAAGACCAAGATTGTTAAAGATGTCGAGCAAGCAAGGAAGCGAAAGCGTGGTTAACAAGAAGTTGAATCGGTGGTGACGAGTTAACTTACTCGGTAAAGTGATGAGCGAGTTCTCGGAGGAAAGAGACCAGATCCGGCAATTCCTCAACCGAGATATTCGAGGTGAAATGGACAAGGCGATTAGGGACTACACTCATAAGTTCCTTCCGACACCGTCCCAGAGTCACAAAAGAAATGTTCGCAAGACAACTCTACCCATATCGATGTCATTGGTCAAGCATACACTTTCAACTACACGGCAATGATGCAAATCCGACCAGTTCCACCTCCTGTTGTCACTGAAGAAGATTTGATTTCAAAACTGATTATGCAGATGTCTTCCCGATCTGGAACTTTCAATTCTGATGAATTAAAACTTTTTGAAGCATTACTTGCATATCAACTGAAGCAAACCTGCAAGGAAGGAGCTGGTCAAGAAAAGAGACCAAGAGGCGGCGATGATGCGGACAAGGATTACGAGCCTAAGCGTCAAAAGAAAATAGGCGAATCCTCATCTATGCCTCCACCACCCCAAGGACCACCACCACCACAAGCTCTTCTCAACAACCACTGCTAGTGATAAACCTCGGGACTCGAGTCTCCACCACCATCGGAGAAAAGCGGTGATCATTTCCAATACACGGTGGTGATGATGAAAAGATTCACGAGCCCCAACAACCACCCTCATCAACAACATCAACCAAGCAACAACCAACATCATCCTCCAAGCCAAAGAAGAAAAAGTCTACCTCGGTTGTATCTTGGTTGGATGAAGATGACACCGATGAATACGTTGGTTTTCCAAGCTTGTTGATGCCACCCTCGATTACCGGAAGGCCAAGAACCGGTAGATGGTCGAACCATGGAGCACGTCAAGATTATTCAAGAAAAGTTCAAAGTGAAGAAGATGGCGAAAGGAGAGTTACGCGAATCAAGAGCGATGCGTTTCAAGCGCTTAAGGACGACTCGATAGTGCTATTGAAGTCGAATATCATCTCGACAACATCGCACGAGCTATGTCCAACAATATTGATTGGCTAAACCACGAATCTAACATCGACTTCACAAGACGACAAGACTCCATACTACACTTGATTGGACCAAGCCACTACCAACCATTGGTCGACCGGATCAACAAAGGATTCCCTACCAATACTTCTTCAACAACGACACGGAATTTCTTCAACACGGTAGCGATGTAAGCAAGAAATCGCTACCTCACTCACCTTCAACATCCCGGCGGTCTTCTCCAATAATGTTGCCATCGAGGAAGAAGCCACAAGAATGTTTGTTGATAATGTGGTGAATTATGATCTCGATGCACGATATGGAATTCATCATTGGCACGAGCGAAGAAGACTATACTACTGAGCTGCCGGGTTCTAAAATCAAACAAAGAGGTGTCTGGTGACAAGCGGATCGTTGCTATCATGAATGTCGATCGGCTACAAAGTGGGATTACTCATTCTGGAAGAGATCAAAGTCAAACGCCAAGGCGGCAAGAATATGATTTTACTAAAGGCGATTTTCCGAGATTGTCGCTCAGCGACATTGAAGACATGTATCGGCTAAGGTACAAGGTCGAATCGACATTTCTCCACCAACATCGAGCTCAAGTACATCAAGTCTTTGTTGATATTCATCGAAGCATAGTGATCCGAGGCGTGTTGAAGACCTTCAACTTGCCGTGGAATCATACGAAGCGAGTCAATCTCACTAAACCGTTGCTACACTTTCCCGATATCAACCAACTCTCTCAGTACACCATTGTGAAGAAACCAAAGTTTGGAGTAGTTTACCGCAACGAACTACATCACAACTGTTTAATGGCGTGCAATGAGCTTCACAAGTTTTGTGATCATACTTTGAAGAAGGTTCGTGATGGGTTAGCATATCGGTTGAAGGAGATTCATGAAGGCATTGGGTCGAAGAATCGGTGGAATTCTAGAGAAAAGAGGGATGTGAAGAAAATTATCAAGCGGATTGATGAAAGGTTGTTTCACCGTGATCAGATGCAGAATTTGGAGAGTTTCGTGGGTGGGCGACAGAGTTTCCCTCTTACGGGTTATCAACGACAAGAGAGAACTCCTGGTGTTATTGAAGGATTGCCTGGTACTCCATAAATTATTTCTTTGATTGATATTTGGATGATATAATTTGTATAATTGACAATGGCTTGTGCACACATAACGATGTACAACCCGTACTTGTAATGAAAGGACCACGTAGTGCGCATCGATTGCCACAATCCTATAAAAGGGCGAAAGCTTCTTACTTTTGAGTAAAACTAATCAAAACTTTCATTTTTCAAAGTTTTGCTCAAAAGAACAAGTACTTCCCTTATGTTTTCAAAACCTCAAAGTTAATATTACTTGTTGAGGGGAGTATTTGATAAAATCTTTGTTCACAAAAGCGTTCTTCGTGGAAATCTTCCCACAAAACTCGAAATGGACATATTCGATATCAAAATTTCATCAAAAATAACATTTATATGCCATTTTGAGGGAGAAAAATTGTGTGATACAAATATGTTGTAAATGTGATTGAATCTTCGTGTGACTAAGACTTAACCCATGAATTGACGAGATCTGAGCTGTCATACATCGAAAAGATTTGTCTTCAAGACTTATCCGAGTAGATTGTACCTTTTGAGAAACTCGATAGACATGAACTTTGTGGGTTTGACAACCTTTCGAGGTTTGTCCACACCTTCAAGGTAGTTATTAGAGCTAGTTGTCACCTAAAAGGCGACAATGCAACTCTTTAACTATGCAACGTAATCGTGTCTCGCGGAGAATTGTCTATCTTGAGTCGATCAATTCAAAGTCGAGCTCTACCCTCATTTGTGCTGATTTCTGTCAAAACACTTGAGCACATGTGGAGGAGTATTTCGAAAATACAAAACTCTCGAAGTGTTACAAAATGTTTTCACTCATAAACACTTTGAGAGATTTTTGAAAAATGGTTTTATGGCAACTTAGGATAGTCATGGTGTTATAAGGTGACTAAGGTTAGGAATAAGCGTCCTATGATCCATGAGCGGAGGGATCTACCCAAGGACACCACCAATAGTTAGAATTTAGAAGTCCTTAGGTATGATTATAAAAAGGAGAAAATGAGAATCGGAGAAAGAAGGAGTTGAAGAATTAAAAGAAAAGTAAAGAAAAGGGTGAAAAGAAATAGCCCTCAAATTATTCAACTTAGGCGGACACGGGTTCAATACATATACTCTTGGTTGTCACTAGATGACACCGGTATTGAAGATTAAAGTCGTCATGGACCCGATGGCGCATGCACTAAACCTTCTTAGCCACTCAAGTTTCTCTCAGCGAAGCTTGTTTCATTCTCACAGGGAACCCTGCGTAAACTATCGGCTTTCTCTTAGAGATTCTTGGTATTGAAGAAGGAGACCCTCTCCTAGTCTCCGCTCGGAAAACCAAAGCGCACTATTGAGTCTAGAGCCACGAGATTCATCAAAGATCTCTTAGGAACACTTGACATTTCATCACTTGTCGTTCAACATTAAGGGCAAGTGATAACATTATCGAGTCCTTCACGGATCTTAGCAATCATCGAGAACATTTATGAGAGGTTCACAATTGTGATCCTCGGTGATTGAATGGAAACTCTGCCGGGGTCAACATCAAATGACCACGGCGGTCGCCGGTAACTCCTCGTGGGTTACGCTTAGTGTTGTCTCAAAGCGGTCTCTGATCGTGGGGTGATGCTTGATGTACCTCGGCGACTCACGAAATGTAGGTGTACCGGTACATCGTGTTATCCTACTTGAGGACTCGGTTTAGGAACAACCTTTGCTAGAATTAGAGATGTGTTTTCACACTATGTTGTTAACACGCTCGAAGTTCGAACTTGTAAGTCTTTGGAAATCCGCTAAGGAGATTCCTTTCAAGAATCGAGTCCACGAAGATGTGGGTCATTACTTGAACTTGTTCAATGTAATGCCAAGCATCCTTATGGGATTCGGACGGTGATTCGCCCGACCAAGGTGAATGGAATCAAGACATTCATCGGAAGAACAATCGTAGTGGTCAATTCTCTAAGAAAGCGACCACCGTGATCGATTGGTGTTTATCACTAACCCATTCTTATGTTTTCTTCTTATGGATGCTCACGGGAGATGATCGTCTTGATTCTCCACATGCTCATACCAACAACAACACAAATTGAAGTTCTCTCGAAAGGCAACACAAAAGTCGAATGATTCTTCCTCAAAGCCAAAGAATCTACAAAGTTTAAAGACTTAGAGAACTACATCAAAACTTGAAATCCAACGTTAAAGGCGTGTGAGCATGTTGGAGAAGGGCGTGGAGACACACGAGCAGCGAAGCGGACTGATGCGATAACAACAACATAACATCACCATATCCACACTAGAACAAAGAACAATGATATATGAAGGCGTCAAAGTGAAAACTTCAAAAGAAACAAGATCCTCACTTTGGGAGATTGTTAGAATCAAGGCACTTCTTCTCACAAGAAAGAAGAATGTCGGAAGGCGTCAAAGCAAGCTGCTATTACATCAACACCAACAACTTTTCAAGATTCTTTGAGTCACTTATTAATTACCAACACTTAGGGAGATTGTTGGAATCACTCTAACTTGTATTTCAAGTGTTAGTAATCAATATGTAATAGGTTGTAATTAGGCTTTTATGTTTGTATTAATGGCAAGGCTTATGTAGAAAGCCCATAAGCCTTGGGCCAAGTCCAATAAGGATGGAAGGAACTAGTAGTGTTGCCTAGTTCCTTCCCTATAAATACTCTTGTAAACCTTCCTTGGAAGGTTGGTTGTTCATTTCACTTCAATATCCTCGCATAACATTTCCATATTATCATACGTGTGTTTTGTGTTTTGTTCAACCAATCTATCTTCATCTTATTTCTTACATATTGATACTTGTGTTACATTATGGTGACCTAAATGATGCAAAGGCCAAGTTCTAAATTTACAAGCTACCCAAGACACTCATAATTTGGTGGATTTGGGGTAAAATATTGGAAACGGATAAGGCTAATCTCACCATATAATATCAAGGGTTGTATGTGCTCGGCTAAGGTCTAATCTAGTTAGGTTAAGAAAAACATGTCAAAATTTTAAAAATGGCATAATTTTTCAAAATAAACTAGAAAAACGAGGGCAAAATAAAGTTCAAGAGATAATTCTACTCCCGTCCCCCCACTTGAATTGTACAAAGACCCTTTTGTACTAAGCGTTTAAATAAAGGTGAAGAGAAAAGTAGAATTAGAGCGAGAACTTCCCTAAAATTTGCTCCAAAAAGAAAGAAGGCCCACGAAAAAGAATCGTGCCTTCGTATAAGCATCCATGAGCAAACTTCAATCCCTGAAATCACACTACCGACAAGCATAATTCTAAAAAAAAGAAAAAAATGAAAAATGAAAAACAAACCTAACTCACTTTCGTAGGAATCACGGTTGCATTTAGCATATGCAACAAGCCTTTTAAACCACTTGATGTCCCAAGTGGACGAGTGAAGTCTCGTGAGGGTTTACAGGGAATACACCCACAAAGTTCATTTAAAATACTAATACAAGGTTATTGTGTTTAAAATGAAAGAAGTAAAACAGAGGATAGTTACATCATAACTCTTAAGAGGAATTACGCCATAACTAGGCAAAACCTGGCATACGCTGTAAGAGTGTAGCTATGGCGTAACCACTGAGATGGAATTACGCCGTAATTGGTAATGCATCAGAAATTCTGCTGCAAGGGGTTGGTTACGGCGTAACCACAGAGATGAGTTACGCCGTAACTATGGTCGATCGACATCTTCGCAGCAAAGAATCACTCAAGTTTCCTGCAAAAATGGTTAAAAACACAAAACCCTACAGAAATGGAAATAAAACATAAGAAAGGGATAATCCGGGTTGTCTCCCGAAAGAGCACTTTTCTTTATTTACGAGTCTTTAAGTTAGACTCAGAGCCTCGGGGCTTTATGGTGGCCTTTGGACTTGGCCAACTCTTCCATGTCCTTCAACAAGTTACGCCTGACGCAAGCGACATTTGTGGCAGTGTGGAGGTATTCTTTAGTCTCGATCTTTCGAATTTTGCAATTTTTTTCGTCCGGTCCTAAATGATATCGAGTGAACTCATATTTTTCGGCTATAATTGGTGGCGGCCTCTTATATGGAATCCCAAGGAGTTTGCACCTCCTTTGCTCATATGCTTCATCATCGGGGTCAGTAAACTCCTCATTTCTTTGTAACTCAAGATAATCTAAAATCCCCTTAATGTCATCGTCGTCAGACTCGGTACCTTTAAACCATTCCTCATCGAGCAAATTCTCCACCAGTACACGTTTGCATTCTTCCTTCTCATTCCTTATCAACTCTTTGTCCTCCTCAACTGTTATTCCACTGGAGTTGTTAGGGCTCTCGTTGTTTTAATTTTCCTTATTCATGTATTCTTTCCAAATCTTTTCCTTTGTTGACGCATCAACTTGTCCATACTTGATCTTTACCCAACTGTCAAATCCCAAGTTGTCTAACCAAGGCAAACTTGTCCTTTCCTTATCGTTGGTTGAGGTCCAAAAGAATTCATCCTTTCCCATTCTCATTAAGCTGCTTCCCCCATTACATTTATCGTCATAAGGGTTGCATGATGCCCAGAAGGTTTCCCCAGGAGATTTTATCTTTTCACACCAATGACTTCGGGTTTCATTGATATCATTTTCGCTTAAAGGATCTTCCATGCAGTAGATGTCATTATTAACCAATTCCTTTTTCTGATTATGATCCTCGTAGTCAATCTTGAGCTTTTTAAGAAGATTCGGGTTAATTTTAGCATTCCCGAATTGTATCGCGTACCAATAATCAAATGTTAAATCTCCGAATTTGATATTATGTATTTCAAGCTCGTGAGGACACGTCCATTCTTCTTCTTTTAAACTATCACCACCGTTGCAATACTCGCGGAAAGGGTCGCACGTAGGCCATGCTCGTGTGGATTCATTGATAGATATTGGTTTTCATAAACACATAAACTCACAAATCAAAGAGGCGTATAGAATGAGTTCTAGAGAGAGAAAGTGGAAGAGTTGGGAACTTTAGTGAGACAAAGAAAAATGATATTAAAAGCTCCAACCCTTTGCCTTGCAAGGCAAAGGGTATTTATAGTTACAAGCTTAGACTCCCTCCTTCGGGCTGTGGATCAGGCATACAGTGGGTAAAGACCCGTCCATCTTCCACGGTGTTATTTAACAAACTACTTACAAACACTAAATGACTACGACTACGAGCTTTCTAACGATTACATATACTTGAGGTGACCGACTCTTTAACTACCGGATTTTATAAATCCTAACAATCTCCCCCTAAGGGAGGTCACCTCAATTTACATTGAATACAAACAAATATTACATTTTGATTGTTCTTGGATTCTTGATTAAGTTCTTTGCTCTATAGCCCGTGGTCTTTTATTCTTCATGTTCCGCATGTTTTGTTCTTTCAAGTGGAGGTCTTTAACTGATCCACGTGATGGTGAGTTTTGAGCCAGTTTTGAGATCATCAGCAACAACAAATCTCTGACTCATCCTTTTGTTGTATTGCCATAATGTGAAGTTGTGACTTTCGGACTGACATGCTCACATTTTGAATCATGATATCTTCTCATCAGAGCAGCGGAAGCTTTTGTTGATTCATAATATTTCCAGCAGCATAGCAGAAGCATGGAGTGAAAATATCAGAGCCAGTTGATGACGGTATGCACTTATCATGATTTCTTTAGAAATGAATGTGTTGTGTGAGCATGCGGCTATGGATTGACTTCTCAATTCGATCGGTACAAGCGTTGGGTGTACGCATACAACGATTAGCAATAAAGCGCGCGAGAGTGTCTTTGATCACTTCGTTGAATTGAGGTACACGACCCACGGTTCCCGTTGATCGATTACAAATCTTGCTGTGATCGGTATAATTTGAAGAATCTCCTTGACAGGGTTTCGCAATGCTCTAGTCGTTCTCAAACCGGAACGTCTCAAAGAAGACAACATGGAGTGAGTGAACCAGCGAATTGGGATTCACTGATTGATGAAAAGTGATTTGAAAAATAATCGAGTATTGCTTAATATAAAGTGTTTTGCAATACAACGAAGGTTTTATGGAAAATCAATTATCAATCATAAATACCTTTTATTTTGAAATATTAATACACAGTCGATGTGCTAGAGAAAAGAATTTTAAGCACAACGATCGGTTTTTCAAAGGTATCCGTCAATCCATTTCCTGGACCAAGGTTGATTCAATATTGAATCGCCCCATCGTTTCTATCCAGTTGTCACAAGTTTGATCTATTGGATAGATCTCACATATCACCCACCAAGAGCTTATTTGATGTTGGCTCTAGAAGGATTTCCATCTTCATCATGAGTATTTTACATATCACTCAGATGTTCTGGCACTACCACAAGGATAGTGCGTAGGACTCTTAAGATGTATTCTCACTTTCCACATTGTGTGAAACAGTGAGACTTCATTGATTGTGTCCTAGTGAGATGTATTGATGATCTCGTGGCTCTAGACTCAATAGTGCACATTTGGTTCCTATGCCGGAAACTAGGGAAAAGGTCTCCTTCTTCAATATCAACAATCTCTAAGAGAAAGTCGATAGATTATGTAGGTTCCCTGTGAGAATGAAACAAGTCCTTTTAAGAGGAACTTGAGTAGCTAGGGAAGTTGTAGTGCGATCGTCCTTTGGGTCCATGACGTCATGTCTTCAATACAGTGTTACCTTAGTAGATACCCAAGAGCATATGTATTGAACCGGTTTCTGCCCTAAGGTTGAATTAATATAGGGCTATTTATTTTCACCCTTTTCTCATTTCATTTCTTTTTCATTCTTCAACCCCTTCAGTGCTTACCGAGACCTCATTACTAGAACCTTGTTGGGTTTGTTCCAGTTCTAGCTCTATCTCAGTCCGCACTCTTCCCATTTCTCATTTTTCTCCTTTTTTCATCATACCTAAGGACTTCTACACTATCTAGTGGATTGTCCCTGGGTAGATCCCTCCGGTTCTGGCTGGATCGTGGGAACAAATACCTAACCCAACCATCCTTATAACTTCATGCATAAAGTAAAATTGGTCGGTCTTTTGGTATTGTTCTTCCGCCTCGAAACCAATTGAAAACCAGTTGAAAATCAATCAGGGTACTTGTGATATAAAATCAAAGCATTTTGTACCTTAATTGTTTTTAATATTTTAGAAATGCTCCCCCTCAATTTAATACGAATACTCTAACCAGTATTAGGGTTTTACAACCTTGAAGTGTATCGACCTTAGATATAAAATATACGTATATCTAATCTAACCTAGGACCTCCTTTTATAGGCTAAGGAGTCCTTTACATAATACAATATGTAACCTACAAGATAAATATCTTTTCCATATTTATCTAATACAAAATATTAAACCGACTATACAAAACTAGCAATGCTTACAATACATTAGCAGTGGTTCTATATTACTACTAGCCGCGGTTTCACATCAGCAGTGGATTCATTCTTCTGTCCGTGGTTTCATTAACTCTCTCCGAGGTTCCAACACTTAGAATAAATCATGTTCTGAGGAACCTAAAATCCAACAGAGTTGATCCTAACAATGATTGTTGAATAGAAGCCACACAAGCACAAAATTTATCAAATACATCTAACCTTACACTCGTCTCCTTTTGGATATCTCTAAGATCACTCACAAATTCATTAGAACAATAAAAAGCAATCCAATCTGTGAAATTCAATTGTTCCTCATTTGTTAATGATTCAAATGTAACTTCACTTGCCATAGCGACAAATGAAAAGGGTTTTACGAACACAAACACAAAGAAGGGGATAGACTACAAGGAAGCTAAAAATGAGAAAAAATCTTACTTGATAGGAATCAAGCAAGGGAACCTAAACTAGATAAAAATCTAACTAGCTATTCTATTCCCCGGCAGCGACGCCAAAAACTTGATGCGCGTACAAGGCGCGTTCGGGGTTAAAGGAAACTTCCTTTTCGTCGAGCAAGTTTTTCAACAACCTAGGCAGTGAACCTAATCGTTGTAGTGTAGTATTGGGTAAGCCTCAGGTATTGATATCATTCTCTAGGGGAATAGGAATGCTAGTGAGAAATTACTACGCTAAGGTTGAGGAAGATTATTTTTTTTTTATCTTTTTATATATTTTTTTAAGAAACTAAAGGTAAAATCTCGGGGTTTGGATTTGGGGGTTTGGTACTTCTACCGATTACTCTACTTATCTAATTATCTAACTAATGGGTAGTCTATGTCTTTTTGAAGTGTGCTCGTATGATGATTAAAGATATGTCTACCTAGATACTATTACTCCCTAGTTATCTTATATTGGTGGTTGAATTGTCACGTCCTTATTCTTAACGCGTTGTGTTTTCTAAGGTCGTAGGGTGTGCTTTTATCCCTAACTCTTTGAGACTACCTTAAGGTTAATGACTACGAAATCTCTATGATTCATAAACTTAACACTAAGGTTATCTTCGGATGTTTAGCATACAATTCCACTAGTAATTATAAACTAATGTTCACAAAGATTAATCAAGCATTAAAAACACAACGATGGCCTAATGCACTCCTAAGCCAATTACAATTAAGATAAGAGACAACCAATCAATATTTCATAACTAGGTTTCATAGATCTAAGCAAACACACAAAGAAATTAGTCGGACATGTTAAACATACAAGCACACACACATTCAATCGAAGACATAATGAAATCAAGGGAATAAATAACTTATCTCGATGTAAAATAAGGTATGAGAACCCTAAAATATTGTCCAAACCGGACTACAATCATTTTAGGTTTTTATTCTACAAGTCTACCTCCTTAAAAACTAAAAAATCGAATTCTATATATAATTTTACAACTGCGACGGCGTCGCCTTATAGGTGGGACGCCGTCAGATCGCCGCCATTAGGGTTTTGTCTTGGCCAAGTCATCACTGGGACGACGTCACGTTGTGGTAGTGACGCCGCCTGTCTTCAAAAGTGACGTCGTCTGAGTCTGAATCTAGGCCGTCTGAGAAGTAAAGTCTTCGTGACGCCCTTACTCTTCAAATCCTGACGCCGTCAGGTGCAAAATAGCAAATTCGCTCATGAGTCGTCACAAAATAGGGACGGCGTCGCCCTCTGTTTGGGACGTTGTAAGGTGTTATTCCAGCAGTTTGAGTGTCTTGATCTTCACTTAGCTATTTTCTTCATATATTTACTCCTTTTCGTCCAAAAATGCATCATTCCAGCATTTTGCTTCCAAGAGACCTAAAAAGTGAAAAGGAACAAAATTAAGCAGTAACGGATATAAAAGTGAGCGATTAAGGGCTTAAATGACCCCTTAAAATTGTACGTTTTAAATCCTTATCAAGCATCTTGATGCTTTGAACTCAATCTTGATGGATTTGAAGAATGTTGAAGTGAAGATAGAAGATGAAGATGCAGCTCTTGTTCTTCTTGTGTCGTTACCTCCTTCGTTTGAATGTTTTGTTAGCTCATTTGTTGTTGGTAAAGAAACTATCACTTTGGAAGATGTTAGATCTAGTTTTCATTCAAGAGAGCTTCGCCAACAAGCGTCAGGAAGTGGTTATGAGTCCCAATCTATGGGTTTATCAACCACAAGTCGTGATAGGGATCGATATCGATTTGAAAAAGGTGAAAATAAAGGTGGAGCATCGTCAAGTTCTCGGGGTCCCAATCCTCAAGATATTTGTAACTATTGCAAAGAGACGGGTCATTGGAAGATTGATTGTCCTAAACTTAAGGAAAAAGGTTTGGTAGTTGCTACTGCTAAAGACGACTCGTTCTACTCGGGTTCAGAATGTGAGTTGCTTTGAATGGTTAACTATTCCGGTTAACGTTTGGTTATTTGTTTTTGAAGTCATCGGCGTTTGTTTTGGATTAATTTCTTTTGGATCGTTTTTAGGAATGAGTCATTCATTTGAATTAGGCTAGTATCTCTAGCCTTTGAAATTTTGAATTTTATTTGAAACATTTGGTATTCCTTATGAGTTTCAATCACGGTGGAGATTGTTATGAATGTGATTAGAACTCCTAAGGGTCGTTCGGTATTTTTCGCATTTAGTATTTTTTGTATCTTAGTATTAGGTGTTGGTTTGTGGGAGTTATAAACACACGTAAACGACTAGAAGTGTGTGAGCCTATGAAGGCACACACGTTAAACACGAGAGTACGTGAAGAATGGTTTAATACTTGAATTTACATTACTTGATCAATATAGCATGCACGTAACCCCATTGAGTTGTTTTAACTTTCAATATGGGTCAGTTTGAAAAGCCTTGTGCCTAGTTCTTTCATCTGATCAGGGGTGTTTGGTTTTATAGCTTGAGACGCAAGTTTAAGGCCAATTTTTGGGTTTGTATCGTGGGCTATATAAACAAACACATCCTCGCTCCATGTTAACGATTAACTGATATCCCTAAATTCAGAATCACGACTTATGAACTATCCCTAAAACCTTGGTTACTTCAATTCACAATCTAGTGATTATACCCGATCAGTTTTAACCTTAAAACTGATTAGGGTTCTTGGTTGGTTTCTTATTCGAACTTCAAACTTGCTAGTTCTTTGATCCAAGATTGATTGAGGTTCGAATTGATAGTGTTCCTGCTTGGTCCTTGTGATCATGAAGTAAAGGGAAAAGTGGTTTTCTGTTTTGAAGGTTAACGGACAAAGGGTAAGATATCGGACAGTTATGTCCGATATTGGATGGAACTAAGTTTTGATCTCGGGCAGTAATTAGTTCTCGGATAGAAAAGATAGAAGATGTTCTTGGGGTTTTCTTGTTCGTGTTATTCAAGTATTCAAGTTGTTGATTGGGTTAAACGTTCTCGACTAGCGTTTATCGAATGTACTTGGTTTAAGTGTTTGTATGTGATACTCTTAGAGGTATCTATTTTAGATACTTGGGTTTCTTTGGTCCTTTTGTTCGTTAATAGCGTGCAGTTGACGTCAAAAGTTAGTTTTCTATTTACCTTTTATTTATTATTGTTTATTATTTACGTGTTAACCTAATTGCATAAACTAGATCCATATTCCGTTGCGTACTTGTTGCGTTACTTGGTTAACTAGATTATAAAATCCCAACAGTGGCATCATGAGCCATCTCGTTTTTGCGATTATGGGTTACACGCTTTATTAAACATGTTTAAAAGGATGTATGAAATCTAATTAGTTATTTGTTTTATTTTTGTTTTGATTTGTTTTGACAACTATATGCAATACTTGTCAATTATTAATAAAAAAAATAACAAGACACACACAAATTAAATTAAATTGTTAATTAGAATTAAATTGTTAATTGGAATTAAATTTGTTAATTAGAATTAAAGGTTAATTAGAATTAATTGTTAATTAGAATTATATTGATAATTAGAATTACATATTGTTTATTAAATACATAAAATAGCGTAATTAATTGTTAATTAAGTTTGCAATGCTTTTTATGTGTTTTTGGGGCTATAACACCTACTCAATTGCTTTTTGTGATGTATGGGGCGATCTAGGTATTGCACCTAGTGACGGTCTTATGGTTCTCCTTTTGGGGAAGGCTCGCGAGAGAACTCGGAACAATATGTGTTTATATATTGATGTTTATGTTTATATGTTTTTGATTACTTATGTACATTATTGTTACTTGTTTCTGACACCTAATTGTATGTAATATGGAATAGTACATATCGTAACCATAACATCAATATGGGTCTTCATTTACATGCCTAAATATCATGCACATTGTGACCTGCTATTTGTTTAGTGGAAAATTGTTTTTGTAAAATAAAGTGACCTAAACTATTGAAACAAGTTTTCATGAATTTAAAAACTAGACGCTATGGACACTTGGGATGTACGGCTCACCACTAGAACAAACTATAAAGGGGGTTTAAGGAGGTGCGCGCAGTCACACTGAAGGATTTCCGGTTATTGCCTAGCGCTGACTTGGTCCTCCGCCTCCCTGTGAGTTTGATTGGAGCTACCGTGAACCATGATGATCACTACAGTGTCATGACTAAAAGTTTTCAAAATAAGTGGCACAAAGTTGTTTTGCATGCTTCTTTGTACACGACCTTTACCACATTTATGTGCATAACTATTTGTTAATTTTAGGTCTATGCCATCCAACTATGAACATGTACATTTGGATTGACTTCTCTGGTCAGACCTCAGGGCCTTTCAAACCGATGGTGATTATTTCGCTTAGGTTAGACCTTTGGTTATTTTTACAAGTTCATACTTGGTCGACTTATTTCGAGTTGGCTTGGTCAGACCTTGAACCCGAGGCATAAGATGAGAACTAAACATGCTCATGACATTATTACTTGTCTACTAATGTCTTGACCAAGTCTCATAAATCTAAGAGTTGCATTAAGCAATTAACGCTCGTCGCTTACCTCTTGTCCCATTTAGTTACGCACTTGTCAGACTTCTGGTAAATAAGTGGGAGTGCAAGATGGATCTTAGTCTTATTAGTAATTAATTGGGTAGTTAATTCTTTTAAGAATGTAATTATCAGAAATACTATAATTGAATTTTCTATGTTCTGATTAACTGTGTTATTGCAACATAAATTCGTAAACAAAGTTGTTTTTCTTTAAAGACAAACTTAGTCTCTTTTCCTGGTAAGAAGAGTGAGACTTATTCATATATTTTCTCCTTAGTTGACAAACTGAGATAGGATTACAAATTGTTAAACTCACTGATGATCTTTCATTACCCTTTTAAGGTCTTGAAATAATTGAAAGATAGAATATTTTGTGTATCTAGAAAACATGTTGTTTATAGCTACAAAAATAAATGACATCCTGCACTTGTCACGATGTATGAGTTTAAACCGCAAAGAGTAAAGAAATTACTAGAATATTCGCTAGGTAATTTTCTTGGACTCTTGATTATTCCTAAAGTGCTAAATACCCTTGGGGCTATGTAGACGATAAAGGAGGAATTGCATGCTAAAGATTCAAGTTAATTGAATGTAAGAATGGCTAGTCCATTATCTACATAAGTAGAGCTTCATATACTCTGTTCAATACCTAAGTATATTGTTACTCGTAGGCATTCGAAGAGAACATGAAAGTATATAAAATCGCTATATGTTTTCTACTAGAAATGTAACACTTACAATGTTGACAAATCCAGTAGGAGCAATTGCATTTTATACCTGAAATAACATTCTTGTAATGTTGTCAATTTCAGTGGGAGCTACGGGATTTATTTCTTTGTTAGTCACCCATATCATTTCAAACTTGCTTTGAAATAATTCATTACTTTCCGAATTTTATAAGATAACATGTTGCCTTTCTGCTGTCGCTCTCTGAAGCGTTATCTATAGAATAATAATCCACAATTCCTTATTAGAGGTTATGGTTCTAAAACTACTTGTAATATGTATGACATTATCATATTGTTTACACAAATCAATCACATGATTGGTTGTTTTCATAATATGATGTTGTACCTTACACAAGTGGGAGAAATCTCAAAGTGTGTGCGAGGAACAACAATATTATTGGTATCTCCTGACCGCAAGGTAAAGAAAACTAATAATTCTACTAGGTGATGAGTGCTTATTCACTCATCATTTTTACCCATCTAAGACCTCAAAAATAACCAAAAACACCCAAATATGATCAAAATATATTAAAAATATCCTCGGAGTGTGTTTTGTGTCTTGCAGGTACAAAAGGATTGAAAACAAAGCGAAAACGAGCAAAATCGAGCCGAAATCAGAAAAAGTGCTTTGCGGATAGAGCCGGGAGTGGATTTACTACAATTTCAGAGCTCGGGACATGTTTTTGGAGTGAGCAGGGGGAAACAAACCTTAAAACCTAAACCAAAACCAAAATCACCATTTTACCCGTCCCCGATACCCAAATGACCAAATTACCTCTTGAAACCAAAAATCCAAAATAATCCTGATTTCACCATAAACCCAATTTTATAAAAACTCATTTTTTTCATTAAACCCAATTTTGTTTTCAAAAAAAAAAAAAAAAAAAAAAAAAAAAAAACAACTTTTAAAAATATATATATACATTTTACCAAAAATACTTAAAACCTTTTAATAAAATAAACCACCCATTTAAACCCTTTAAACCACTACCCTACCCTTTTAACCCTTTTCCTCTTTTCCCAAAACCCAGTCAAACACGCTTCCTCCTTCATCCCTTTTACCCACCAAGCTATAACCTGAAACCCACCCAACACTTCTTTTCCTGCTCCACTCAACCTATCTTCACCAGCTCCAAAGCTATATCACAAGTTTCCACATCCAAGTCAGCAATCCATGTGATTATTTAGGCGCCAAAAACGAAACCAAAGGCAGAGATTTATTGGGATTATTCTCCAAGGCAATCCAAAGGTTCAAAGGTGATCTAAAAAGCATAAATGGAAGTCCAAGCTTGTTTCCCTCACAAAAGAAACACAACACAGCAAACAAGAAGAAGACCAAAGTCATTTTTACTTTTGTATAAATAGGAATTTTAGGCAAATTGAAAAAGCTTGTCTAGAATTCTTAGTTCTAGTCCCTTTTAATTATTGTCATTTACTTTTCTTGCAAACTTTAATTTTCATTGTAATTTAATTTCAAGCCAATTTAAATTTCCAGTTTTGAATTTTTCTGTGTTAGTTTATGAATCTGTTGTCATTGAATCTGTAATGAATGTGTGTTTAAGTGTTTGTTTAATCTCTTTTTAAGCTCATGTTAGCTTGTTTTTAAGTTCACCAACCTGTTTTCAAATCTAAAGCTCATTTTCAAATCAGTTTCCTGCCCTTAAGGGGTGTTTGGATTTGCAAGTTTTCTAGGTCAAAAACTCATTTTGACCCATTTTGGTTCTTAACTAAGTTTTGTTAGTTGATTTGTTAATCTTTACAAGTTCTAGGATTGGGTTTAAGCTTGTAAAATAGTTTTTTCTTAGTTTCCAAAAATATTTCATGCTTCAAAAAGTTCTCAAACAGCCCCTTTTGAGCATTAGTTTTAGTAGGATTAATTTAGATTTAAAGTTTGATTTTTTGTTGCATAAGTAGCTAGTAGTGCTAGGGTGATAAGTTGTTGCTTAATTTGTCCTTTAGAGCTTATTAGGTAGCTTGTTTATGCCTTAGAATTTCGCCTTATAGCCTTCTGTTCTGTCCCTATATCAGCAGCAAAGGACCTTTAGACCCTTTTTTTTTTTTTTTTTTTTTTTTTAGCTTTTTAGTGCTTAGTTAATGCTTATTCTATGTCCCCTTTAGGCCTTTTTAGGATTTAGCTTTTGATTAATTTTATTTGTAGCTTTTTGTAGCATTTTATCCCTTTGGCAGCCCACTATCCCAAACAGCTATTCAAGCTTCTTTTTCCATTCTGTTGTGTTTTTGAGCTGTTAACAGCTTATTCCAAGCTTTGTCAAGTTTAAGTTTTTTTGTAAAATAAGCTTATTTTGTTCTATTTTTCAGTTTCCAAAAGAAAAGTTAAAGTAAAAAATAAAGTGACAAAAAAAGGAGGGAGCTGGAATCGAACCCAGAACCTCCTGGTTTCTATTGCACGCACACAGCAGACCACCACACATAACTCATGTCCAACTTGCCCTTGGGACTTTTTGGTTATTTTCTTGCACAACTAATTCTATATCCCAACTGTAGGCAGTTTGCTTATTTGCTTATGTAGCTTATTATCTGCTTATTTAGGGTAGCTTGTAGCTTGTACTTATTTATCCTGCATTCCTCACAGTTTAAAGTAATTTATGTAAATTTTGTAGATTTTTCTAAAATGTTTAGTATTTTTAATTATTTAGTTAGATTAATTTAGTTTTTAATTCGTAATAAATAATTTAAAAGTCGAAAAATACCCGGTCTTTTTCTAAAATTATTTTTAGTCAATTAGAACGTAGGAAAATTGTTTTCACACCCGTAGCCCTTAAATTGCAAAATGTTTACGTTTATGGCTCGGGTCGTTCTCGGTTTTTTGCGTTTTTGCGTTTTAGGACTTAGTTTAGCTTCGTTTTATTGTTTCTTAGGCTTAGTAGTAGTTTAATTAGTGTTTATTTAGTTTTACGTGCTTAATTTTCATTCTCGTTCTTTAATTTGTAGATTATCGTAATCAATATCCAAATTCGTTTAACCAATTCAAGTCCAAAATCACAAAACTCAGCGAAACCGTCAATTTCACACCTCGTTGGGACACGACCCGGGGAAATCACTTTCCCGGTATCACTTTATTCACATTCGTGAGCTTTGGCATGTTAACCTTTTTCCTAAAAGGTTGATTTGTCGAATTTCACGATTAATTTGATAAATTGATATTGTGTTTATTTTCACCACTCACAACAAACGAATCAAATTTTGGCGCCGCTGCCGGGGAGGTGTGTTGCGACAATATCGTGAAGTTATGACGATTAGTGACTTGAAGAACCTTCCTTGTGAAGTTATTGTTTTTGAAAAATACAAAAATACAAAAATATTTTTCTTTTCTTTGTATATATATGTAAAACATTAAAAATACAAAAAAATTTTGCTTGTTGTTTTAACTAAAATAGAACACACAATCAATATAACACTTCTCAACTTTGAGTGTTATCATAATAAGTTCCCGAACCAAAGATTCAAAACTTGCCTTTGTGTCACTTGCGTGAATTCGCTTGTGATTATTGGTTTAAGTTCCTTGTGTTTTGCCTGGGTCTTGTTTTAATTGAAAGTGTTTTTTTTGATAGTGCATATGCACTCGTTTTCAAAACCCCAAAAATAATCTTCTCGTTCCTCTTATCCATATAATTCTATTTCTCTTACCCTCTGTTACCGTTTGATTCTATCCTTCGTATCCTCTCGACCATTTGATTCTATTTCTTTAACCCTCTATATGTTTAATTCTCATGGCGACGATCAATTATCGTCGTTGTTTCCATTGCAAAAGCCGTATGGAAGAGGATCAAGACTACTGTCACAATCATGAATGTGTATGTAAGCGATGTGGAAGGGCTGGTGCAAGCAAATATTGCTATTGGTGCGAATTATCCGATGAAAACTCTCTCGATGATTCTCCAAGTTTTTCTGACCACCCGCCACAAACCGAGATTTGTTCTATTATGTCTGAGCCCCAAGTGACTCCCGTTAGTGCTCTAAATCCTAAACCGTCTAGATTTGATCAAAATCTTTCGCAATTTACGGTTAAGGTTAAGAGAAAAGAGCAAGAACCGGAGACCAAAACGGAAGTGGTGGAAATTGCTAGCTCTAAGAGCACACCACTTGTCCCACCTCCGGAATCTTCAAGACGGTTCTCAAATGAGGATGATTTCCTTAGGGCCAAAATGAACATGATTGAAAACTACTTTAATGACATTCGTCAAGGTTTAACTTTGGCGATTACCAAATGTGATATCGTTGAATCCTCGATTCCTACTCCCGAGCCCGATATTTCTTCATTTGATCATGATTATTGCTACGGTTGTGGAGACGTGTTACCGAAAGGTTTTCCTTGTTACAAATGCATGTGCGAGTGGTGTGGAAATTATCTTGTCAATGGATGTTGTTCGATTTGCGCCGAGAATTCATTCACTTATGATTCTAACCCGAACTCTTTCAATTATCCTCAAAACGATTTCAACTACCCTCCACAAAATTCATTCGAGCCACAATCTTACTATCAAGATTTCAATGATTCATCATTTCAAAATTTCTCTCCCCAATACCCTCATTGTGGTAAGTGTGGGGGTCCTCATGATGATTATCAATGTCAATCATGGACTTCCGGATTTGACAACATCCAACCCCCACATCTTCCCGTCATCGATCAATTTCCTCGTATTAAAAGTATTCTTGAAGAACTTTCCGAGGAACAAGCTGCTCGCAACGAAATATTACTAGCCGATGAGCGAGCTGCTCAACAGCGTCTCCTATTTAACGAAGCTTGCCATCTCGATGACGAGGATGAGGAAGATTGGGAGATGACAAAAGACAAGGTACATATCTCAAGCCCACAAAGTACCGCACATGTCCACTCTCCGCCCTCATATTGCCTATCTACCATAGAACTTTCGGATACCCTTTTAATGAGGGACGAGCATCTTAGCACTATTCTGGAAATGGAATCGTCTTGTGTTGAGAACATTGTCCCAACCCCAAGTGTATCCGAAGTTATCTCCGGTGATATGTGTGATGAGCCTCTCGATGATGATTCTTCTCCTACCCCAAAAGTTTCTATTGAGGTGATCTCCGAGTCTGAAAATGATTATACGTCGTTTAATGATTCCTTATCATGTGGAGACATCGAGTATGTGGAGGAAATTGCTTCTGAGCTCGTCAGCTTGGAAGAAGGGAGAGATGTTGATCCCAATGATCTTGATATGGACACTGATTTTGAAACGGATGATGAAGATATTCTCGTTGTGTCCGAGAAACCTTTTGCTATGGCGTTCACTAATCCTCTGTTTGACTTTGATTCTGAATTCACTTTAGTTTCGGATAATCCCATCTTTGACATTCAGAATGAGGATAGTGACTCTTACATGGAGAACTTCGTTATATCTCCATCCTTACCCGAAGATAAGAATAGTGGCAATCCCACTTCGACGTTAGACCTTCTCGAGGAGTTCGCCGATGAACTCGCTCTTATTGATCATTCTCCACCGGGAGATGATGATGTGCACTTCGACTTTGAAGCCAACCTTACTGAATTGGAAAATCTTCTATACAATTGGTCGTCTGATAATTCGTCAAGTGACACTCGTATTGAAGAGGTCGAATTTCTTTCTTCGGATGACTCGATACCTTCGGGTTTTCAGAGTGACGATTATGGCTTAGGTCCATCATCCACTCGTCCGCCTGCTAAGCCACCGGATGATGGAACCTCTTATAAGCCCGACACGGATGTTTTCATTGCTTTAGTGGTGGATGAGATTTCTGAACATTCGCTCAATGTTCCTCAATCTTATCTTTTGCCCACCCGACCCACCCGTTGTCAATCCATTGACACTCTGCCTTCTTCCCTCATTTCTTCTCCATGTCTTAACTCCTACGGGAGTGAAGATACCATCTTTGACCCCGGCATTTCTCTTTCTTCTAAGTCGGATGTATCTCATCGGAGTGGAACTTTCAACACATTCAATGTTTATCCAAACCATTTGAATGAAAGTCCGATGGAGATTCTCTCTTCCACTTGCTCCCTCATGGACCAATGAATTCGGGGTCGAGTCAAGCTAGCGACTCGGTTAACAAAAACAGTAGCATTTCATGGGTGTCCACCCATGTTTCTGACTTCTTTCTACTTTCTAACAACTAAGTGTGGGGGGAAACATCCACGGTGTTTTCTTCTTGTGTGTTTGCTTATGTTTTCAGGAATCCCTTTGATCGTGATGATTGATGCGCCTGTTTTCAATCCAGCCGCGCAATATCCGATCAATTTTACTAACGTTTATCCGGGGATATATTTTCAAAATCCTTTTTGTGTAAAATGATAGATTTCGTCCACACACTTTGTTAGTGGTATTACCTTTTTCCGTTCGATAGTATCGGCCTCGTAGGGACTTTGAATATTGAGGGCAATATTCAGTTCTAAGTGTGGGGGAATTGCATCGAATTTTGTCACATGTGTACCCTTTAGTCCCTAGTACCCCCGTTTTGACCCAAAATTTAAAAAAATTTGCATGAAAAAGAAGTGCTTTGCACAAAAATAAAGTGTTAATGCTTCGGTGTTAATGGTAGTTTAGTCTTGATTAGGTTAGAAAAAGGGAATCCCGACTCTGCTAGAGTGTTGATCTAGCTGCTCTCTTAACTATTAGGCTAAGTTTTTACGAGTTGTGCAAATGAAAATGCTAAGTGTGGAGTAGTTGGTTCTCTTTAGAGCTTATATAAGTAATCTATGGCTTTTTCTCTCAGAAGCTAACTAATTCATCTAAAATACGTGATTGTTGTCAAACTTTTGAACATTCAAATCGTCTTGTTACAACAAAAAGTTTTTAAGCAAAATTGATATAGAGCTCAAGTTCAACTTCTTATTTAAATTTTTGGAAAAGCATACTTTCTTAAAATCTGAATAATATTGCAAAATGAAAGTATCGTAAAAGTGCTTGAATGATGCAAAAATAAATTGCAAGTTAAAGTCAAAAAAAAAAAAAAAAAAAAGTGAAAAAATGAAAAATATGAGTTCCTCGAATAAAAGTATTAAGTTGCTTATGAATAAATGTGTGAAAATTGCTTTTTCTCAAATTTAAATCGGAAGCTGAACTAGGATTCGTCAAATTTGTTTAAAAGTTTGACGGTGATTTAGAAATTCTTGAAGTCAAAGACCCCGAAAGCTCCGATACTATTCTCAAGGGTGAAAACATAGCCTCCTTAAATGGACAAGCTGAGAAGAAAGTCGCTACATGGAGTGATCTCACCTTTGAATCTTGAACTTCTAAATTATCGTCGGTTGTTGTCCATTTAGGTTTAGTCTTAACTTAACGGTAGCCTCGTAAATCTTTGGAATCAAATTCCCGCTAATTTCGGTACTATTCTCCGTGAGGTGTCAAAAGCCCGGTCACCTAAAGCCAACTGGTTTGGGATGTGCCAAGAAGAAAGCCGCTACATGGAAGAGGCCCTTTCGATCCTTAGACTTTCGTAGTTTCCGGGAAGTTAAGATTTTAGTTAAATTGTATAAATTGCGGGAGTAAAATGAGCACACGAACTTAAATTGTATAAATTGCGGGAGTAAAAAGTTAAGTCTTGACTTACATAGATTATTGGTATAAGTAGTGTTAGCATTTTACCAAAACGTTTGCACAATAAGTTTAGACTTAGTTTGAGAGTATAAAAAAAGAGGATGACGATTCAAATTCCCTAGAGACACCCATTTTGTGTGAATCCCGTTCCATGATACCACTTATTTTTTGTTAAGCAAGCATGTTGTTTACCTTTCAGTCTAGTTTAAATTTCTCGCATCAAATAAAAAAGTCGAAACGGGGTAGTCTTGGTAATCTTGAGTCTTTCATTACTTCATATGATTGATTGCTAGGGACTAGCAATTGCCTAGTGTGGGAGGATTTGATGAGTGCTTATTCACTCATCGTTTTTACCCACCTAAGACCTCAAAAATAACCAAAAACACCCAAATATGATCAAAATATGTTAAAAATATCCTCGGAGTGTGTTTTGTGTCTTGCAGGTACAAAAGGATTGAAAGCAGAGCGAAAACGAGCAAAATCGAGCCGAAATCAGAAAAAGTGCTTTGCGGATAGAGCCGGGAGTGGATTTTCTACATTTTCAGAGCTCGGGACATGTTTTTGGAGTGAGCAGGGGGAAACAAACCTTAAAACCTAAACCAAAACCAAAATCACCATTTTACCCATCCCCGATACCCAAATGACCAAATTACCTCTTGAAACCAAAAATCCAAAATAATCATGATTTCACCATAAACCCAATTTTTATAAAAACTCATTTTTTTATTAAACCCAATTTTTGTTTTCAAAAAAAAAAAAAACAATTACCAAAAAATACTTAAAACCTTTTTAATAAAATAAACCACCCATTTAAACCCTTTAAACCACTACCCTACCCTTAACCCTTTTCCTCTTTTCCCAAAACCCAGTCAAACACGCTTCCTCCTTCATCCCTTTTACCCGCCAAGCTATAACCTGAAACCCACCCAACACTTCTTTTCCTGCTCCACTCAACCTATCTTCACCAGCTCCAAAGCTATATCACAAGTTTCCACATCCAAGTCAGCAATCCATGTGATTATTAGGGCGCCAAAAACCAAACCAAAGGCTGAGATTTATTGGGATTATTCTCCAAGGCAATCCAAAGGTTCAAAGGTGATCTAAAAAGCACAAATGGAAGTCCAAGCTTGTTTCCCTCACAAAAGAAACACAACACAGCAAACAAGAAGAAGACAAAAGTCATTTTTACTTTTGTATAAATAGGAATTTTAGGAAAATTGAAAAAGCTTGTCTAGAATTCTTAGTTCTAGTCCCTTTCAATTATTGTCATTTACTTTTCTTTCAAACTTTAATTTTCATTGTAATTTAATTTCAAGCCAATTTAAATTTCCAGTTTTGAATTTTTCTGTGTTAGTTTATGAATCTACTGTCATTGAATCTGTAGTGAATGTGTGTTTAAGTGTTTGTTTAATCTGTTTTTAAGCTCATGTTAGCTTGTTTTTAAGTTCACCAACCTGTTTTCAAATTTAAAGCTCATTTTCAAATCAGTTTCCTGCCCTTAAGGGGTGTTTGGATTTGCAAGTTTTCTGGGTCAAAAACTCATTTTGGTTCATAACTAAGTTTTGTTAGTTGATTTGTTAATCTTTACAAGTTCTAGGATTGGGTTTAAGCTTGTAAAACAGTTTTTTCTTAGTTTCCAAAAATCTTTCATGCTTCAAAAAGTTCTCAAACAACCCCCTTTTGAGCATTAGTTTTAGTAGGATTAATTTAGATTTAAGGTTTGATTTTCTGTTGCATAAGTAGCTAGTAGTGCTAGGGTGATAAGTTGTTGCTTAATTTGTCCTTTAGAGCTTATTAGGTAGCTTGTTTATGCCTTAGAATTTCGCCTTCTAGCCTTCTGTTATGTCCCTGTATCAGCAGCTTAGGACCCTTTAGACCCCTTTTATTTAGCTTTTTAGTGCTTAGTTAATGCTTATTCTATGTCCCCTTTAGGCCTTTTTAGGATTTAGCTTTTGATTAATTTTATTTGTAGCTTTTGTAGCATTTTATCCCTTTGGTTCCACTATCCCAAACAGCTATTCAAGCTTCTTTTTCCATTCATTTGTGTTTTGAGTCATTAATGACTTATTCCAAGCTTTGTCAAGTTTAAGTTTTTTTGTAAAATAAGCTTATTTTGTTCTATTTTCCAGTTTCCAAAAGAAAAGTTCAAGTAAAAAATAAAGAGACAAAAAAGGGAGGGTGCTGGAATCGAACCCAGGACCTCCTGGTTTCCCTTGCGTGCACACAGCAGACCACCACACATAACTCATGTCCAACTTGCCCTTGGGACTTTTTGGTTATTTTCTTGCACAACTAATTCTATTGCTTATTTGCTTATGTAGCTTATTATCTGCTTATTTAGGGTAGCTTGTAGCTTGTACTTATTTTTCCTGCATTCCTCATAGTTTAAAGTAATTTCTGTAAATTTTGTAGATTTTTCTAAAATGTTTAGTATTTTTAATTAATTAATTAGATTAATTTAGTTTTTAATTCGTAATAAATAATTTAAAAGTCGAAAAAATACCCGGTCTTTTTCTAAAATTATTTTTAGTCAATTAGAACGTAGGAAAATTGTTTTCACACCCGTAGCCTTTAAATTGCAAAATGTTTACGTTTATGGCTCGGGTCGTTCTCGGTTTTTTGCTTTTTTGCGTTTTATGACTTAGTTTAGCTTCGTTTTATTGTTTCTTAGGCTTAGTAGTAGTTTAATTAGTGTTTATTTAGTTTTACGTGCTTAATTTTCATTCTCGTTCTTTAATTTGTAGATTATCGTAATCAATATCCAAATTCGTTTAACCAATTCAAGTCCAAAATAGCAAAACTCAACGAAACCGTCAATTTCGCACCTCGTTGGGACACGACCCGGGGAAATCACTTTCTCGGTATCACTTTATTCACATTCGTGAGCTTTGGCATGTTAACCTTTTTCCTAAAAGGTTGATTTGTCGAATTTCACGATTAATTTGATAAATTGATATTGTGTTTATTTTTACCACTCACAACAAACGAATCACTAGGACTTAAACACGTGAGATGTTTATTGTCCTACTACATGTAAATGAGAATTCTACTAGGACTTAAACATGTAAGATGTTTGTTGCCCTACTACATTCTAATAATGATTCTACTAGGACTTGAACATGCGAGATGTTTGTTGCCCTACTACATTCAAAATTTCAAATGCCATGATATAGTGTAAAGATACTTCAACATTTGACTACATGTTTTAGTCAACATAATTATGGTTATATGATAATGATCATAACTCTGAAGTATAAAATTAACTTGAAATTACTATAGAACTCAAGATTTTGCGTTCGTGATTACTTTTGTTAGTATAATTATGCTTACATGTTAAGACATAATTATAAAGTCCTTGAATTAATCAATGACTTATAACATAAAATATATATAGTAAAATTGTTATGTCTTCTAGTTAACACAAAAACATAAGGCCTTTGAATAATTCAAAGACTTATAATGTATTACTGATATGTTATGTTTTCTTGTAAACACATGAACATATAATTCTTGAAACAGCTTTGTCTTCTTGTGAGCACATGAACATAAGATAGGTTCT